>JAQHUG010000173.1:26606-40472 GCA_028555095.1 Dicrostonyx torquatus | reverse complement strand
ACCCTCCTACACCACTTTGCTTCAGCCTGTTTGATCTCTTTGTTCTTTTTCAAATATATTAGTAAAAGAGCCTTTAGTTTTACTTGACTTAGATATGGCTTATCTCTTAGAGGCTCATGTGCTTGCAAACCTGGTAACCAAAATAATGCTACTAAAAGGGTGATGTTGTTATAGGGGTGGGGCCCAATTGGAAATGATTGTAGTTTCACATTCAAGGGGAAGGAGAGTTGATGGAAATTCATTTTTTTCCCTCTAGAACTGATCACCAAAGAGGGCAAACCTCCTTTGTCTAATCTCCCAGTCATACTTCCTATTTACACACACATCAACATATATGCAGTGAGTTGCTGTATGCAGCACAGGGCACTTAGCTAAGGCTGAGGAAACTTGTACTCATGCTCCTGAACTTTCTCATCTGCTAAACCATGTGTTAAAATGATATATTTATAAATTTCCAGAATTAGAACTTTCATAATAATACAAAACAAAGTGAGAAAGATCTCTGTCCTTTCCTAAATCCTCTAATGAACGCTGAAACTGAGTATTTCCCTTTTCTATTCCAACACTCTATGGATGATAAAAACATACCTGCAATGATGGTTCACTAAAACTGATGTCTCCTTAGCTTTTCCATATACTTGCATTTTCCAATAATATTATCGCTAAGGTAGAATTTCCATTCTTTCCTAATTAGCTTCTGTCACACACACACACACACACACACACACACACATATATATATATATTTCCTTTATATCTTCATATGTTTTCAAGTTAAATATCTAATGTTTAGCACTGACTAATACTCTATTTTCTCCATTTGTCACAATGTATCCATTCATCTATTCCAAAATATCTGTTGTGTCTAAAACGTAAGTGTGAAACCTAAGTTCAAGTAGATTTCTCTCTGTAATATTTATTAATGAAAATAATAGAAATTAATGTTACAGGAATTTTACCTTTTTGCTTTCTGCCCTGGATCTATGAATCTTTAAAGTTAATTTATGAGACTAGGGTGAAGTCTGTGTCATTAATTTGCAAGTAAATGCCCATATTCAGTTTTTGAAGCTATTAATTCTATGAAATAAACCTTTCCAGATACAAGCATCATCTTATTTAAATATCATTCTTTTTATCTTAGTTCTTAGTTTTAATATCCAGAGGGAGAACATAGTTCTGAACTATCACTGCAAAATATCAATGGTCATCTTTTTCCCTTTATAGCTGCCAGTACCATGATTTACAAGGGAACTACACATAGTAGATTAACTCCTCACCACAGTATATTAGCTGTAAATAAGATCACAGCATTGTGAAAGAACAGCAGTCAAACAAATATGACAACAAGAATTTATAAAAGAAGTTTTTGTTTTTGTGGAGGATTTATTAATTGTTGTTTCATGTATTTGGAGACATGATCTCATGTATCTCTAGCTATCTTGATCTCATAATGCTTTTGTGACTTGTCTTGATTCTCCTGCACATTCCAAGTACTGGGAGTGCAACACATGTCACCATGTCCAGTTGATAAAGGCTCTCTATGAAGCAGAGGAACCTTGCCTCATACTCTCTTGCCCCAGTATCTTGACTGCTGGGTTATTAAACAGGCATCACCTTACCCAGCATGAGAATAAAATTAGTCCTAAAAAATAGAGTCTGGTTTACCAGAATTCACAATACAGAGTAGAAGCAATAATAGAAAGTATATATTTGAAAAGTATATGAAGTTTGTATAGGTAAAAATGCAATAAAATTACAAACAGTGTGTATGTTCTATGCCCAGATAGACAGCGGATGTGCATAGAGGTGGTTCTGGCTTCATGGATGGTTCGTGAAGAAGCTGAAGTGGAGATTGTAGTGGAAAGGTATTCGGGAGATTTTAAAGACCCAAACTGAGCAATCTTTGAATGTCTTTGGCATGGGAAGATGTTTGAAACAAACTTTGTCTTTCAACTGAAAAGTAGATTTTATGTCAAATCAGAGAAGATAATTAGTAAAAAAAAGAAAACCATTTGGAGACTGGGATGATATTAGTAACTGTATGGGAAAATTCAGTTTCTAGGGAACTTCCAATAATTGAATCTCAACTTTGTGTTCCCTGTGTTCTCAGAGCGATTATCAAATATTGGCCAGTACAATGAGATTGCCTAGGTTATGTTCCAACAAAGCTAATCTATTAGAATCTCCTAGGTCTACTGTTAGAGCCTTCCATTACAACTCATCTCAATAGACTCTCATCCTCACAAGATGCGAATGCTGATGTGTACTCAAAAAGCTACCTGACTTTTGGCTGACACTTTATAGTCACCACATCACTGAGAAGAAGCTAGGACTCTTGCTGCTAATTCCAGACTCCAATGATAATATGTAGAGTAATCTTTTTCTCTGACAAATACTTCCAATTCTCTTAAAAACTCAGTTACAGAGCCTATTTTCTGCTATCTTCTTAAGTTTATAATCAAGCTAATTGTTTAACTAGAGGACTTTGATGTCTCAATGATGTGTTCCTGTGTTCTCTCACTTTAAAGTAACCCAAACGCACTTTTCATAAAATAATTGCATCTTAATAACTGATAAAAATAGTTTGTCATACAATATATAAATATTTTTGTATATTTTCTTAAGTTTGGGGCACATTGTCCTCCACTAAAAGAAAATGTTTCTACCATTATAATCATAGCTACCGATAATCAAAGGATATAATGTGGTAATAGAAAGGCTTTCTATATTTACATGTGAACTGTAACATGAGGGCTGGCTTGTTGGGGTTTCTGTCCCACCCAGTACCCCACAGCCAGCGAGCCCCAAAGAAAGTCACACAGAGAGTCTATATTAGGTTATATACTGATTGGCCCATTGGCTCAGTCTTCCTACCAGCTCCCGTAACTTATATTAACCCATTGTTTCTATCCATGCAAGCCACATGGCCGGTACCTTTTCTCAGCGAGCAGCTTACATCCTGCTTCGTAGATGGACTGCACAGGAATGCCAGGGAAGCTTCCTGCTTCCCAATTTCTCCTGTTCTCCTTGTGCCACACCTACTTCCTGTCTGGTTTTCCCACCTATACTTCCTGCCTGGCCAATCAGCGTTTATTAAAAACATGATTGACAGAATTGTCCCGCACCAGTGAACTACAAATTAGACCACAGAGCTTTTGTGATCATTTGGCAAATTTTTGATAGGATATGTGTCAAACATACAGACATGCATTATAATTATTTCAATTCTGAGAACTATTTTGCATCTCATTGAGAAAGAGCCAAGTGCAGGGGCATTTGTCTGAAAGGTGACAATTTGCTTGAAGAATACATGAGTTTTTTAAGTGCTAAAAATTTTCAAAACCTTAATGGTGATTTCACTTGTCAAAGCAGACAAGTATAGACACACAAAAAAACAGTAACAAAGAAAATTGGTAAGGATGTAGTAATAAGGCAACATGAATTGGTTTTACCATAAAATGCATCAGTTTTTATTGTAAGTAGTGTAGCAAGGTCACATGAAATTTAATTTATATAACCTTTGATTTTAAAAAGTACACATGTAATCATGTAGAAATTTCCTTATAAAGCTATTAATTATGTTTGATTAATATTATGTATATTTATATATTATAATACCTTCTTGCTATTAAAATAGGATATTTTATAAAATTTTACATGATATATTATTAAATGAAATAAGCAACTTGAATATCAACATATGTCTTGATATTATTTTTTTTGAGCAATTTGAGGATAATTAAAAGGGAAAAATACTAGCTCTTATTACAAAATGAGATAATGGAGTTTGTAATTCTCACTATGGCCCTTTCTACTGTATGTAAATACTTGCAAAAAACACTTTTTGTATGATGAAGAAATTACTAAAGTCGTTCAAAATGAAATTGTCCAATGAGCCATTTACATACAATAAGTGTGTCAAAAGTGTAACTATGTTAAATACGTAAAATTGTCATGTTCTGTTGTCTAGAGTATTGAGAACTGGTGCTGAGTAGAAACAGAAAATATTACCAAAGGCCAACTGACTACCCTGCAGCATATTAGCTGAGGATTTCTTTCCAGTTCTTTGCTAGTTTGTTTTATAGTATGTCTATTATATGAGTAAGTTCTAGTTTCTAAATAGTTCAACAAAAGGTAAAACAGCTATAGATTATACACACTGACATAGGTGTGAGTATACGACAATGAAAAATAAATGAAACCATTAACAAACAGACCAAATTTTCCCAAAATACAGACTGGACAGAATTAAATGAGAACAGACATTTTGATCAGAGGACAATTATAAAACAACTTATTATCTTATCTCCGGATCTCTCAAAATTTAGATATTTCTTTTTACATAAATTAAAGGGGAACACTAAATGTCTAACTTTACATTAAATTATGATTACTAGAAACAAATATAGAGATTAAAGTTGTAAAGCTCTGTATTGAAAAGCCTGGTTGCCTTAGTTTATTATGACAGTCAGTAAAGAAATAAGAAGTATGACACAAGGGGACCCTGAAAAACAGCCTTTGAAAACAAGACTTTTGAAATTCTCCATAACAGGTTAGGGAGGTGGTGCAGTGGGTAGAGCAGTAAAGTGATTGACACACAAACTTGGAGACCTCCTATTGCCTTTCAGAATTCATGTGGAAACTGAGTGTAGCAGCATGCACCAATAAACCTGGGTGTAGCAGCATGCACCAATAAACCTGAGTGTAGCAGCATGCACCAATAACCCTGTGCTGGGGACAGAGGCAAGTAACCCTTGGAGTTCCTTGGATGGCAAATCTAGTGGACACAGGAGGCGCCAGGTTGGATAGCAGACCCTGTCTCAGCAACTTCCTCTGATTTCCACTTGTTCTAGTGGACACAGGGCGCTCCAAATTCAATAGCAGAGCGTGTCTCAGCAACATACCTCTGATTTCCACCTGCGCATGCATGGGTACATACACCATGTATAAACACATGAACACAAGACATTTAAATAAAACTTTTAATGGATTTAGGTTCTCTGATTTAGTCAACAAAAGAGAGATGGCTTAAAAGAAAAGTCATTCAAAATACTCACTATGTGAAAAGCATGAATGTTTTGGAAAGGGTAGTCTACTGGAAGTTAAGACTTCAGAATCATTTTAAACAAAATAAAATCAGTCAAACAAGTCACAGACGTGACATAATATATTTTATCCTTTACCCGCAAAAACAGAAAAAATGGAGAGGTTTAAATGATCAATGTACAAAAAAATATTTTCATAAAAAGTATATAAGTTATTCTAGACTCTAGAAGGATTGGACTTTCAAAAAGTGATAATCATATCAAGAGATTACATACCTAAAATATAAAAATGAATTAATGTGCCCTCCTGCTGAGATAGATATTATAGTGAGAATTGATTGACCGCTATATCTATTTATTTCTTCTCCTGGATGGCCAATGATGATGATAAGATTATCATTATTCTTAAATTATGTAGCATTTTACATCTTACTTGAAGCATTACAAAGGCATTATACCAAATGTGTCCTAGTGTGACCCTGATGTCATTCATTGTCATTTTGACATTCAAGTATGAGAGTGAAGAAATAGATGCAGTGACCTACAGAATCACAAAGTAGAATGGATGGACTCTAATTTCTGAGGATTTCAACTAGCATCCCTGTATCTATCATGATAATTTTTTCATGTATTTGAAAGTCTGCACCAGATGAGAGCATTTCAAGATGAATTTGGTTGTCTGGGCGTGTGTGTGTGTGTGTGTGTGTGTGTGTGTGTGTGTGTGTGTGTGAGAGAGAGAGAGAGAGAGAGAGAGAGAGAGAGACGTGTCTGTGTGTGTGAGAAAGAGCTTGTGTAAGTGTGTGAATTTGAGTGTGTGTGACTTGTGAGTGTCTATACATATTTATCTAACAATCATAACTTCAGTTTGTGTTTTCCTCCAAAATTCTTTGAAAACCCATGATTTCAAACTAATTTGTGATTTCTGAGGGTGATCGGCATAGCATAAAAATGTTCTAATGATTACACAACTGAAAATGGAAACGAAACACTCTGCTGCTCTGAAGTTGCAAATCCTTATCCTTATCTTTTTAAAATCACTTCAATTTTCAGTCGAATACCCCTAGTCTATGTGCCTACAAAGATAACTGTCACTAATTACTTTACAGACGGTTATTAAGGAATTACTTTTAAGTGAACATTTAATCAGGAAAACAACGAGGATTTTCCTGGATAAAAGCAATGGATGTACAAAACATAACAAAATCCAAGGGTTCTTGTACTGGTACTTAATGTAAGTGTTCTGGGTTCAAAATTCTGTCTATCAACACAATCTAATGATACCATTAATTATACTGTAGTGGATTCAATCAGGTTCAGTAAGGAAGGGAAGAGACACTACACAAGTGACAGGGGAAAACAGCAATGTGGGTCAGAGTGGTTGAAAAGACTGTAAAAGAAAATAATTGACCACTACTTGTCCTTGATATAAGAAACAAAGGCTGGGCGGTGGTGGCGCATGCCTTTAATCCCAGCACTCGGGAGGCAGAGGCAGGCGGATCTCTGTGAGTTCGAGACCAGCCTGGTCTACAAGAGCTAGTTCCAGGACAGGCTCCAAAGCTACAGAGAAACCCTGTCTCGAAAAACAAAAAAAAAAATACAGTTATAAGAAACAAAGAAAACACTTAGTTCCCTGGCTAAGGTATTCTTGGAAGTAAAGTAATATTTTCAAAAAACACAGTATCAAAAATTTCTGTAGGAAATGTTCTGTTTTGTCATTAAGGGTTCTAATTTTTATATTTTCAATAACAATGACTATAGATTATAAGATAAAAATAAAAAAATCCAACAAAAGTCCTAGATTTTGCTTGAAAAGTAACACGAAAAAATTCAAATTTCTTTAAGGAGAGTTGATTGCTGATAATAGATTTCTCAACAGATAGCTCATTATATCACTGCCTAGGAACATAATCAGAGTGAACCGACAGATTCCTGGGGAGGCAAAAAGGGGGATTTTAAAAAAAAATCTGTTTAAAGCCTAAGATGATCTTATAGCATTCGCATTGAATTATTAGCAATATAATAAAAAATTACTAATGCCTACATTAAACTTTCAGTTAAAGAACTACTTTTAATAACAATCTTTAAATCAGCTAACCAATGTTAAAAAAATACCCAACAAAGCAGGGTGTTTTACTTTTTGATACATGAAATTTAGAATGCCATTCATACAAGAAGATAGATTAACTCATGACCTTCCTGTAAATTAGAAAGCACTTACTATCATAAACAGATAATACATTTTACTTTAATTATGTATAAATGATGGTTACCTGTGGCTTTGGGTGTCCTGTACTTGGTGGACTGTCCTTGTTCCTTTACAAGAAGATCATCCTTCGCAGAACTCTTTGCATTGTGTTTCTGTGACAAAGAATCACATATTCGTGGAGCATGCGATGGCCTGGCCTCATTAATGCATAAACAAAAGAAAACACAATTAATGAAAGTCTTCAAATGGTATAAAATTGTTAATTATATGATTGTCATTAGTTTAAGTTAATCCTGTTAGCCTGATAGGTAACACAGAGACTGTGTTTTAATACATGAATTGAACTGTAATTCTGTGGGAGCTTTGAGAGAGAAATTGAAGCTAAAACTAGCATATAGATAAGCTATGTGTATTGAAATATTTTTTGCACTTTTGGTGCATAGAAATCTTGTCCAATCTTTTATTTTATATAGAAATTTCTGTTTCCAGAGACAAAAACCAGAAGCTATTATAATGGGTTTGTATTTATATCTCTACCTGTATGATCCCTGCATCATTTTCTTAGCAATTTTCACTTAACTGCTGAACTTAATTTTATTTGGATCATAACATGTTTACAGAACTTATACTATAAAATAAGTGCACAAGTTTTTATATGTTTTACATTTATATAGTCTACAACACAAACATCTCTCTTTTAAGATTACTGTCATGCAAACTGGATACTTACATATGTCTATTTCACAAAACTTAACCATGTATTTTGTGATGCCACGTTGGAACAATTTGATTTTAAGATTCACATATAATTGATTTTTGTTTTCTAAATGTGAAGTTTTTCTGAAGGATATAGCACGTCAACACGCAGGCTATAAAATCTTGTCCTTGAAACGAAAGTTTTCCTTTGAAATTCTCTGTTATTCCTTATTGTTTTCTTGAACGAAAACAAAAGACAATACTGCTTAATAATTTAATATTAGTATGGGTAATTTGAACCCAAAACTGCATTGTCATCTTGATGGGTGAAGGTTGTTTGAAGTATGGCCAGTTTATTGATTGGAACATGTGAAACTGTTCCTGTTTCTTAGGCAGCCTTCTTTTGTGAATGGTAATTGTGTTGAGAAGGTAGAATAGAAGATGATTGATTGCCTGCTTTTGTCGTGGAGATGAATTATTGCAGAATGCATGCATAAAAAATAAAAATCATTATTCTATAAACTGACCATGGATGCTTTGTTCATTTGATTACATTGTTCAAAGAGTCTAGCATGAGCTCATACTAAGTAATACATTAAATAGAAATAATTGGGATGAGGCAGAATTAACCTCTTCACTCATGAAACACAGCTTTATGGAGTAACTGTTTCTGACTGTGTGCAGCACTTGAAATGCATAATTTAGTCTATGCCAAAAGCTGAGTAGTAGCAGAAAGTTTGCATAGCTATTATCATTTTATTAAATTAGTGAGTGCATAAAGAAAAATAAAAAAAAAACCTGATTCAAAACTTAATGGAGTGCAGCTCACAAGTAATGCAAACGAACAGTAGTACATTTTAATCCTAGACATTTCAATAAAATATATTAAGAAAAATGTAATTGTCAGTAACTATTGAATGACTTCAACAACTTTTTAATCAAAAGTTAAAATCATGACCAGCAAATTTTCTGAGTCTTTAAGAAGATAAAATACTAGACTACACAAAGACCTCGTTAGGTATTCTGTCTCTGAAAAAGATATAAAATAGTGCTTTTATGTAAACTGATAGCAAGACAATGTAATGTTTGCTTCTTGGAGAATTACATTTTTATGTTTGAATTTGGGCACCATGAAATGTAGTTAGCTCTTGTTTATTAAGTTGGGTTTTGGATAGAATTTAAAGCACTGAGAGGTCTGTACAGTTTTCCTACTTTTCACCTGGCTCACTTATTTCTCACTGAGCTGCAATTTGGAGAGAGGCTGAGCAGTTTATTGTAGCTACAACTATCACCTGGTGTTTGCTAAATCGCTGTGAAATTCTTGTAACAGCTGTTTGTTCCTGGGGAAACATTCACTTCATATTGCAGCAATAAACTGATCATTGCCAATTAAATGCCCATTAATTGTGTAAGCAAGGATTACTGCCAGATGTTTACATTAGAAAGAAAAATATCTTTTGCCATTTATTTTCCACTCATAGCCATCCCTTCTCATGGAGATAATTATGTATATGAGGTTATATAATACTCCACAAATATCAATTCAAAAATTAACAAAATAACCTCTTAATGGGTTGGATTTAATAGAAAATATGCTAGACATGTATTTTCCATAGAATAAACACAATGCCTTTTGACAAAACTATTTTTTCAAATTGATGAAAAAGTGGGGGGGGATTGTTAGACAACTAACCAGCCCAAATGATCTATCCTGTCTTATTTACTATATCATATTCCATAAAATTGACTCTGTTTTATTTACAATACAGCTAAATAAAAGTGAGAAAGTGAATTCTTAAAAGTTGAAATGGAACAAACATTTCACCAAAGTAAAGAAATAAATACAAAATGAAAGCAGGTGGTGATTTAGATTTTCAGGTGAATTTTCCCACCTCTCCATTCACCTGAAATATCACTCATCTTCAAAATATTATTTAAGTTTTATGTAGAAAATAGTAGTGATGAAAGTAAAGCAAGCACTTAATAATATGTTGTCCCAAGTAATTTGTTTTCAACACCAAAATAGAATGGGAAATAAACACTTACTATAATGAATACATGTATTACATCTTTTCGTGTACGTAGATGGAAAAAGTTAGAGAGAGAAGTGTTCCCATAGTCAAGAACACCAATAAATTATTCATTCTCTGTAAAGAGCTTTAGCAGGATTCGTCACGTGCGTATTTCTCTCCAGTTGCACCTTCCTGTATTCATAAAGAGTAGCAAAGTCCTATGCATTTCTCTCCTGTCAGAATAACTCTTCTCAGCCCCTCATACCTAAGCATACGCTAGTATGCAAACAGCAACAAGAAGAAGATTAGGTGATATTCTGTTCCTTACCACGTTGAAACACACCCCCTCCTTAGAAGGTGATCACAGGACACACTGAGAGCTGCGGAAGACATGAAACGGTAGCATCTGGCTTCTTAAATATCTCCACGGGCGTTTGTAATGGCATCTTTGAAGTTCTCTCTGCATCTGTCACATGTTTAGACTGCACATTGACTGCCCCAGCTGAGGACGATTTCGATTCTTTGAGACTTTGAATAGTGTAATCTGTTTAAGAATAAGACTCGGGAAAATCCCTCATAATATCCATACACAAACCCTTTCATGATTAAAGAAGGGGTCGTCATTCCCATAACTGTCATTTTTTATGCTGAAATGATGCCAGCCTTTGAGTTAATAATACAGCCTACAATTACATTCCAGCTTTGCACATTTTTTGAGAACCTGTACTCAAAAAAAAATCACATCTCTACTTTTTTTTTAAAGCCAGTATTATAGAAATTACTACTTGAGAAGGCCTCTATAAAATGTGATGTGTATGTAATCGTCTTGGCGTCTGATTATAAAAGAAATGTGACCACTGTCAACTCACTTTGAAAATCATTTTTTATTCAACCTTTTGAGCAGTGCAGAATATAAGAATTAAGGCTGATTTGACTTAAATGGTAATTTGAGTGCTATTGACTTTCTATCTATTAAATTAATACACTTCTCACAATTAAGCCAGAAGATGATACTTCACGCACCTCATTGTGCAGGCAGACTACTTTCTAATATTAGTGCAATCTTCAGGCTACAACACCAGCCTTCTAAATATAATTAGCGTCATTAAGTAAGGTTCATTCTTATTCCGTGATTATCCTACTTTAAATATCTCAAAATTAACACAGTATTTCTTTGGGATTTCTGAACTCACTATTTCTAGTTCTTTTACTTTGTTAAGGATACCGTCAAATAGTTTTATCGATACAACAATCTCAAAAGCTGAATTTTACCTCCATTTAAATTCTTCACTTTAAAAGAAGGCAAGATGAGAAAGAAAATGCCTGCGACGAAATCATGATTTATTTGAATACACACACACACACACACACACACACACACACACGACAAACAGTAAAGCAGAAAACAACAGCTGTTTTAAGACAGATTTTTCAGAACCACACCAAATTATGTCATTTGGGTTATAATTTTCTGTTTGTTTATAAGGTTACCCTGACAAAATTGTCCGCATATCTCTGTTCAATTAGAATTCCTTTTTCTCGGTTAACAAAAGAAACACCATAATTTAAATTAGAGAATTGTGAACATAAGAGTCAGCATGAAGTCACAGTCGCCAACTGCACCTATCTTAGATACAGTAGGTGACTGTGACAGTTCAGGCTATTTATACAAATAGAATGACCTATGGCTTTCAGTAATCAGAGCTTGAGATACACGATGACACACCGACTGATGAGAAACAACTGGAAACTGCAGAACTTCTGTGGGAAATCCCGCTCCATACACCACACAACAAAACTAATACAAGTCCCATTACTTGACATGTCATTAAAGAAACGGAAGCAATGTCTCTCTTTCCCTCTTTTTCCAAATTGAAACTGATAATTATGATGTGTTGTTCCACTAAAAATATTTTATCTACCACAAAATGTAGTAAGAGGTGCGGGCTCTGTTCCTAGCACCTAAGAGGAGCACGGCCCCTTTGTTCCGTCCTGACCGGCTCCCGGCCGCTGGGTGAGCTTACATTAGAAATAACCACACGGAAATTGTATTAATTAAATTATTGCCTGGCCCATTAGTTTTAACCTCTTATACATATTAGTTTAACCCATATCTAGTAATCTGTGTATCACCACGTGGTCGTGGCTTACCGGGAAGATTCTAACCCAAATGGAATGCAGAAAGGTTCAAGAGTATAGCTTTTTTGCCAGAAAAGCATCTGATGCAGAAACTTCTGTTACTTAACAAATTAAGAGGACAGAGTTTTGTCATCAGTAAACACATGTGACTACAGTATAGTGATATTGCATTTGTATTTTAACAAATAAAGCTTGCCTGAAGATCAGAAAGCAAAACAGCTGCCCTGGTCAGCCTTACAGGCCGGGCAGTGGTGATACACACATTTAATCCAGTATCCACACTAGTTTGCCATAGAAACAGACTAGTAGTGGTGCACGCCTTTAATCCCAGCACTAGAGACGAATATAAGACAGGAGGAGATAGCTCTCAGTCAGTTTCTTTCCGAGGATTCCTGGAGGTAATATCCTTATTTTGGTCTGAGGTAAAAGCCAGTGGCTGGCTACATGGCTTTTCTGACTTTCAGGTTGAACCCCGATTCCTGTCTCTGGGTTTTTATTAATCATGCTGCACTAGATGTATCTCTGTAAGTGATAAAAAAAAAAACCTTAAACATTGGTTAGATGGAAATGCTGTGTATTGTGAATGGGAAATCTTTCTTCAAAGAATATTGCATCATCCCAATTTTAGTTTTACTATTTCTTATTCTTCCCATATAATATCTTCTCCATTTACACAAGAAAGATTTTCAACAAAGAAAACAATTACAGAATCAATTATTGACTTTTATGATTAGTGAAATTAAGTCTGGATAGAAAATTAATTTGTTTGGTATCATAAGAGATTTTAAAAATATAGGCTATAAAAATAAAAGAAATTAGGAGAATGATTCTAGAGATATTCAAGAAAATAAAGTATCAAAGAAAATATGATGTGATGAATAGTAATCAATTAATTTATTTATTTAATCAAGAAATGTTTACTAACTACTATGTTCCAAGGATTGTGAGAAAGCAATGTTTAGTGAGAAATATACTAAGTCATTAAAACTTAAATTCTGGTTCATTTTTAAACTGGCTACTCACAAAGAAGAGGCACTAATCTGTAAAATTAGAAAAACAAAATAGATACCAAATATTACTAAATATATTTCATAACTAATGCTCATTGTTGCATTGTTTTCATTTTTCTTTCAGGTGATGCACCATATTGCACATTTAGCCCATGGTTCTGCAGACTGCTGCTCCAGACTTGGCAGACTGAACAGCGTAATTTCCACTCTGACAATTGATCTCATATATGAAATTCTAACAATATTCTGAAATTCAAAAGGATTAGAGAGGAAACCCTCCTTATACATGCAAAGGGTACTGGTACATACATACATACATACATGCATACATACACACACACATACACACATAGAATACTTCAGAATATAGCTAGTCACTTCTCAGATCCATAATGAAAGTTCTCTCCCAAAGACCTCATAAAACCCCTACCTTCTCTGATATGCTTCATGGGACTTTAGTCCTATAGGATCCTGTAGAGTACAGTAAGGTCAACAAATTATTGTAAAACATTCACATCTATAAACATAAATGCTATGATAGGACAAATCTGGAAAACATAAAGTAGAATAAAATATTCTTGCTCTTTTTAGATTTATATGAATATGGATCTGAAAATCAAATTTTCAAAACATTGTACTAGCTAATATCCAAAGAGTATTCGTTGGGGGCGTTATTTTTTTATTGAGCTATACATTTTCTACACTCCCCTCCCTTTCTCTACTCTCCCATTCTAACCTCTCCCAATTTAATCAGAGGA
>JAQHUG010000172.1:4485662-4500493 GCA_028555095.1 Dicrostonyx torquatus | reverse complement strand
CTCCTTCTTAAAGATAAGGTTTGGTACAGACGGTTGGTTTTCTCTATGTAGGAGGGAGCTCTCCCCACGGAATTCAGCCTGAGTCTGTAACCATAATAGCCACATGTAAAAATGTTAGGGTTTCTCGTACGATCTATACTTGTTTTTAGCCTTTTCCTAATCCAATGCTTGTCCCCCTTTTTGCCACTCTTTATAGACACTTAAGTAGTAGAGCACGGCTACTGAATTGATGAATCTTTATTTGAATCTTGGCATTTTTTCTCTAGCTTTACATTGAACTGCTCTGCTAAACCATTCAATGCTAAACACTTTAAATATATAATGCAGAACTGATTTTCAAATCTTTTATTACTGACATAAACATCAATGGAGAGGATCCATTTCTACTAAAAAATACCCCCAAATATTATCATATCTGAAGAAAGGGAAATACACAAAGAAGAACATGATAGTTTGGTAGGCTGAGACCCACCTCAAGGTAAACTAACCTACAAAGTTGTAAGCTTTGACCACAGTGGTACTGTCTCCATAGTAGCAGTTTTCCTTTGTGAGTAAATTATTGATGATTTATTCAAAATTACAAATAAGATTACAATCTTCAGTAAACTAAAATTCTGATTTTATATCCTTGTTTTCATTGAACCTACATTTAAAAACATAAAAGTTACTGAGCATTATCAATATATCTGTTCACAGTGCAAAGCAGTGTTTTAAAATTTAATCACAAAAAGTCATCAATCTCTTCTCACAAGACTGTAGGAGGTATGGAACCCATCTTTTGTCCCTGACTATTGGCTGCCAGGATTCTCTGAGTGCCTTACAAAACTTGGTCACAGTTCACATATTTCTTCCTGTGATGGCATATTTTCTGCTTCAAGTTTGCTTTTTTTCTATTCTGAAAGAATTTTTTGAATATGCATCCTCCTAAAATAAATTTCTCTAAATACAACTTGGAAGCAGGTGGGTTTTCCCCATGCCTTTTGCAAAGGATCATTCTCAAGATCACAAATATACTTGCTTCTTATGGGATGTTCTGAAATGCCTCAAGAACTGCAGCTACTACTCCAAAGAGAGTCATTGCTGATGATTTTTTATCTTTTTTTTTCATTCAAAAATTTACACTTTCTCCCCTTATCCCAGTCCCCCCCACCACTCTCCCACAACCCCTCCCCCACACGCTCTCCCACTACCCCTCCTTTTTTTTACCTCTCATCTAATGTTAAAAATAGGACAAAGCTATGGGCATTGCCTGAGGATCTCTGGACTTCTTGTCTTGGCAAAACACTTTCTAAGGCCCCACAAAACAGAAGCATCTCTGTTCAGGTCTCCATGTTGCTCTCCCATTGAACCCTGGTCCACAGTTTATTGTATGATTTAGTTCAACACTTGAAAGTTGCAAAGGCTGGGGGTCTTTTCACCAGATCTGAACTAGAAGTACCTCCCTGGCACCACCACTATCCCTGCCCTATAATTTAATCGCACAGTGCTTGTGCAGTGTTACATCTTAAATAATGACCATGCGCATATTTCTTGAATGTACTCAAGGACAGGGCACACATTTGCTACTATTCAAATATCCTTATCATTTTGAAATTTTATTTGACTTAAAAACTCCCTATCTCTTGACCTTCTCATGTTTTTTCTTATGAATCAAACAAAATTAAATGAAACAAAATAACATCTAGAGTCTCTTGAGCTTCTACATCTGTAGCGCGGTGCTAGAGTACCACGTATGAGACAGTGAGTAAGATGTCAAGATGCACAATAGAAACCCTGATCTAATTTCTGTAAGTGCTTCCTAAATTCTTGTGTCAGTGACTTTTAATATTGTTTAACTTCTCTCCCCTGTCCTATAACATCTCCCATTGGAACTGACGTGGATCATTCTGGCTGTCAGAATACTTGATTTGTAACTCCATGTGAGAGTGCTCATCCTGACCATCTAGAATTCTTTAAGAAAAATCTTTGTATCTTCCCAATAACTGGCTTTAAACCTAGAATGTGGCAATTATTCAGTAAATTCAAATAGTTGCTACTTTTGGAGGAGTAATAATAAATAAAGTGACAAAGCTGGCTGCTACTTAACCAATGATAAGAACCAGTGATCAACGGAACCAAACTGAGCTGTATCAGTGCCAGAGCCGGCCTGCCTGGGTTACAGTGTGGGCCACACTGGGACCATTCCAATCTGCCCATCTGTAAAGGAACACAGTCCTAAGACATCACTTAGCTTGTCTCAAACTATAATGTTTTCACAGCATACAAACTCCATAGTGCTTGCTAGAGAGCACATTTTCCGTTTAAAGACAGGAGAAAAGAAACATAGAAATCCAGCCTTGGAGATTATAAAGATTTGAAGAAGAAATTTGTAAAATGGACTTTTGCATTTAGAATTTTTTTGAACTAAAGATGAACAAGCTACTGTGATACTTTAATGTAGACATTATTATAAATTTATAGAGAATTTTCTATGTTATAAATATTAAAATACTGTCTTATAATTTGATAAATTTTTCCATTTCCCTAATCTGTATACGTTTACCACATTAGTTATTCTTTGAGAATTTTATATATGTTGTTTTGGTTACCTGTATACCACCACGTCCTCCCAGATGTACTTGCCATTGCCACATTGCCATTTCCTACCCACCCAACTTTGTGTCCTTCTGTTTTTCTCTTCTTTTTAATAAACCTATTATCTCCAATTTATGTTGTTCATATATTCTTGAGTGTGAGGCCTTCAACTGAACCATAGTCTCATTACCAGGGACTAAATCTTTAGAAAAACCTGATTTTACCAGCAGCTATAAATTGTCAGTAGCTCTGCAGCTTCTTAGGACTTTGTGTCCTGCTCCTTTCTCCATGCTGGGATTTGGTCTATCTTGAGTTTGCACAGGTCTGGTGCATGTTGTCATAACCAATGTGAGATCATAGTGAGACTTTCCCCCTGCATCCAGAAAACACTGTTTTCTTGTAGTCATTCACCCACTATACCTACGGCTCTTACATTCTTTCATTAGTGTCTTCCACAAAGATCCCTGAACATGTCTCATATAGGCTGAACATTCCATCTCTCTTCTTTCCTACACGTTGGCCAGTAGTGGGTTTTTATTGCCATATACCAATAAACATCACCATCTACTTCATAGAAATTTCTCTGGTGAGGGCTAAGAGATGCATTCATTTATGGGCTAACAATAATAACATTATAATTGAATAGATTTGACATTATTTTCATTTAGCAACATCATAGTAGTAAACTTACTCTTAAGGCCTATGATCAATCTAGTCATACATTTCTGAGCCTAACACCTGTACCAAATATTCATTTTATCTTGTAGAATAGGACATAAACCCAATTAGAAAGTGATTAGTTATTCCCATAAGGTTCATAGCACTGTTGAACCAATGGGCATGTCTTTCCATGTCAATTGATTTTGTAGCTCACCCGTGCACATCTCAATAAGACTGATGGCTACTATGTTCCTCTGGTAATGTGCATCAAACCTTCAAGAACAGTGAAGGTAGTAGGAATGGAGCTACATGGTAAAAAACAGTTTTACTTTTCCTTATTTTGTGAGTCAAATATTCGTTGTCTTCAGCAATAGGGATTTACTACTAAGTTCTTGAGGGTAATCAAAAGCATTACCTGTTGCTTATACTAAAGGTCTATGATAACTCACTGGCCAACAACTCCAAAAGAAGTAGTCAATTCTTGACACTGGACTAGGCTTTTCCTTAGTCTCTGGTACATATTAGGGTATTATCACCTTGTTGTAAGAGAATTCCAGTTTCCATTTGACTTTTTTTTGAAAGGTCTTCAGTTTCATTTATCTCTCCCCATAGTGCCACACACACTCAAACTTTACCTCTCTGTGCCAATTTAGTTTTTCTTGTCCCATTATTTCCATTTTAACACTTTGCAGTATTTCAATTTATCTCTCCTCCTTTAAAGTCCATCCCCAAAGGCTACCTGCTGATTTCCGACCTCTGTAGGTCCTCCAAATGAAACAAGCATGTATAAATATTCAAAATCAACATTGACAGAAGAATAAAAATGTGAGATGTTTGTCTTTCTGGGTCTGCGTTGCCTTACTCCAAATGACTATATCCAGCTTCAACTATTTACTTGAGAATTTCATAATCTCACTTCCCTTAAAGCTGAACAGTCTTTCTATTGCATACAAAGTAAACATTATTATTGTCCACTCATCAGATTATGGACATTTAGACTGGGTTTTTTGTCTGTAGCTATTACGAATAAAGCATCAATAACATGGATGTATGTGTGTTTGTAGCGGGATATACAAACATTTAGTATAGTCCTAAGAGTACTATGAATAGATAATATAGTTGTTCTGTGTATGTCTTGTTGAGACTATTTACAATATAGTATATTGTAAATATACTATATACATATATGCAATATATAACTGGGACCAGTTTTCAATCTCACAGGCAGTAAATAAATATTTCTCATATCCATACCATCACTTGTCTTTTTTATTTTTTCATCTGTTAAACATAGGTTCTTTTCTCATGAGGCAATTTAAATACAGTTTCCCGAATCTCTACTCCAACCAGATCCCCCACCAACTCCTCTCTCATTCAGACCCACTTCCTTTCTGACACTCATTAGCAAAGAACAGGCATCTAAGGTATAAAACAAAGCATAATGAAATGAAATATAATCAGAGAAAACAAAAACCATCATATCGAAGTTAAAGGAGAATAGCCAAAAAAGATGGAAGAGACACAAGAGAAGACACAAGCATCAGAGATCCAGTCGATCACGCATTTAGAAGACCCACAAAAGTACTACACTGGTGTAGTGTATATGCAGAAGACCTGCACAGACCCATGTAGGAGCCTGTAATTGCTGCTTCAGTTTCTAGGAGTTTGTTTCATCTTTATCCAGTTGTTTTAGAGGGCCTTGTTGTTGTGGTGTCCACCATCTCCCCATCTTCTGTCTTTCCTCCTACAGGATTCTCTGAACAGTAAGAGGAGGAATTAGATGGAGATATCTCATTTAGAGCAGAGTGTTACAAGGTTTCTCTCTGCATAAGGTCTGGCTGTAGGTCTCTGTATTTGTTACCATCTGCTGCAGAAGGAAACCTCTCTAATGATGACTAAATTAAGACACCAATATTTAAGTAGAGCAGAATATCACTAGGAGTCACTTTATTATCATCTTTTCTTTTCATTCCCTGTCTTATTTGGTTTTACTGTAGGTCTCTGGGATATCTAGTCTCTGGTTCTTGGTCACCCAATCAGGGTCTGTTAAGGGTTCAATCTCATCAAGTGGTCCTTAAGTATAATCAAACATTGGTTGGTTACTGCCATGAACTTTGTGCCACCATTGCCCTAGCATATTTTGCAGACAGGGCAGGGTGCAGATAAAATATTTTGTGGTTGGATTTGTGTTTATATTTCTCTTTAGGTAACCTGCTCAGTCCCTTGTTCTGATGTGAATGTGGGTCTCTGGCTCTATCTCCATCCATCATGCGAAATTTCTATGGTGACGATTAAGATATTCAACAAAGTAACTATTGGGCAAGTTCAGTTCAGGCACCCACTCCTCTGCTGCCCAGGTACCTAGCTGGGAGATCCCTGTGAATACTTGGGATCCCCTCTAGAGACAAGTCTCTTGCAAATCTTAAAATGACTCCTGTTAATGTAGATATCTTATTCCCTTCTCCAATATCCACGCTTCCTCGATCTCCACCCTCCCACAACCCCAGGCTCTCCCTGGTTCTTCCTTTCTCCCTTCTACACCCTCCCTTTCACCTACCCCTCCCCCAATCCCTACCTCCATCCCCATCTTTACTCCCATGCTTCCAACTTTTGTCTGACGATCTTGTTTGCTTCTGACTTTCAGGAAAATCTATAAATGTTTTTCTTTGGGTTCACCTTGCTATTTGGCTTCTGCAGGCTTCTGAGCTATAAGCTTAATGTCCTTTGTTAATGGCTAAGGTCCACTAATGAGTGAGTACATACCATACTCATCTTTTGGGTTTGGGATATCTCACTAAGGATAGAGTTTTCTATTTCCATCCATTTGCATGCAAAATTCAAGATGTCATTGTTTTTTTCCGCTGAGTAGTATTCTAATGTGTATATATTCCACACTTTCTGAATCCATTCTTCCATTGAGGGGCATCTAGGTTGCTTCCAGGTTCTGGCTATTACAAATAATGCTGCTATGAACATAGAAAGTACCTTTCCAGTCAAAGGCATTCAAACATGGGGGTGAAGGTTCTATGTAGGTACCCACTCACACTCTTCAAGTTCAATGAGTTATGTGGGTGTTGATTTCAGCAATGGGGCCTTACCATCAGTTTTTGGAGAACAACCTATTATCTAGACAACAGCCTGGGCTGTTTGGAGGATTTCCATGAGTATTTGGGATCCTCCTCCGAATTCCCCAGCTGTAGTCTGCCCATAAAATGTATTCTATTTCCCCCAGACAAAGGGATCCATGAGCATCCACCAAATCATTTTTCTATGACATCTCTCTGGGAGCTGGAATACAGCCCTAGTGGGGTTCTGAGCTGCAGGATGGAGGTGTGAAGTCAGTAAAAAATGAAGTTTGACCACTGCTATCTTACAAACAGAATGCCTTGAATAACTCAAGCCAAACTTTTATTGATAAAAGTTCTAATGTATTTAATCATGAGCAGTTGCAATACATTTCCTTTAATCATTTTCCAAGAATAATTAACGTTTATCCATATTAGTTTCTTTTCCTCGTCCTCACTCCCTTGATATCATTGACCTTTACCCCATATCACTAAATTTTATATTGCATGCCAAATAACTGTATCTAGTCGGGCATATCTTATTCATACTGTGCCCTGGCTGGCAGCAAACATGTGGTTACAAAGAAGATTCTTTATGATCTCAGCAATGTGAAACTTTTATATTTTTGTGATCAGGAGGGTATATGATGACATACCTAGGCTGTTATTTTCAATAGCAAGTTAATTTCTAAATAATCTATGTATCTGCACATCACTTTTATGTGGACAACAGTTATAATCTTTATAAATTCTCAAAAGGGCAATGATTACCTAACTCTTTAACTGTTGGGGGTGAGTTTCTAGTTTTCATGGCAGTTTCTACATGTACTTTTACTTCAAAGGGAACTGGGATTTTTAACTGAAAAAAAATTATCTAACCACAGAAAGACAGTTATCACATGTCCTCACTCATAGGTGGTTTTTAAACATAAAGCAAAGAAAATCAGCCTGCAAACCACAATCCAGAGAACTAGACCACAATAAGGACACTAAGAGAGACTTACAAGGATCTATTCTACATGGGAAGTAGAAAAAGACAAGATCTCCTGAGTAAATTGGGAGCATGGGGACCCTGGAGTAAAGGTTGAAGGGGGAAAGAGAGAGGCAGGGAGGGGAGCAGAGAAAAATTTAGAGCTCAATAAAAAACTAATAAAAATGATTATCTAACCATTCATGTCCTGGCACCAGAGAGATTTCTGACCATTTTTTATCTTTTACCTTTTCCTATGTGTCCCTGGAAGTTTTTAATGTCATCTTTTAAGAAACCATCTCTAAAGTTTCTAAGTTTTTTAGAATATAGTTCTCTCTTTTAGAATAGTTAAGTAAGCAAGAATTATTGACCTTAGTGAGTTCCTCCTACTTACTCACAATGTCTTCAAAGGCAGTCAGAGGCAATTGGAGAAATCAGTTATTGTGAATGACTACAGAAAGACTTAACCTCCTCTTTGAGACTTTTACAAAAATTATTTTGTTCCCAATAAATTCTGTTCCAATCATAACTGACAAAGCAGAACTAAGAATTATCATAAGGACAAGCATATTTAAAATTAGAGGGGCCTGAAGGTCATGAGCTCCCTAGATAGATCAGTGCATGTGTCTGCAGTATGACTTCCATAGGTCAATTGGGTGGAATTCTACAAAGGATCTTGCCTTAAAAAGCTCCATTCACAAAACATTTATGCTCTATTCCCAGGGGTGACAGCATAGCTTCCACCATCAGGGTCTATGGATTGTAATTTGATTATCCTTTATTTAATGGCCATTTTCCACATATAAACAAACATATACTATGTTAATCTTTCTGGGTTTAATTTACCTCACTCAGGATGATTTTTTCTAGTTCTATCCATTTACTTACAAATATCATGATGTCACTTTTTAAAAGAGTTGAGTAACAAATAACACCTTGTGTAATTGTATCACTTTTTATTCATCCATTCTTCTGCTGAGTGACATCTAGGTTATTTCCAGTTTCTCGCTATTAGGCATAAAGTAATAATGATCATGGTTGAGCAAGGGTTTTTATGGTAGGATGGAGCATCCTTTGCATATATGTCTATGAGTGGTATAGCTGGAGGCAGACTCAATACCAGATTTCTGAGGAACTGCCATATTGATTGCCACAGTGGCTGTATAAGTTTGCATTCACACCAGCAGTGAAGGAGTAAGTGGTACCCTTGTGTCACATCCTTGCCAACATAAGCTGGTACTTCAATTATTAAACTTAGCCATGCTTACAGTATAAGATGGGATCTCAAAGTAGTGTTGATTTTCATGTCCCTGATGGCTAAGGACATTGAATTCTTCATTAAGAGTTTTTTCAGCCATTTGAGTTTATTGAGAATTCTTTGTTCAGACCTGTACTCAATTATTTACTTGAATCATTTGGTTTTATTAGGGGGGATTTTTTTTCTGATATCTAGTTTCTTGAGTTCATGTTATATATTGGATATTTACCCTTTATTGGATATGAAGATAGTAAAAATATCTTTCCCATTCTCTATGCTGCCCATTTGTCTAAATGACAGTGTTCTTTGCTTGCAGAAGCTTTTGAGTTTTATGAGGTCCCTTTGTTAATTGTTGATCTTTAGTGCCTGCACTATCAGTGTTCTGTTCAGGAGGTTTTCTCCTGTGATAATGAGTTAATGCCTTCCCTACTTTCTCTTCTATCAGGTTCAATGCATCTGGATTTATGTTGATGTCTTTGATCCATTTGTACAGTGTGGTCTAATCTCTTACTCAGTGTTTCTTTAGTGAGAAGTTGGCACCATTACTATTATAAGTTAATATTTTTAAAAATGTATTAATGCTGTGGGAGAATGTGATTTGTCATTCATTGGTTTAATAAAGCACAGGAAGTACAGGCTAGGTGACCAGGCTAGGAGAATTCTGGAAAGATGAAAGGGAGGCACAGTCACCACACAGACACAGAGGGAGAAAGCTGAGAATGCCTTGCTAAGGAAAAAGTACCAAGGCACATGGCTAAACATAGATAAGCATTATGAGTTAATTTAAATTTTAATAAACAGCTACTAATAAGCCTGAGCAATAGGCCAACCAGTTTATAATTAATATAGCCTCTGTATGTTTATTTGGTACTTGAGAGCTGTGGGACAGAGAGGAATAGAAAGTTCTATCTACAAAAGTTTGCATGATTCTGTTGTTTTGGGGTATTTTATTAGACCTCTTTTGATTCAGTGTTCTGGAATTTTCTATTTGTTCCCTTGGTTTTTGGTCATATTTAACATTCTCTTCAGATCTATGTGTTTCTCCAGTATCCTCTTCAAAGCTGGTCTATTGGTCATAAATTCTTTAATTACGTTTTTGATGTGGGATGTCCTTCTGTATATATGTTGCTTTTATTGGCTAATGACTAAAGCTATTTGAGCCAGTGGCTTATCAGAGTAAAACTAGGCTGGTAATCAGAACAGATTTATATATATATATAAAGAGTAGGCAGAGTGAGGGAGATGCCGTGTAGCTACCAAAGGAGAAGGAGGTAAGCCACAGTCTTATGGCAACAAACAGATTAATAGAAATAATTTAATTTAAGATTAAGAGACAGGTAGGAATACACCTAGACTACTGTCCAAGCACTGTTGCAATTAATATAGTTTTATGTGATTATTCTGGTCTGAGCTGCAGGGAAACAAATGGTCTGCCCCTACATATTTTTATTCTGCAAAGTATTTTTCTTCTCTCCACTGTAATCAATAGTTTTCCTGGGTCAGAGTCTGGCATTAGTGGGCTTTTATATCTTATAGAGCATCAGTCCAGTCCCTTTTTATAGTCTCTTTTGAAAATTTTGCTGTTTTTTTTATTTTTTTCATTCCAACCTCTATTCCTGCCCCCTCCTTCCACCTCCCTTCTATCCTGGCCCCATCCACACCTCTTCCATCTCCTTTCAGAAAGGGGCAGGCCTTCCATGGGAGTCAAAAAAGGATGGCATATCAACTTGAGGCAGAATCATGCTCCTCCCCCTGCATCAAGGCAGAACAAGGTATCCCAGCATAGGGAATAGTTTCCCAAAAGCCAGCTCATGCCCCAGTACAGGTCCTGATCCCACTTCTGGAAAGAGACCTTTGCATACAAATTGTATTCCTCTCTCTTGTTGCTTTCAATATACTGTTGTTGTTGTTCTTTTGTACATTTAGCGTTTTAACTATTGCATGACATAGGAAGTTATTTTTCTTGTTCAGTCTATTCTTTGTTCTGTATTTCTCTTTGACTTTGATAATTATCTTATTGCAAGAACATAAACATGACTAAGAAAATAAGTCCATGCCAGGAGTGCTTAGCAAGGATTTACAGAGTTGGCAACAAGAGTCTAGAGAGACAAGAAGACAACAAAAGACACATGGTCCTCAGGTAGGTCATAACATTTGTGGGAATGGTTAGTATGAGCTTTGGTCCCTTTCCTGGAGAGAAGCTGCCCTTTGGTCCCAGGATGAATGAAACTGGTAGCACAATTCCAGGGTCCCTACCTAAATATAGGGCCCAGAGTCTGTGGCAAGGATGGATGGAATTGATGAAGACTAAATCTGGTCTGATGAGGTTAACCAGCTTCATAAAATAATCATTTCACATGCATATCAAAATGTGCTGTACAACTTAAATCTATCTAATTTTTGTATGTTTTATATTTGTGTAAGTCTTTTTAGCATTTTATTGCTTGAGGATTTCTTAAATATATATAATATATTTTGATCAAATTTACCCCCATTCATCCTCAACAATTTTTCCCTAACACCTCACTTCTCACTATTCCTTCTTCATGTACTAATTTTTAAAATAATTAAGGACATTTATTCCCATCTATATGTGCATGTGTGTAGAACCATCTACCAGAGAATGAGTAACTTCTCAGGAGATGCATGCCGCAAGAAAGCTGACCCTCCTCCTTTGAGGAGTCATATCTACCAATATCTTCTCACCTACTGAAAGGACTTCATGAGAATCTCTACCATCTGTGCTGGGTTTTTGGTTGGTTCATGTTAAATCTTGTAAAATATAGTTGTTGCAAAAAAAGGGTTCTTACACACTATTATCTATGTGAAATATATTAATTTTTGCACAGCTAAGGATTATAGGTTGTAATTGTTTTGTAATATATCCATTACTGCTATTTGTGTCTTTTCTATTAGTTAATTAAAAGTGTAGATAATAGAAGAGGAAATAATTTGATGACAATTTGAAATTCATATTAATGGTATATTTTTTCAATATTTTATTTCATAATAGGGTACTTGAAGCCCCAACTCTCACAACATACCAGCTAATTGACCATCTACAGAACTGTCACTTAGATGCAGTTACATTTAAGCTGGCATTTCAATCATCGCCACAATGGCCAAACATGCTTTGAGAATTTTAACTGTGTGTTGTACATTGACAGTAGGAGTACCTAGTTTTAAAAAATAGCAAAATTATTACTTGTAATTCCTTTTAGTGATTGAGGAAGATATAACCCTATTAGATGGTGTGAAATTAATGACATGCTATTTTAATGCTCACTTCTTAACCAAAGATTTCAAAAGACTAGAAGCTGTCAGACATGAAAGGAAATTAAGGGTTTGATTTCAAAAGACATTCAAGTTAACAACAAATAGAAACTTTTCCTTTAAACCCTCTCAAAGAGCTGAGTGTAGCTAGGAAAGAATGTCAAGCACCAAAGTTTATTTTCTATATTTACAAAAACTGTGTGTTCTTGAAAAGTGTACTCATTTATCTCCATAAAACATAAAAAGTGGACAGGCTTGATTAGTGAATTGATTAGTTCATTTCTTTAAATCTTTAGTGCTTTCTCACAAATATGTTAAAATATAAAAAATGTATGGAGACAGTAAGCTAGAACTGTTTAAAGAGATAGAGAGCTTCAATATGAATAAGGCATTTCTTCAGTTTCTAGTGAAGCAGACAGCATTGGGACGTGAAATAACAGTACGAGGAGTTGATTACAAATCACAGGAATGTGTGTGAGTGTGCACACACAACTGTGCTAGTGCTATGTCTCTTTTTCTCAAAAAGTTTGTAAAAACTTTTTCTCTATGCCAAATTATCAAAATTTAAGAAAAAGTAAAAGTAGATCTTAATCTATTAATGAGGAAAGCAGAAAAATAATCCATTCTAATATTTAATCTAGAATATTTGCACAGTCTTTAAAATGTGTTCAATTTTTTATAATTTTTATTGAAATATATTTGTATTTTTTTAAATTAGAGGTTGAATTGTATTTACTGGGGAAAACAGTATGGAATAGAGCCAAAGTTTATGTATCTATGTATGTATATATACATATATATGCATATATGATCATATATACATTGAACATACACAAATATGTACATAAAACAGCACAAATCTATGTATATATGATAAATATGTAGCTAGAAATTTGACAACATGACCACTAAAAAAAACCAAAAAACAAAAAAACAATACCTAAGTTCTCTCCTAAGGCCTATGATTTCCTGAGCAGTAGGTTTTGATCACAGTTACAGTATCATACATGAATTACTACATGTAGAACAGGCCTTAATTTGAATCAAGAGACCAGTAGGTTACCATTTTTCCATTTCTGCATCAGTAAGTATCTCTGGAAAAATTCAGGGTCCTACCCTGAATAAAGATTATTGATATATTTTTCCCTAGTAGTTTGCAGAGCACCTTCTAGTACTATAAAAGCTAGCCAGCTGGTTGAGTTTTCTGCTCTATCAAAATTAATCTATATGTATCCTGCATCCAAAGTGTATGGCGTCTTCAACAATAGAATCTTACAGTGGGAAACCAAGAGCATTGGCAATAACTTGTATTGTTTTGTGTACCAATGGGGTCTTTCTGACCAACTATTTGTATGGAAGCAACCAGTCAGTAACTGGCACTTAAAGTGTCATTTCTCCCAAAAGCATAATTGTTGAATTTGGGGAACTTCTCTTCAAATTTCTTTATACGACTACACCAAAGTTCTACATGAATCTAAATGAAGAAATAATGTGTATGGGGTAAGTGAAGAATCTTGTTTAGTTTAGATGAATAGGAGTGTGGATTGGCCAAGGGTAATAACAATAACAAAACTAAATAATCCAGATTCTGGATATATTTGAATTATTTCTAAGGATACTTTCTGTTTTGTTAATTAAGTGCAGTCAAAGGCAAATAATTACTTTTAACCTCCAGCATATACCTTGGTATGGAGAAGAATGGAACACAAGAAGGAACTAACAAGTTTTGTTTCATGAACGGTAAGTTGAAATCACTTTATCCATCTTTGTGAAAGTCTCAGAGAAGAGCAGTAAAAGAGGTGTGGAGCTCACAGCTGAAGGCTCCTATGAAGAGGTTACTCTTTGAAAGTAATCCACATATATATGGCCCCTGTGCTTAAAATCTAGAACCATTCATTCATTTTTTAAATCATCAAGCAAAAAAAAATTAAAGAGATAACAACCAAACATGGCAAAATAAAATAAAATTGGATAAAGCAAAAGTCATGATATCAAGGCTGAACAAGGCAACCAAACAGAAGGAAAAGAGCCCCAAGAGAAGACCCAATAATCAGAGATGCACTCATACAAACACTCAAGAGTCCCATAAAAATATTAAGCTGAAAGCTGTGATAAGTCCACAGAGGACCTGGCAAAGTCCATGTAAACTCTGTACTGGTTGCTTCTGTCTCTGTGAGTTTATATAAGCCTTGCTTAGTTGATTCAGAGTGTCTTCCATCGCCTGTGGATCGTACACTGTTTACTCCTCCTCTTTCCTAGATTTCCCTGACGTCTGAGGGGAAATATTTGACATAGACACACCATTTAGAGCTGTGCATTTAAAAGACTCTGCATGGAATAATGTCTGGCTGAAGGACTCTGTATGTGTTAGCATCTGCTGCAGGAGGAAGCTTCTCTGATGATGACTGATTAGGGAACTGATCAAAGAGTAGAGAAGAACATCATCAGGAGTCATATTGTTGATACATTTTTTTTTTAGACAAGAGTTGTTAGGTTTTACCCTAGGTCTCTAGCTATCTAGTTTTTGGTTCTTGGTCACCCAAATAATATTGAGTATGGGTCCCATATTGTGGAGTGAGATATAAGTCAAATCAGACATTGGTTAGATACTCCCACAAGTTCTGTGCCACTGTTGCTCTAGCATGTCTTGAAGGGAAGACAAATTGAAGGTCAAAGTTTTGTGGGAGGTGGCTGTATGCATTTCTCTTTTTGTAGCCTGGAGTCCTGCCCAGATCAAGGGCACTGGAATTTAGGTGTGAATGCTACATATAGGCAACAGCTTAGCTTCCCCATGTTCAGTGAGTTGTATGGTTGTTGCCCCCAGCAATGAAGTCACACTATCAGTTTGCAAGAAGCAACAGACTGGGTTGTTTGGGATTTCCATGAGAGCCCATTGGCCAACAACTCAAAAGAATGAAACCCAATCTCATTCGTAGAATCTTCATTTGGTGACAAGAAACGTCCATATACCTCATTATTAGGAAACCTCATCCTAATTGTCTTCATATATTTTAGGAAGTATTCACTGCAC
>JAQHUG010000172.1:4408290-4467042 GCA_028555095.1 Dicrostonyx torquatus | reverse complement strand
TTATGAATGAGTACATATGATATTTCTCTTTCTGAATCTGGGTTACCTTACTCAATGTGATGTTTTCTAGAGCCATCCATTTGCATGCAAATTTCAAGGTTTTATTATTTTTTTCTGCTGTGTAATCCTTCATTGTGTAAATGTACCACATTTTCCTTATCCGTTCTTTGGACAAGGGGCCTTTAGGTTGTTTCCAGGTTCTAGCTATGGCAAACATTGAACATAGTTGAGCATATGTCCTTGTGGTGCTATTGAGCATCCTTTGGGTATATAACACAAAGTGGTTTTGCAGGGTCTTGAGGAAGGTTGTTTCCTAATTTTCTGAGAAATCACCATACTGCTGTGGGTTTTTTTTATCCTTATTTTATATATTTTTGTCACTGTCTAAACTACCTAGGCATTTTATATTTTTAAATTAGAGTTATATAGATAATATTTTAGAGATTTTAGATAAATTAGTTTATTGCTGCATCTATGACCTGTTTTATGAACAGATTTTCAAAAAATAACAGCCAAAGAAAGCAGAGGCAATGAAGTGAACCAGGGACTTTTGGTCATTTCTTATTTTTAACTTCCTTTACTACTCTGCCAAATGCCAGTTTTAGCCTTCCTTGAGTCTATATAATTTTTGTTAACATAAATTCTCTGGTTCAAATAATTTCAATTCAATTGGAATTATGTAAATGCAGTTTCAGTTTGCTGGTTGACCTGAAATCCCATGCTTCATATATGCAAACAGAATTAAAATGTAATTCCTCTACCTGAAAACAGACAGTGAAACTAGGTCTTTATAAATATAAATATTCAAAAATCATTAAAAGGAACCATATATACATATGTTCATAATTTTATTTATAAAATAAGAGCATACATTTATATTTTGAAGAACATAATTTAAATTTTATAACAGTACAAACCAAATTTTATTTATAAATTAAGAATATGACTTCACATACATATATATGTGTTGTGCATATTTTCCTAGATTTTTTAAATGCACACTTAACAAAATATGTATACATATTCAATTTTTAGATTTCATGTTTGAGTCTGCTACTAAGTGCAGTGAGCAATTTTTCAAATCAGTTTTTATATTATTTATTTGCTGGAAATGAAAACAAGATAAAATTATACTTTAATAGTGGATTGCCAATGCAATTATAAGTTATTTTCCCCAACCATCTCTATTTTTGGTAGATGATTAGTGCCCCGTGGGATCCAGAGACTTCTCTGAGCGAGAGCTGTTTGTTTTCTGCATGCTGCAATTATATATTACACATACACCAATGATGAGTAGCCTCATGTGTTGGGATAAATATGTTATTATAAGTTCAAATGCTTAGATACTTTTTCGATGTTTATTTGAGCTGAGCAAAACATAGTGGTTTGAGTTCACAGGGGGCTTTCATAAACCTTTTGGGGGAGATTTTCAGCTCACAGGGGTTTGCAAGCAGATGGCATATGCAAGCAATCACACTTCTCCTTGGTGGGAGGAATGGCATTCTCAGGGTAATAAAATAAGAGAGGGAGGTGCCATGACAAGTCTGCTCTCAGAGTCTCTGCTTGGGCTCCCCCCCCCCCGCAAAGAACAGGCATTAAGTACAAGCTTGAGGGGTAATAGGGAATCAGAACGCAGTAGGCTGTTTTTCACACCTCCATACTAGTCCACCCCTGCTTTCCCTCTGGGATCTTTAGAACCTAGCTGAGCCATCCCAGTGTTAAGACAGAGACAAGATGTTTCAGGGATTTGCTATGATTGTGTTCAGGAGCTGCAATCACTTGTCCTCATGGCATGCCCCTTATGGAGTTTAAGGAAAGAAATAATGTCAAATGATTATCTTTCAATTAGTTGGATCAGCATTCCATTCTTCACAGTAGAGCACTCAGGAAAAGCTAGATTCAAATAATGCAACATCAGCCCTACACCCCCCAGCCCTCTCCATTCCTTCTGCAAATGAATCCTCATTGATCTTTCTGCTCCGTTTTCTAAGAATTCAAATCAGTTATCAGAAAAACAAGGATAAAGAGATACTGTGTCAAGTCCAAAAGCCATAGTTTGTTTAGTAAATGCAACAAATTGAAGTGAGTAGGGAATGGAACATGAGAGAAACAGAGAAAAATGAAAGAGAGGAAGAGAAGGGAGGTGGGAGGAGAGACAAGTGGGGGAATAAACAAAAGTCAAAGCTGATGAAGTCTGGAGAGAAGTTAGAAAATTGAATCCATCTTGCTCCACTGACTCAGCCTCTGACATCCTGGGATATCCCAACTCCCCTTCCTCCTGAAAAGGCTTAGAAGGACAGAAACAGGGCAAAGAAAAGGAGAAATGTCAGTCCTCTCCATTCCATCAATATAGTGTTCATCAAGTCAGACCCTAGGTGGTTTCCTCTAGGAAGTAATAAGCCTACAGTAGATATGTGAGAAGAACAGTCAACATCCAGAATCCCCCTCAGACAAGGATTTGATCACAGAATCTCACAAATAGACAAAAGCACACTCCCATAATTCTGGTCTAACTAGACAAAAACTTTTGTCTAGTTAAAAAAAAAGACTCTTGCCTTACACTCTTACTTCACATGCTTATTTTCTACAAAAGCACATCTTCTACATCACCATGACTCAACAGAAAAAAAATTAAAAACAAGCAACACAGGTCACTACTGAATGAATCTATTGTCCAAATGAACTTCTTGTATGCTGAAACATAATGCTGTAGTCTGCATACATTGGTTGAGTGGCCCACAGTGAGAACCTGAACCTGAAGATGACATCAAATCCTGAAATGTAGTTATTTTTCATCTTCTTATTGGGTGGAAACTAAACCTAGGAAATCTCAAAGTGTGGGCTCCACAGCTAAGCCTCACCCCAGCTTCTGTCTTTCATCTTTACCAAGCACTACACTGTACAGGTTTAGGTGCTATAACAAAACTAGCATAATTTTTTTCCCTTTTCACAATTGTCACTGATAGAAGGTTCAGCAGTTTTCTTTTTCTTTTCCTGTTGTGCTACAAACTTCATGTGTGCACTTTGGATGTGTTGTGAAATAAAGTGAAGGTCACTTGAATTCCATCTCTGCAGGACTGTGACAGCTGATCTGATGACTAAGAATGAGTGACAGGCAGGTAGCTTGCACATATGCATAATTTAGATTTTAAAATGATAGTGATTTTACATCTGGAGAAGAATAGGCCAGATGGTGATATGGGATTTCCCTCTGTATGCTGTGATTACCATTAATGAATGAAGAAACTGATTTGGACCTACAGCAGAGCAAAACTTAGAGAGGCAGTAAAAAACTAAACTGAATGCTGGGAGAAAGAAGGGTGGAGTCAAGGAGAAGCTATGGAGCTGGTCCAAGATAGATGCCAGAACTTTTCCAGGTAAGCCACAGCCTCATGGCGATACACAGATTAACAGAAATGGGTTAAATTAAGATGTAAGAGTTAGCTAATAAGAAGCTATAGCTATTGGGCCAAGCAATGATTTAAATATTATAGTTTTGTGTGACTATTATTTTGGGGCTGAACAGCCGTGAATCAACAAGCAGCCCTCATCACAACAAGAGGGTTAGTATTTCATTCTATTATTTATTTATTCATTTTCTATTTTGTTTGTTCATTTATTCTGTCATTCAGTAAGAGCTGTATAATCCAGACTAGCTTTTCATTTCTCAGACAGTTATTTTTTTTCAAAAGTGTGACGCTAAAATCAGGGTACTCTTTTACATACAAGTATTTCAAAGAAAGCCACATGCATCACCAAGGACAACTCTGGCCAGAAAAGAAATTGTCCTGCTTTGTCACCATTCAGTTTACCAACTGATTCTTGTGTATGCAACATACCATGTAAGTGGAAAATTACCAAGACAAATTTTTAAATGTGTGAGAGAAATCTAATAAATTAATACACCATTTATTGAAAGTTTCTTTTTGAAAGCAATACCAATTCTAATCATTTATGTTAACTACTTATAATTTATGCCTAATTAGCATCCTTCTCAATAGCAAACTGCACATTTTTAAATGAGAAATTGTATCTTATTAGAACACAGAACTCCATTCAGATATATAGCTCACTGTGTGGTTCATGCACCATGAAGGGAAGGAACAAAAGAAGAGACCAGGAAGATGAAGGATGGGCAAGGGACCAGATAATTAGTGAGAAAAGCTGCACATAGAGAAAAGTCTACTTTCCATATTTATTTTTTCGCTTAAAACATAAAAGAAATAGAAAATGGACTTTAGAGGAACACAAACAAACTTTAATGGACATTGTAGATTTATTATTAGTAATGTATGAAGTTTAGTTTCTGGGTTGTAACAATTCTTGTGGCAATGTATGATGTTAATGCTATAGAAAAAACAGATAAATTTCAACAATAGAAAAATATATAGGAACTATTTTTGCACTGTTCCTTGCATCTATAGCTATTGTAAAACAAACTGTTTATTTAGAGCCAAAGAATAGTAAAAATTACTTGTTAATTATATTCACATTTTAATTATCAACCTATATTATTAGAATAATATTGGTTCATGCTAAACTCTCAATGAATTTTATTAGAGCTATTATGAATAAATATTGATTATACACATTTAAGAGATGAAGAGCTTGTTATATAATAGCAATAAACACTTAGAAGCACTTAGTTGGTTAGTTTGGTAGCTGACCTTGAAAAAGATGGGAAATTACAGGACACTTTCTCCTGGACATTTTTTCCCCCATCTGTGATCACAAAACTATCTTTCCTAATCATGGGAAGAAGTGAACAGACTATTACTATTACGTGTTTACAGCTGTCCTTAGAATACAGAAGCAGTTCAGTGGCTATCATCATTATTTAGTTTCATTATTGCATTATTATCAAGTTGAGCTTCAGAAAGGGAAAATTATGGTTAAGTTTGATAAAATGAAGAGAAACAGAAAGTTTTAAAAGGAAAATCATCAGATAAAGCAAAATGATCTAGTGGACGTTTGGCAATAGAGTTTGTAAGCAATCAGGAAGGAGGGATCAGTTTATACCGTGTGAATATATGTTGGCTGGGTTGTAGTGAAAGAAGGCAGCCAAACTTTCAGCCCAGAAGACATAACAACAGGTGAAGAAAACCTGTTAGAGAAACTGAGTAAGGAAAAGAAAAAGAGAAAATGGTATTTGTAGCCTCGAAGAAAAGAGGAAAGAACGTTTAAAGGAGAAGGGGAGTTCCAGCCAGGCTGAAACGACAAGATGACATCCAATAAAGTAGGCTGCAAGGAGAGTGAGTGCTAGTCAGCCAGCACCTACCATGGTTCAAAGCAACAAAATGGTGAGGGGGAGGGGAAATACCAATTAGAATTTTTCACTGGTTGTATATGCAGTTCTGTACTTTCTACTCCTTGAATATACGGTGTCTCAGGAAAAAAAGTGTCATTTATGTGTGCCAGACCATGACTATGGCAGATGTGCAAACAAAACAATAATTCTTTTAATGATGCACTACTTTTAAGTACTTTATTGTAATATCCATAGCCAAGAAACAAGTTTTTGACAAAAACTGCATTAGCATATTTCATTTTATTGACAAATGTTAGGAACTGAAGTTTTATTTTTGCCAACTGGATATAGTAAGTTTTTTTCTGCAAAAAAAAAACAAATCAATCCACTAGTAAATACTACCAAGGCAGTCCATCATTAACTACACTTAGCTTTTACACAGGAGTGGCCAACTTCCTAAGTACCTCCACGAACAACATCGTCGGGTCAGTCCTGTCCTATGCAACTCTTGTCACCTTTGTACCTTTGTAAACCTATTTTCTTGACAACATAATGTATCCGCTGTCCTCATTTTATTGGGGAAAACTGCTTTTTCATGTAGAAAGTTCTGGTGCACAAACCACGGTCTATAAGCAAGAGCATTGCTTTATTAAAAAAAATTCCATAGAATAAACTTTTATGTTTATAGGCAAATAAAATTTCTAGTATTGTTTTTAATGTTAGGTCTTGGAATAGTAAAGAATAAAAGCATGCTAAACTTATAACTTGTGTAAAGACCATTATATATTTTCTTTCTAATTAAGAACAGTGTCAAATAATTTATAGAAATAAGATACAGAAACTATCAAAACACAATGAATATTTTTGAAATCTAAGTGTAGAGCTTAATATAGGGCACATTTACAAAACAGTTTATTGGTCCTGCTTTCGAAACCATTCTCAGCAAAAATATTTCCACTCTTGGCATGGCAGTTTATTACCCATAACTTCTACATTTTTACTTTGTACAGTTATAATAATTCAGCAAACATCACTAATAGATATTTCATTTTTCACATTCTAAAAATTGATATGTATACACGTATGTATACTATATAATGGATATGTGCCTATTTTGATGATGTTTAAAGGATTACAGTCAGCATGTCCACTCCATAAACTAAATTTAAATAACAAGGAAAATATAAGGGGAAAGAGGTTAGAAATGACATCTATCAGAATACCTAATAAATTTAAGTCAGTTAAAACTTGTTTTAAAGACAAAACACTAAGTTCAAATAAGCAAAGGAAAAATAAAATCTGTAAATGTTTTCTAGACACATAGCTGAAAAAATCACACAGAATAACTGAAATCAAATAAAAATTAAAATTCTATCAGGGTATAAATATGAACAAGATTGAAAATGATTTATCAAGCTAGGCACAATGACATGCACCTGTTATCCTGATATGTGGAAGGCTGAAGCAGGAGGATCAAATAGGACTCTTCCTCTAAACATGTCAGCATATGTCCTGGAATAAAATATTTATCATATTCCAAGGGAGTAATTTTAAAGGTATTTTTTAAAGAACTACTTATAAAGATTAGACACAGTATAAGGAAACCAATCCTAATTACCAGAAGCCAGTGACAACTCTGAGGGTTAAGAAGAAGGGATGCTTAATGAACCCAGAGTCTGTAAGCAAAGACGCATTGGATGGGAGCTGTGACCTTTAGTCATAGTCTACTGTTACTGAGTTCACAAGGGAAAACCTATGCTATATGCAACACACTTTCAATCTCCTCTCCTTGGAAGTTCTTCTGGGGATTTTCATTAGTCTAGTGGAAAGGATATCTTTTGATATGGCCCATAAGAATAGCACTTCAGAAAGAGAGGATAAAAAGGGATAAAGGATAGATTGGGGAGGCCTCTGTTCCCATAACAGTTTATAAATTAAATGAGAACTGCTCTTACAATGATTCCAGGAATCAAATGAAGAGGCAATGTTCTCTAAGATCAAAAATTTCAAAGATGCACTGCCAAGAGCTTTTACACATTGACAAATGTATCATTGAAATATACAAAGCAAAATGGAACAGCAGTGTGAGGACGGTTTTATAAAGCCCTGTAGAGAAGCACATTTTTTTAAAGAAAACAAACTATATTTTTTCATTTTACGTACCAATCCAAGTTCCCACTCTCTCCTCTCCTCCCATTCCCTCCACTTTTACCTTCCCACCCCACCCCCATCCACTCCTCAGAGAGGGTAAGGTGCTTTGCTTTGGGGACGGTCCAAGGCCCTCCCTACTCTACTAGGCTGAGCAAGGAAGATATCCATCCAAAGAGAACAGGTTTCCAAAATGTCAGTACAAACAGTAGGGATAAATCCTGGTGTCACTGCCCCAGCCACAGGACTGTCAACCAAGTTCAGAGGGACTAGTATGGTCTATTGCTTGTTCCTTCCCTGTCAAGCTGTAGTTGGTGAGCTTCCAGACTGTTTCAGCGGGTGTACCCAGCATGGATTGACCTCTTTGCTCATACTCTCACACCTACAACTCTTCACCTGGACTTTGGAAGCTCAGTCCAGTGCTCCAATGCAGGTCTCTGCCTCTGTTTCCATCAGTTGCTGGATGAAGGTTCTATGGTGATATTTAAGATATTCATCAGTCTGACTACAGGGCAAGGCCAGTTCAGCCCCCCACCCTTCTAATGCTTAGAATCTTAGCTGAGGTCATCCTTGTGGATTCCTGGGAAATTCTCTAGAGCCAGGTTTCTTGCTAGCCCCTCAATCAAGATATCTCTTTCCTTGCTCTCATCTCTGTCCTTCCTCCATTTCGACTATCTCATTCTCTCAAGTTCTCCCCCTCCTCTCCCCTCATTTTCCCTTCCATCCTCTCTTCTCCTTTCCACTACTATGTTTCAAGCATTCTTGTCTATTTCAACTTTCCAGGTGGACCTATATATAGGGTTCACCTTGTTACTTAACTTTACTAGGATCATGAACTATAGGCTCAATATCCTTTGTATATAGCTAGTATACACTTATGAGTGAGTACATGCCACATTCAGCCATCAGGGAAATGCAAATCAAAATAACTCTGAGATATCATCTTATACCTGTCAGAATGGCTGAAATCAAAAACACCAATGACAGCTTATACTGGAGAGGATGTGGAGTAAGGGGAACACTCATCTATTGCTGGTGGAAATACAAAATTGTACAATCACTTTGGGAATCAGTATGGAAGCTTCTCAGAAGATTGGAAATCAACTACCTCAGGATTCAGCATTACCACTCTTGGGAATACACCCAAAGGATGCTCAATCATACTACAAAGACATTTTTTCACCTATGTTCATAGCAACATTATTTGCAACAGCCAGAACCTGGAAACAACCTAGATGTCCCTCAACCGAAGAACAGATAAAGGAAGTGTGGCACATTTACACATTAGAGTACTAATCAGTGGGGGGAAAAAATGACATCTTGAAATTTGCATACAGATGGATGGAACTAGAACACCATCCTGAGTGAGGTAACCCAGACCCAAAAAGAAGCACATCTTTAAATTTGACCAGAAGAAAGAATGAGTTATAAATGCACTCAGAAGGTATATACAGAGATCTGGGAAGATGGCTCCAAGGGCAAAGAGACTGATGCACAAGAAGAAGAATTAGAGCAAGTTCCTTAGTCCCCACTTTTTAAAAACTTGGTTTTGTTTTTGCAAGACCTTGAGAACAAGACCATAGTACTGAAGATACTATCAGAAACTTTGGTCTCAGGACCTAGAGAAATAAGCCTGGAAGCCTTCTCCCCATGACTAGCTCTAATAGTGCAGGGAGGTGGTGCTATGCAGGATGATGGTCAGAAAAGTTATCAGTGGACTTACTCTGCTCTAAATCCTTCAAACTATAGCAACGACTAGCACAACAAGATATGTACCATAGTGTAATGTGGCATTAATAGTTTTGGATATCTTACAGCTGCTTGACGGGACTGCCTGATTGCCTCATACCTGCTACTCTAAACCTGGCCATGAACATAAACCTGGCTGGCAAGGTTACAGACCTTAAAGGAGAAGCAGCTACTACCATTTTGCCTAAATTGGTTTAGTTTACAAATGCCTTCTAAATGCTTATCCTCATAACAATAGGTTAGTACAGCCTTCTCTCCTTGTCAAAGAGCCTTCTTTTTGCATAGGATGAAAGCTGTTACAGAGAGCCACAACACATCAAAGAACAGAGAAGTGACTGCAGCATGTCCACCCCCAAATGAGAAATCTGTGACACGAACCCTATACTCAGGAGGGATTGTGAAAGAAGGGTTGGAAAATTATAAGAGCCAGAGGTCCAGAAGTACTTAAACAAAACAGTGTTTTAGGGGTGTGACAGAATATACCCACGAACTCTCAACAGCTATGGATTCCTGAACAAAACTTACATAAGACTGCACCAGTCAACACCCCAGAATGGATGAGCAAAGGGTTTATGAAACCAGAACCACAAGGAGAACAGGCAGTCTACAGCTGCTGAGGAACGAGAAATCTTTTTCCTTCAGGAAAAAGCCCCTTAGTAGGTTGACTGCAATCAAGTGTTTGTAACTATAACTGTGCGTATGGATAACATTAGCTGAACTCAGTAATGTTGGTATGCAAAATGTATTTACACAAATGTATACAGATACATGTTTAAATATATATATAAATAATTATATAAGAGGATATGAATTTTATAGGAGGATGAGGGGGTCTCAGGAAGACTTTCAGGAGAGAGGGCAACACAGTCAATAGACATAGTACCCATCATTGAAAATAAAAAGCAAACTTTGATCATTTGAACTGATATCTGTAATTAGGCATAGAGGAGGTACAGAAATTGGTGGATATCCAAAGTCCACCTGTCTGTTCATCAGGCAAACAAACCTTTGAATTTAGTGAGAGACCTTGTGTATAAAATTAGGGGCATAACAATCCAGGAACACACCAGATGTTACCCTCTGAACTTTACACGTACAGACATCTACATGCACACATGCATACACACATACACGGCACAAACATACAAATGCACACAAATAGGCAGAAACAGGGGGAGGCACTTATATAGAGAGACTTAGACCTACTGAAAAATAAAACCATTTCATAAAGATTCAGAAAAAAATTACCCAGTAAGAAATAAAATGAACCTCAGTGATTTCCAAAAGAAAAAATTATAGAACACACATTCTTGCCACAGTTCAATAATAACTAGAACTTACTAAGCACTAATTTTATATTCTAATTTAATTCACATACTACTAAAAATGTTATCCTCATTTTAAATATAAATTACAAGACTAAAGCATTTTTACTGAATTTTAAAATGCTGTAAAAATAGTAAGAGAATCAGATATCAGATATATGCATGGGCAGATAGACACATAGATATGTATTTAGAACAAAATGGAGTCCCAAAAATGGGGCGGGGGGAGTTCCAAAAGACTATATATACAGTGATGTATGCTTCAAATATGCATGTATATTTTCTAGAAAGATGAAATAGGAAAGAAAGACTTAAATAAAAGTGGAATCTCTCTGAATTAAATACACAATTGTTCAAATCAAAATAAGACCACTTGATATCAGGCAATTTGAAAGGAAAATCATGCCTGAACAGATTTTGTGAAAATTAGCTATTTGAAAGGTTGTTAACCTTTAGAATCATGAGTGCAAAGCTACAAAAATAGTCCGAGTTACAACATTAAATGGAATAATAAGAATCTCACCCAGATGACAACCTAAATGTTCCCTTCTTCCCCTTCTCTGGGCCACCCTTTTTCTTCTGGTCAGAATGTATTCATGCACTGAGACAATGGAAAATTTCTTGAGGAAGCACACATGATGTCTTGGGATGTATTACCACTCTGATCTCTATTTTCCCCAGGCATCTTTCAAAATGTGTTGATACTGCAGCTGGTTATTTGCACCTGATTTGGAAGTTTTATCTTTGGAAACAAATTACAAATTACTCTGCTCTGTTGAGAAAACACTATGCTTTTTTGTGTGTGCACGCATGCATCTGGCATAAGATGGTTGACGTGTGGCAATAAACGAAATGAAATGTGAAGAACGCATACATGCAGCCAAAGTGGGCGCCTGCAGGTTTTCAGAACTTCATGATGCCTCGAACTGTTGCACTCAAAGCTGCCTCATCCAAAACAATAGTCACAGAAATCGATGCTCAGCAATCAGCCAACTTAATTGGGCTTCCAGGAAATCTACAAGCACCTGCCCTCAAGCCAAGGAAACCATCTTACTGCACAGATTAATTGAATGGAAAATATCATTTCAAAGCTCGCCACATCCCCCGGTTGCACCACACCACTCAAGTTCAGCATCATAGCTTCAGTGATACACACATGTCTCCGTAATTTTTTTTTTTGAAATTTCTCTTGTACCACTTTTGCAGTGTCCATGCATTTATGGTTCAATCAGCAGTAGCAATTGTTCTTGATTCCCCGCAGTTCCCCAAGACAGCCCACTGAGTTGAGAGAGTTGTTGTTTTTGAGTTCCTGCAGCTCACATAGCAACCTAGAAAGTGATACTTGTAAACCATCACATTGGATTTCCATCGAATTCATTCATAAAAGCAGCATTTTCCTGCTTTATGATTTGTTAAGATCTTTGTTTTGAAGTTTTAATATTAATAAATCTATTATTGAACACAACTCACTTTTCTATAAATTCCTTGAGAATACTGATCATATTTTATTCATTAATGGTAGCACTTTGCCTCTATGTCTGGCAGGTCTACAGAGCCTATGTATAGGGTTTCTACAGAGGGTGCTACTGTTTGGCCTTTGTTAACCATCAGGCCTTGTTCTGAATGGAATATGGATGCTACAGAGTAAAAATTCAGTCTTCACACCCAAAGAGGTTAGTGCAAGTGGCAGTAAGTACCCATTTTTTGTGAAGGACACACCATATGCCTGTTTTCAGGAAAATCATTACATCTGCTCCTTAGAATTCTTCAGAAGGTTTTCTTTTCTTCCTTTTGAAGAATAAATCAAATCCTATTTGGACATTTCTCTAAAATTATTCTAGAATATATGTCTAAATACTACTGTAACCACCATTTCCATTAACAACTGATACCAACCATCACGTGTCTGTATTTGACCAATTCAAGGTTGACAAACCCCATAAATTTGACATTTTTAAAAATCCCCTGAAAATCATGCCCATCTCAAGAACCCTTCGCCATAAACTGAAATCAGTTTTTACTTTCATTTTTACATCTTCAGCCTGGATGAAGACTGCTCATCCCATGGCACTTGGATTCTCAAAGAAAATGGCTTTGGTGAACACAACCAAGCAAACACACCTTTTCTGTCCCAGAACTAAGCAGATTATTTTCATTGTGTTCTCAGTCTTAGAAATTGAGAGATGACAAAGAAGGTTTTAAATTTTTACATAAAAATCCATTTCTTTCCCATTTTCTTTTGGTCAAATGGTTTTAAATTGCCATTAAAAAATCAGTAAGAGAATAATATGAATGCGTGTCTGAATCTACACCCAGTTCTGTGAATTAGGCTCACTGCCTATTGAATGCACCCTACACCTGTTACATTTTGCCACTGGAATGGGATAAGCATTGTAACTAAATGGATTATGCTGCATTTTACTAGAAACAAATTACCCAATACTACCATTTATGAGTTAAGATTTCCTGTAAGAAAATAGTGCAGGAAAAAAGAGGGATTATTTCATATCTTTGAAGGGTGTTTTATCACACTGTGCAATTGCATGCAATTTAACACCTAAACTGCTTAAAGTGCAAATGATATCAACTAGTCCACCCTAAGGGCCTGGTAATAGTCCTGCCATTTGTGCTGCAAGAGCTGGGTTTGTCAGCACTTCCATTATAAGCCTGGTCTTTCAGGAGGTTTTTTTCCACTCAACCATGAAAATTTGCTGTAGTTTACAACTTGGCACAGAAGGTTTTAGCTTAACAGTGCCTACTTTTCTCCAGCTATTTTGTCCCAAAAGAAGTCAGCTGGCTGACTCTGTGGCACATAAAGAAAAGAAGGAAGAAGAAAAATGTATGTTGAAAATAGAAAACAAGTTTCAAATTAATAGTTAACCCATTAAGAGTTGGTTTTGTTGGTTTGCTTTGTTTTATTTTTTTTTCTGGCCATGTTGGTGCTCACGCCGTTGGCACTCTAGTATCATCACCTCAAAAGTGTGCTAAAATATTTAGCAAGTTATCCTGTATTCATATACACTGCCTAGATCATGTGCCTGGCTTATGGTGACCTGATTTATGATATTTATAATACTATAAGCACTCAATAGAAATAATATTTCAAATTTTGAGTTTTGATCTTTTCCTGGGCTAGTGAGAGAGGTAAGACACCTTTTCAGGATGTTGGGCAGAGGAGAAGTTACAGAGTCCAGCCAACAGTGACATCACTTACGAAGGGAAACAATTGACACTCCACAGTGTGTTGTGCTGTCTGCAGTATTTTTGCTAGTGTCTTTCATACCCAACCATATCTGTTTACAAAGCCTTCAACTGTTTCTCCTTACAAAAAGGAAGATAATTACTCTTGAGGTAAAAGTCAGAACTTCTCCCCTGTTTGAAGGCAATTAGTCCTTTGGTTACTACACATGAGCTAGAAACTTTGAGATCTATAATATTTGTCATATTGAATGATAATGAATCTGTAGAGCAGTGAATAATGAGCTTCAGTTAAACCTGCTGTCACCATGCACAAAGACATTGAGGAAATGACTGAGAGGAAATGTATAAGACTTTGCCTACTGATAATTTGGGGCAAGACTAGAATTTCTATATATCAAAAAAGTACATTAATTATCTCATATATATAAAACATTATCATGCAACAGCCTCAGAATTCTGTAAGGCATCATAATGTTTGTAGTGTCAAGGCCAGCATGAGATAGGAAATATGAATATCCATCATACAGAATTTTTAAGAAAGAACTACATTAGAAAATTGTAGATGAGAAGTATTTTTTGAACAAATCCTTAATGTCAATGTCACTATTTTACAAACAAGTCAATGCTGGTACATGTTTATATCTCCAGCATTTTAAGACAATGTCAAAATTCACTACATTGAGACCAAAAAAACACTACTTTTAGGTAGAAATGTTGTTAGATTCTAATGAAAGCTTCTTTAAAACTACCGTGTGGTGAGCCCTAGAACATTCAAGAGTATGAACAGGCATTCATGCCCTTTTTCATTTTCAGGATAGCAAGAAAGACCGGAAACATCAGCATTGCCGGAAGACCTCTTCTTCATTCATGTAATTGCACAGGTATGAGCCTGTTGTCAAAAGAACAAGATTCACCCACTGCATATTAGTGACAACATGTTCCACTGTAAAGGTGTTTTCTTTGCCTCCTCATTCACCCAAACCATTTGCTTTTTTGTTCTGCACATTGCATTTAAAGGCTGATGAAGCAATGGGCACTAACTAACCTCCTCCCTTAGGATTCTGGAAAGGTCTGAGCATATTAAATGCTGTCTGCAATATTGCTACATCCTGAGAAGTCACATACAGTGCATGGAAGAAATACTTTTTAGAAAAAATCTTTGAAGTTGTAGCATCACATCCAAAGGCCTTAATAGTGCCCCTGCTATTGATGAAACAGCAAGGAGATGGTGGTGCTTGACAAATGCTAGAATCGGACTTCGGAGAAAAGCCTATTCAGGAACTTGTTGGTATTGAGGCTGAAGAGCTTTCCAGCAAGGAACTGATTAAGCTGGAAGATGAAAGAGGTAAACAAGTCAAGTAGGAGGTTATATCCAAGGCAACTAGAAAGTTCCTAGCAAAGAACTGGCTGATGATGTTTGCCACTGTCTGCAGCAGTGTAGAAATGGATGTTATCTATGAAATATTTGCAAGAACTCGGAGGCAGATAGACATATAACATCATATTGTGTGCTAGTTTGTCCTCTGATCATAACAAGATGCCATCTTGGACTTTGCCCTGGTATCCATGGCAACCAGATCAGACTAGTACAGTGGTTGTCAGGTGTGTGAAAATGGTAATGGAACCAGGGTCCATCCCTGGGCAAATTAATGACATTCAATGTGACCCTCATCTGGGATTCCAGCTATTCTTTCCTGTTCCAGCAGCTGCAAGAGCTCTTGGGACATGCTAAGCTATTTAAGAGGCAGAAGACTGATTGAAAGGTAGACTACAAGAGACAGCTTCCATGAGATCTCCATCTAGGACAGGATGTGACTTGGCAGTAAGGCAACCATTTTATGATCATCTGCAGTCCTGTAATGCCCCACACAGGCTCCGTAAGCAAACCTAATGAAGACCCAGGTTGGCCTTCGGTGAGCTGATATTTGGGTCTGTCATTTCTTCCTCTCTGGGGTGACTAAGCATTTGTTTGTGTTTATGCAGGAAGTTTTTACAACACATGTTTGCTTGCTATAAATACTTAATAAAAAGAAAGAAAAAAATTATATAGTCAAAACATGGTGCTATCCTGAGGAATGCTGTGCCTGCTAATGCACTAAAGGGTAATGTTCAATGTCTTCTATCAGGATTCTCAAACTTAGTGGGAAAAGAAGCTGTCTCTATACTGTACCTGCCCCCTTCATTCAGTAACTACTTTTAGTTCAATGTTCTGAATACTCTTCAGGCCCAATATGCTTTTCTCTGTGTACTCTAATGGTGAAGCCCTATACAACCATTCTGTTGTTTTCTTCAAATGCAGTACACGATGTATTGTCTGAGACATTAATCTTTTTATTACTAAATATGTATTTTGATAGATGACTTTGACTAACTGTAAGTTAATGTGTTTTCAATCTGTTTCAGGAAAATTAGGCTAAGCCTATAGTAGGTTGTGTATGTGAAATAGATTTTTAATATGATATTTTCAATTTAAAATGTAATCATTGGAATGTAAACTCCTAGAAAGCACAGGAACATCTATACATTAGAGGAATATGAAAATAGCTAATAAATAATAATTTGATAAATAATAGTGACAGCAGAGAGTTATTATACCCTCAAATGAACTTTAGATTGGAGACTTAAAAGTTTGAATGATTTCAGGAATTTTGGTAAGTATTTTAACTTAAAATTTGAAGTAAATTTATTTATCCAGTTTGCTCATAGGCAAAATTTATCAATATTTAGTTCTATGAGGATTATAACATGACAAAATTCATCCCAATTTATTAGACATTACTGAATTTTTCAGGTGCCATGAAGTTTACTTCTATATAATCCTGGGTTTGGGCATCAGTTTGCAGATAATAATAGCTGATGTTGTGGCTCTCTCATTCTGTGCCAGGCATAATTAAACATTTCATATTTATGAACTCACTGAGCTATGCCATATCATTATCCTCAACTTTGAAATGAGGAAACTGGTTACAGAGGCTGCAGCTTTAATACTCTATAATCAAGAACACTGCCAGCAGGCTAGTTCCAGAGCCTAAGAACTGCTGTGGTTACCATGCTACTGTATTTCAAGGAGTCATGATCCTTGCATTCCTGGACTAGAGCATATTTTATCATTGTGTATTAATCTTATAACCCATTACTATATTGATAGTTTTGTACAAATAGTGATATTAACTATATACAGAGTTTCATTTAAATAGTAAATCTTTGAGATTTTGTTGTTCAAAATATTTTACTTCTTATAAAACGAATTAGGGAACCTTCCATCTTTTTTCTACATTCATAAATAATACAAAAAAGCATCCAGGGCATGGTGGCACTCACCTGCAATTCCAACACTTGTGATAAATCCAGGGGAATCTGGAGTTCAACCCCAGACTGGGCTACATACATACTGGTTTCAAAGCTAGCCTGAACTGTGTAAAACCTGTCTCAAAAACGGGAGTGGGGGAGAAACAGAAGTAGGGCAGGAGGGAGGGAGGAAGGGAAGGAGGTTGGGAGGAAAAAAAGAAGGGAGGATGGGAGGGAGGGAGAGAGAGAAGAAACAATCTAGGACATGCAGGTTTCTTTCAAATTAAATAAAATTCACATGTAAAAATGCTTTAACTGTACACTTTTCTAGTGTCATAACTTTATAGCATTGTGAATCTCTTCCCTTTACTTTTCTGTTCAAATGTTACTGATATGTTTTTAAGTCTTTTAATATAATGCTCACGGTATCATAAATCATAATAGTATCCATTTTCTCATTTCTAATGTAAGTTCTTTGATTGTGTGTATACACATGACCGCACTTAAAGCTATAATTAAGAATTTTATTTCAGTATTTTATCTTTACCGGTCCTACTAACTCTACACTCTTTGTTCAACAATTTTCTGATAAAGTGTTCCCTGTCTTAAGCCGCTGATGTGTGCATAGCACTGATCTGTACCGTGGTATTTATCAAAATTCTGTGGTACATGATGTATAAGGAATCATTTCTTTAACGAAGTCGATACATGGCAGCTGACGTTGCTTTTATGCAGGGATCATATCAAAGTGTCGATGGTGGTGATTTAGGAATTACTATATTTAGAAGGTTTTTACACTATTAGCAGTGCTGTGCCACTGCTCCAGAGCAAACAAAATTCAACTGATGAAGTATTCCAAATCCTGCCTGCCCTCAGAGGGGCATTTTAGCAGCGGGAACAGTAAGTGAGCTGTTGGAGTAAGCTGAGAGAAATGTACTTCCATAGTTCCATCAGCCTTGCTGGATATTTTGTGAAGGGTTGTATACAATAAGAAATAAAGTGAGATGTAATATCTTCATACAGAGAACAAGCAACCAGTGCCTAGCAAAGGCGTAAAAGGTGGAAAGATGACTCATGGACTTAGTCCCATTTTCCTGCAGCAGTAACTGACTCAGGCTTGGCAGACAGAGGAAAACAGGGCGAGAACATCAGCCATGGTTGTTGACTTCAGTTTCTTCACCTGGACAATAAAGACCATCATCTGTCAATGGCTAACAAATGATCTGGTAAATGAATTGTTTAAAGAAGTCATCATAATTCTATGATAAATAGCTAGAATTTTGTACTTCTTCCTTTGAATATTCCTATTTCAATGTCCTTCTAAAGGTCTCAAGAAGAGAAAAACCTCAATCTTTCTTTTCTTTTCTTTTTTTTTTTGAGACAGGGTTTCTCTGTTTAACATCTCGAGCTGTCCTGAAACTTACTTTGTAGACATGACTGACCTTGAACTCACAGAGATCCGCCTGCCTCTACCTCCCAAGTGTTGGGATTAAAGGTGTGCACCACCACTGCCCACCTAAGAACCTATTTCTTAAAGGAACAGTCTATTAATTCTGACCCACTGTGATTCCATAAACCTAACCCAGCCCTAATTCTCTTTCCTGTATTCTTAGAATAAATGATTCCAAGCTGGATTCAAAAGCCTGACCACTTTACATAAATGCAAATTTAGTTCTTCCCACCTTGAACTAGCCAAATATTATAATGAACCTTGATTAATTGTGAGATGTCCCTCAAGCAATTGGTTGCTAATAATAAATTAACAAATTGCAAAAGTAATTTTAGAGTACATTAGTTAAAATATAGAATTATTTCTTATATTCCCTTTTTAATGAAAAAGATGAATTTAGAACAAGAGCTTGCATAAAACACAGCATAGATTCTGCATATTAATATCATTTATCTTATATGTTATAAGAATAATATTGTTGAGGTCTAATGTGTATGATGATTCATTCAATCACCAAATATTCATTGATATGGGAGCATAGGTTTGCTGAATAGAAAGAAGGAAGTGATCCAAGTGGATCAGGACATGAAAGAAGCTCATTGATTCACTTAGTACACATAGGAAAGAATCCTGGATGAAGCCCAGAGCTGCCCTTAAGCCAAATATTTACCTCTCCGCTCATGCTCACCAGGCATCTTTCAGGTAGACGTCTCTGATTCACTGTAAGCTTTCTCAGCAAAACAATGTTCATTGTACGCATTAAGACTTCTCAGAAGGCCTGTAGAGCATCCGGTGCCCAAGAGAGAGAATGTACACTTTAGTTTGGGCACTAATGCCATGGATATCAACGTTCTATAAGTTTCAAAATCAGCGGAGAAACTTGTACAAGGTTTCTCTAAAATCTACCTCTGGAAGTTATGATTTGGGGTCTGAACTGAAACTTGAGAATTACCACTGACACTGTTAAATTATTTATATTTCTTGTGATTTACATGTATATATATATTTAATTATGCCTTCTTTTATAGTATCTATTATGATAATATGATCATGATATAAATTCAGATAAAATCTAGAAGTCTAATCCTATAAATTTAATATTCCAAGTACTAGACTTGATAGCTATTTGTGCTTATTGACCTAAGCACTATAACATAGGTTTCACATTTAAACTGCTTTTCTAGTTTGATGTCAGTGATGCTTCGTTCTTGGTAGCAGATGTAGCTCAGCTGGTCCAGTGCTTGCCTAGAATTCAGAAAGACCTGGGTACCATTCCAACTGCCAGTCACTGAATACACTGGGTGTTTTGGTACACCTGTAATCTCTGAACTCAGGAGGTAAAGGTTAAATCAGAAATTCAAGGTTCCTTCTCTCATATAAAAAGTTCAGGGCCAGTCTAGGAAACCCAAGATTCTGCCTCAGATACTAGTAATTAATAACAACAATGATAGCAAAGCTAATTCTAATTCTTGTCTTTATAACCTGGCTGTAAAAAAAAAAAAACATATGAATAGTATTAAGTCCTTGAATCCTGGCTCTTCATATCAGACCTCATGTTTAACATAAATACTCTGAGGGAGCCATCTTCAAAGGCCACTTTTAATTAGATCTTCTTTCAGAACTCTTATGGTTTCTTTTCCTAAAGATAATTTATTTAGTGCTAGTATATTGTTGAAATCTGTTAACTGCTTGTGTAATTCAAGCAGTGCTGCAATATTAATAAAAAAAAAACCAGAGTTCATGCAGTATTTAGGTCGAGAAAGACTGTTCAGGTTGTGACAAAGACAGAATCTGCACAACATAGCTCACTAAGGAATATAGAACAGTGATGCCTCCATGTCCATTTGGAGTTTAGGCTCCTCTGTGCTCAAGCACTACATGTTATGATGAAAGAAGGAAAGGAGGAAAGGGGAAGGGAGTGAAGATGAGTGGAGAGAAGGCTAGAAGAGGAGGAGAGGAGCAATTTAGAATAACAGAAATTTTCATTTCTATACAGGAATGGTTTGGCTTCTGACTAACGGCTTAAAGAAAGTTGAAAGGGTCCAATCTGCCCAAGTTCTGTTGGGAGACCATGAGGCCCAGTACTGTTTCTTTTAAGACACTCCCACTATAAACACACAGTGTTGCTGACAGGAGTGGTAATATACCTCATGTTGCAAAGAGAAAGACATTTAGGAATCCTTGTGCTACATCTGCACCCATCGGATTATTAAGAGATGGGAAGAGAGAGTGGAGAATGTATGGGAAGGTACAAGAGGATAAAGGTGTATCTGGGAGGAATTCATGGAAGAATTCTGGGAATGAATATGGTCATAACATATTGTATGCATATATGATGCTTTCAAAGAACAAATAAAAATATTGTATTTCAGAAAAATCATCGTGCTCCAAATCCACCAGGAATAACTGTTTCTCACCTCCAGTTCTTTGCTGTTCATGTGATGTTTCCTTTGCACCTTGTTCTTGAAACTCTCTCTTCCCACTGATTCCTGAGAACTTACTTTATTAACAAATCTTTCCCTTCCATGACAGCTCCTCCTCATTTTCCCACTGGCTTCTCTTAAGGAATTGTCCTTGAATAATGTATCCTACAGTTAGTCATTTTCCTTTTCTATATTATATCCTTAAATTTCGTTTCACGTTCATTAAATATTTAGGACATTGCCTTGAATCTTTCAACAACTAGGTAAGGAAATACAAAGTGTCAAAAATTAAGTTAATGTATATATAAATATATATATATATGTATAATATGAACCAAATAATACATTATGATGAATAATGATATCAACAGCCTCATGAAGCAGGAAAACACTGAACAGCAAACTGTGACTAGAAATTCCAGCCATTACACATATTATCATAGTAAATTTTCCATTTTGGAAAATAGACATAGAATAATCCTTTGTAGAATGCCATAACTCATTATCTCAATTTAGAACTTGGGTAAATTAAGGACATTTTAAAAAATAATAAAACAATGATGACCCATAGAAAAATATTTGGAAATTTTTAATAGCTATGTTTGAAATATATATCAGGAATATTTATCGAGAGGGCCATAAAAAGAAGAGATAGCACCTCGGGGAGAGTTTATACTCCTATACTTCCATTTTCATTTAAAATTTTGCATCCTGTTCTTTGTTTTTATATAAACTTGATTCTCTAGACTTTAATTTCCCTACTCTTGAGATAAAGCGTTTTGGTAACGTCATAACCTGAGATAGCATAGACTGTGTTATGCTGCAGGAATAATTTGCCACCTGAAGATAAGTGACGAAGCACTGCCAATGTTTTATGTTTCATTTTGGACAAATGCTGGTGTGATAGACTCTAGTCCATTATGGTGGACTGAGATGACTCTGCTGAGAAAGGCCTTGCTATAATGAGGTGCCCCTGTCTCAGTACTAGGTTTCAAGCCTGATGTGGTAAGAGGTAGTACTGATGAGGATAGCTTGTAGCTTTTAATCATCTGGGCCTGAAAATGACATCTATCACTCCCATCACCTCCAACTAGTCAGAAGTATCCTCATATTCAAACTGATTGCAGGCATGTATTGTGTTTGGGAATAATCTCTGTACCTACCATAATCTTAAATTTCTCAATCAGAATCCTAAAGACTGTGGTACTTTGAATAAAAACTCTGAAGTTTATGGACTACCTTGTAATTCATAAGGCAAATTTCTCATGCTTAAATTTGCTACCTAGAATAGTTCATGATGTAGATAGCATTATTCTAATTTTATAGATGTAGGAGGCCTAGCAAAAAACATTTTCTTAGTAAGTGTTGGAGTTGAACTCTGCATCCAGTACTCTTTAATGTAACATCTTTGACAGATCATCTTGTCTCACTATCTTCTGCAGTATTACATGATAGGAATGGTTTGTGAAAGCTGAGTCTTCGGCAGAAGTAGGAAAAAACTTCGAAGTGTGTTTTGATTATATTAAAATGTCTTAAAGGAAATTGTGTGCTTTCTAAAACGCCACATTTCTGTACTTTGATTGAAATTATATAAAATGATTATCTAATGCTTACTAAACTTTCGGATAGTTGATTACTTTTATTGATCCATTAAAAAGGGGGCTATTGTAAAATATTAGATAAGTTAAAAAAAATAAATGTGGCTTCTTCCTGGCATGTAGGGTCTTGTACTGCGAAACTGGATGGCTTCCCTGCAGTCGTTAGGTACAGTTGGTCCTACACATGCTACACATGCTTTGTTCTTGTAGACCAGGCTATGCAAATACTTTTTACTAGTCATAATATGATTTATTCTATACATTTATAGTATAATAGAACATAAACAAATGCAAGAAAGAAACTATGGGTGGATAATAATTTAGGAATAATATATTTAGTATTTCAGTACTTCAGGAAATTGAGCTACTGACACATAAAATTTGTAAATACATCCAACTCATCATTGACAGAAATTTCTAAAAATTAAGTCAATTTCTTAAGGAAGAATTAATATAAAGTAAAAATTTTAGAGACTTTCTCCATTACAATTTTTCTTAATTATTCTTAGACTGTCTGTACAAGTTAGAAATGTTTTCTAGTGTTCTCAAATACAGAAAAAAAAATGCAATGAGTTAATCCATAAATGCCCTCTTGTGACAACATCTAAGAATGCAGCTTTCTTTTCCCTATTTATTATGGCTCCATTTTTTATGAACAATTTTATACATCCATACTATGCCAATTTCAGTAAGCGAAAAGGTTAACTTACATATTATCTGGCAAATTTACCTTTCCTTGTTTTTAATAAGCTATGTGTTGTCTCCAGAGTTAGGCATGAAAACTGGTGATGTCAGCCTTTCTCATACAGATCAGCCACAGAAAATCCAAGGGGTTCCTCTCTTCCACTGATCTCACTCTGCTTTTGGTACAGGTGAAGAGACTGTATGCTGGAGATACAAAAAGATGCTCTGAGGCTGAGTGCTGGAGAATGAAAAGATGTTCTCTTCAGCCTTTTCTGGAGCACGTCCTTGGCTAGGGAGCCACATTTCTCAAATGATAACTAATGACAACAAACACAAGGAGCTTGCAGCAGTCATTCTTTCCTGGTTTGGATGATTTAATTCAGGTATTCAACTTCCGTGGTTATTTTGGAGTTCATAGACGCAACTGTTCTAATATACATGTTAAAATAAAGCAGTTATTAAGACTTACCCAAAAGTAAGTGAGAGTATTTTTTGTGTTTGTGGCCCAGGAGCCAGCACAAGGTTGTCTCAAAGGATTTAAAGAAATATGCATTCAAAAGTCAGTGACCATTTGATGTCTACTTCTTAAATTTTAATGACAGAACTTTTATGTTGTTTTAAGCTTAAAATGTATTGCCTTGCTGTTAAAACATAGAAAGAAATTTGAAAAGTGTTTTCTTTCCTAGATTTCAGCTAGGAAGAATGAAACTCCATGAAGATACAAATACTGCATTTACTTTACAAATAAATATAGAATTCTGGAATCAGCCAATGAGGAAAGTAACTAATATCTGTGTTTGGATTAATATACCTCTGTTTGGATTAGTCTACCTGGTTTTAATGTTACTTTTTTAAAGAGTAAAAAAAATAATGTGATTGCACCTGTATGAGTGCGCATGTGCACATGCAGGCTTGCATGAATGCATACGCGCATGTGTTTACGCACACAGGACTGCCTATGTGTATGTATGTTAAACATGTGCCTTCTAGTTCCAGCAAAGGGCAAAACAAAGTATTGAATCCCCCTGAAGCTGGAATTTCAGATGGTTGTGAGCTGCCTGATATAGATGCTGGGACTCAAACCTGGGTTCTCTGTAAAAGCAGCAAGTGCTTTTAACCGCCAAGCAAGTGATCTCTTTTATTCCAGACATTCAATTTGAAGAAATGCTTTTCAATTTCTTTTTCTGAAACAATGACCTCAGAGCTTTAACATTAGCAAGATTTTTTTCTTTTAACTTTGATTTTTCTTTTTTCTTTACTTTCTTTTTTGTTTTATTTTTGTTGTTTTGGTTTTTTTTTTCTTTTCTTTTTCTAAACAGGGTTTTTCTGTTGCTTTGGAGCCAGTACTGGAACAAGTCCTTGTAGACCAGGCTGGCCTTGAACTCAGAGATTCACCTACCTCTGCCTCCCAAGGGCTGGGATTAAAGGCATGAGCCATAAACCGCCTGACCTAATTTTTGTTAAAACAATGTCCCATTTATCTCAGGCTGGATTTAAACTCACCCTATAGCCAAAAGGCCTGATCTCTAGACATCTACTTCTCAAGTGTTAAAATTAAAATACATTTAGGTTTCGTGGTGCTGGCAACCAAACCCAGATCCTTGTGAATTTTAGGCAGGAATTATCATCTAGGACTTATCCCCCACAATATTCACAAAACTTATATATTAGGTTCAGAAAATGATCAACAGTTAAGAGTGCTTACTGCTTTTGCAGAGGAGCTTGTTTTGTTTATTACACCTGGTGGCTCACAGGTGTCAGTCACAGCTCCAGGGTAACTGACACCCTTTTCTGACCACAGTAGGTACCAGGCCTGCACGGAGTGCATATGCATACAAGCAGGCAAAAGTCTCACAATCCCTTCTCTTTATCAGAAACTGATAACAAAACTTTGTTTCTGTTTGTTCGGGTTTTTTTTAATCAGTAGCAAAAGTATAAATATCTGATATGGACTTTAAAAAACACAATTTGTATTGTGGCAAGATGTCCACGCATCAATACAGATTTATATAAATTCATAGCTGTTTTACTTCCTTCAAAATCAAAAATACTATACAGATGTGCTTAAATTTCATGGGCAATAAATAAATTCAATACTGTAAATTCTATTTATACTTCTATAATTAAGCTAATTTTTGAATTAAATATTCTTCGTAATTAAACCTGACAGTAGATTCACAATTATTTTCTGAGGCTAATATAGTCTTAAGTTTTACAAAGTCTGATCATTAGCAAATGGGATGTAGAGTGTGCGGAATATAAATTAGCCGTCTGTTCTGGAACCAGAGACACTGCGGTTGCAGGAAGCTCCTGACACAGAAGGAGAAAGACTGGGCATTCTTACCTAAGGAAACCCTTAGGAACAACAGAGCCTGGATACCCTATTCTCCTGAACATGGATATAACCAGCTGGATGAATTATTGTATCTCAGAAGCCTTTCCAAGTAATTATATTATTTAATTTTAAAAATACATAGAGATTATAAACTGAAATTTGGCATAAGAGAATGACGGCGAGTTGTGAAGTTGGAAAGATTACCCCAGGAGGGGCTCCTGAGCACCCACCCTAGCTGAAGTGCTCGTAGTTTCGAGGGAAGGAGAGTCAATTTTCTCTTAAGGTCACACTACAGCATATGGTATACCCATTAGTATAGGGGCAACACATTAACTGAAACAGCTCTTTATAAAAAGAGGACGATAAGGTGGGAAGGGTTTGGGAGTAGATTGGGAGGAGTTGAGGTAAATATGATCAAAATACACAATACACATGCATGAAATTCATCAATAAATCATCACAATATTATATCGAGTCAAAATATTCCTCCATCGCAAGTTTTCCTTAACACTCTTCTATCTCTGGTTTGCATACTTTTCCTGTTATTCTGATGAATTTACTCCCCAGATCTGGAAATGTTCTACTCAGCATTAGCACTACCACCCTTGTTGACAGTGCTCTCCTTTGCAGCATCCTGCGTCCGCTGTATTCCCCCATTACTACTGCCAAACACACACACACACACACACACACACACACACACACACACGGCAAATTCTTTCTCCAAATCACAGTCTTTTAGCAACATAAAAACAATGAAATGGCATACTGGTATGGAGATCTAACTGCCTTACATCTCCTGCTTAGCCTTGCTTGCCTAATTCCTCAATTTGGTCTGTTCATAGCACCTCAATGGGCACATGGATCCTTGTGGGATTACCCCCTCTATATGCTGTAAATACCATTGGTTAATGAAGAATCTCCTTTGGGCCTAATTCAGTGCAAAATAGAGCAAGGCAGGAATTTCAAGCAGATAGAGAAGGAGAGAGTAGGTGGAGTCAGAGCAGTCATGTAGCCACTGCAGGAGACAGATGCCAGACATCAGATGGAAACTTACCAGTAGGTCACAAACACATGGCAATACACAGATTAATAGAAATTGGTTATTATGAAGCATAGTAGGTCAAGCACTGTTGTAAGAACAGTTTTTGTGTGATTATTTCAGGTCTGGGAAGCCAAGAAATGAGTGAGCAGCCTCCACCAACATCCTCAAACACTGTAATTCTTTTCTATTTTAGACCTCACCTTTTTTTCCTTTATATCAGTGGTTCTCAATTTCCTGATACTATGACCCTTTAATACAGTTCCTCATGTTGTGGTGACCCTCATCCATAAAACCATTTTCCCTACTACTTCATAATTATAATTTTGCTACTGTTATGAGTCATAATGTAAATACCTGTGCTTTCCAACAGTCTTAGGTGACCCTGTGAAAAGGTTACTTGACCCCACAGGGGTGTGACCTACGCTTTGAGAACTACTGTTCTATACCTCCTATCACTCACCTGTTCTTGTCAAAATTAAGTACTTTTGGTTTCTTTCCTACAAACAAATTAACCAAAGTTTGTACTGGAATGTTTCCTGATGGGTTAAGTACTTGTCTATAGGCTACATGAGGCTGTAACTCTTTCCTCATTATTGTAGTTAGCTGTTGGGCCCTTCAGAGTGTGAGTGCTATGACTATATGACTGATAATCATTGCATCCGCAATAGCTGTTGGTGCCATCAGACAGAAAGTTCCATGAGACTGTGCCTCGTTGCCGATCGCCGTAGTATCAGAGATATAGATATCAGTACTATGACTCACAGAGGTATTTTTGAGTTCCTTAGTTGTTTATTTTTTTTTCCTGTGGTGGAGAAACATGTTTGATTTTTTAAGACAATCGTGTATCTGCACCATGTTTTCATATTGTTCCTTCTTCCCAATCCCCATCCTACCCTATTGCTTGCCAGACAACATAGCTGTCTCAAGCCAACGGTGCCACCTGTTGGTCTTTCTTTGTGGTGCACATCACACTACAGTTCAGTTGCCATAGAGAAATGTTAGGCCCTGATGGTTATCTCTTAGGTTTCAGCCTTAGGCAGAATCATAACTTTTTAATAAGCTTGTTTCTCATGTGCACACATACACACACACACCACACACCACGCACACGCACCGCACACAGCACACACACACACACATACACACACACACACACACACAGAGCCTCTAACTTTCTTCTTTTACTTCCAGTATTGCTTAATAATTCAGGAAAATCCCTTCTACTTCCCTTCTTTTTAGTAATTCTTCTCTTCCTTATCTTCCTCTTGCTCAATGTCTTACTTGTTTTTCAGTTATTACTTTTCCTGTCTCTAGTGATAAATGTATTCAATGTTCCATATTTTACCTTAAAATTTGTAGGATGAACCTTCCTAAGAGATACCTACCAAACTAAGATGACCACATTTTTTAAAATTAACATAACTAATAAAATCTAAAATTTTAAAATATTTGAAATGATACTCTGAACTTCACCTATTTTAAGGGTAAATGAGAATAGCTTCACTAAATATACAATCTAATGAGTCAATGGACCACCTGTCCATCATAAGTTGCTGTACTATGTTCAATGTAGTAATTTACTATGGGTTTAACAGGAAAAACATCAAAAAAATAAAAGGAAAATAAAACATATAATTTTCAGTTTAAATTCATTACAACTATTTGTGCTTAGTATGCAAAATTATGGTGATAATAAAAATAAGAGCATATAATCAAATAACAAAATATTTATGCAATTTAAGAATTTAAAGCTGCTGAAGGAGCATATGACCAAACCGGACTCTCTGAATGTAGCTGCCAATGAGGACTGACTGAGAAGCCAATGATAATGGCACAGGGACCTATCTATCTCTTCTGCATGTATTGGCTTTTCGGGAACCTATTCTATATGGATTCTATATCTTAGACCGAGATGGAAAGTCTTGGGCTTTCCACAAGGCAGGGTATCCTGCCTCATCTTAAGAAAGCAGGGGGAGGGTGGTGTGGTAGGGGGGGAGTGGGGGAGCTGGGACAAGAGGAGTAAATGTAAATTTTTCTTTTAAATTTAATAAAAAATGAAAAAAAAGAAAAACCTAGAAAAAAAAGAATTTAAAGCTTGGCACTGGTGCCTAAATGCCTTTAATCCCAGTACTTGGGAGGCAGAGGCAGGCGGATCTCTATGAGTTTGAGGCCAGCCCGGTCTACAGAGTGAGTTCCAGGACAGCCAGGGCTGTTACACAGGGAAACCCTATCTCAAATATATAAAAACAAAAGCAAAAATAAAAACAAACACCCAAAAAAAAGAATGTAGAGAGAAAAAATAATTAGGAGCTGTGTGTAAAATTTTAAATTATATAGATTATATGTAAAACTCATTAAGCTAGATGCCCCTTTAAGTAAAAATTTCTTTAATCTCGGTGGCTTATAAGTGAACTGTGGAAAATTGATAAAACCAAAACACACACACATGCAAACACACAGACACACATGTATGTGTGTGTATATATGTGTTATATATTATATGGCATTATATATACATTATATTATATTATATAATATATAATTATGTTATATTACTATGTATGATTTTATATATATATACATATAAAATTTGTGGTTTTACAGCAAATAACACTTAAATCCAAAAAATAATTTATTTGAGTTTTATCATGTCAGTAGATACTACTTGGACACTTTTGCAAATAATTCTAAAATTCAAAAAGTAATTTATTAGAGTTATATCATATGAGTAGATACTATTTGACCACTTTTGTGTGATATGCCATTTTGTGCTTATTGAAACTTAATATAACTTCAGTTGGAAAGTATTTATATTTTAACAATAAGTTCACAATTCCATGAAGAAATTAATGATCAAAATCATTTTTATGTTTACAACATAAAAAATAAAAACAGAATAATTTACATCTGAACCTAATTATTTCTATAATTTCCATAAAATGTTTTTACACAGTGTAACATCGTCTGTTGTAGGGAAGGGAAACTTTATCCACCAGTGAATTCTGGTAATCAAACATTTAGTGAGATAGATTAGACTTCCATTCTATAAAACAATACACAGAAAAGAAGCCAGAATCTTCATATTCCTGGAATATGAGAAAATTTAACAGAAAATTTGGATATCCACTTTCACACTGAGAGAAACAGGGAAAGTCTATTTTATTAAGTGCTATCCTGTATTAGAAGACTTGAGTTTCAAGATTTTATAAACTACTCCTTGTTTAGTTTTGTTTTGTTAGGATTGGGTTGGGTTTTTGTTTGTCTGTTGTTTGTTTTGGTTTGCTTTGTTTTTAAGACACTGTGTAGTTTTGTAGCCCTGGCTGACCTGTTCTAGCTACCTCCTTCAGCTTTCTGAGCCATGAGATTGCAGAAATACTTGACCACATCCCTCTGATGATTGAGTTATTGGTTTAAAAATCATTTTGTTTTGATACGGAATTTTTAAGTCAACTTAAAGAAAAATGGGGCATAACTATCCTATTGATCAATATTTCTAAATAAAGTACACTTGCATGGTAGTTATGGTAATGTGACATGTTCTTTTAGCTGGGTGTTGGTTGGTGGTGCATTCCTTTAATGGCACCACTCAGGAGACAGTGGCAAGCATATCTCAATGAGCTCAAGGCCACATTGATCTACAAAAGCTATTTCCAGTACAGGCTTCAAAGTTACAGAGAAGCCCTGTCTCAAAAAACCAAATTGAAAAGAGAGAGAGAGAGAGAGAGAGAGAGAGAGAGAGAGAGAGAGAGAGAGAGAGAGAANCATATTTATTGTTGTCCCAGATTTCTGTCTTGCCCAGTCCAGCAGTCATTCAGTCCCAAAGAAACACACAGAGGCCTACATTAATTATAAACTGATTGGCCTATTAGCTCAGGCTTCTTATGAACTAATTCCTATAACTTATATTAGCCCATAATTCTTGTCTGTGTTAGCCTCATGGCTTGGTACCTTTTTCAGCAAGGCAGTCACATCTTGATTGCTCTGTGTCTGGCTTCCTCTGTGTCTGGGTGACAACTGCAGACTGAAACTTCCCTCTTCCCCGAATTCTCATTGTCCTGCCTCTACTTCCTGCCTGGTTGCCCCACCTATACTTCCTGCCTGGCTACTGGCCAATCAGCATTTATTTAAAATACAAGTGACAGGGTACAGACCATTGTCCCACAGCAATGTATAAATAAACTATTGAATATTTACAGAATTATTGGAATAGCAAGTACAGAATAAAGTGACCTGATGAGTAGATAAGAAAATGGAAGATATGAGGGGACAGTGTACTTAGAGTATGTTGAAAAATACAAAATGCAGTAAGAAATTGAAATTCAAGCAAACTATTGCATAACTTGTTGGCTATAATCAATAACAATGCATTTTACTCTTGAAAAATGGTCTAAGTTGATTTTTAAGTGTGCTTCCTACAAAAATAATAAGCATATAAGGTAGTATACATGTTAGTTAGCTCAATTCAGGCATTCCAGAATTTGTATATATTTCAAACTCTTAGGCTATCTACAATAAATATATACAATTATTATATGTGAATCTTAAAAGGGATTAAGCCAAAAACTTAGTATTGTGCATTAACTGACATAAAAATCAGTAACAGTAAATATACTTAGAAACATTATAACATACATATTAAGTTAATATATTCCACATTTAATTAGAAAATACTAGGCCTTCTGGGTAAAATGGATAAGAAAAACTTCAAAGAAGACTCTGAATTTTCTAAGGAAACAAAAAAGCGTACGTACATCATACCTTTTTATCTCAATTCTGCTTGTCTGTGCTACAGTAATATATTAGGCAAAGGTCTTTCTATCTAAATATTTATAGTATATTTGTATCACATTAGACTTTGAATTAAATAAATCATACCTCAAAAACTCTTTTGAGGATTTAACTAACAAGGCATGAACATTTGCATTTCTCAATGATATTTGATTTAAGATAAAACATATTAAAATAGACTATGTAATATATAAAAACATTCCACATTATGATTATCATATTACTTCTTCTCATTGACAATGTAGGAAATCATATGTTCTTCTACAAAGCACGCACAGGTCAGGAAGAGGCTGAAGTGTGGAAATTATTCAGGTCTTCTTCTAGTAGAAGCATTTGAAACCTTTCAGGTCTCAAAATCCAAAAGGGCTTGAGAAGTCATTTCAGTCTTTCTCCATTGCTCCTCTGCTTAGCATATCTACTACTCAACTGAAATAATACTACATAAATATTTTAATTCCAAAGCTAAAACTTGTTTTCTAGCCTTACATTTCCAATACTCACATCAGCACTCATGGGCAAAATTCTCCACCTGTGTGTTATTTATACCACTAATTTAGTACATATATCTTAGAGAGAAGGAAGAATGAAGATTTTGGTTACAAATGTCATGTCCATCTAGCAAACAAACACCTGTTCAAGTGTTATTAGGTGCCAGGCATTATTTCTAAAAGATTTATAGTTAGATCTATTTTATAAAATTCCTTAGTTTTCATTTGTAATTCTTAAGATATAATAACAATGACCACTTAAACTTCTCTTGGGTTTATTTTATTTTACATGTGTTTTACAATAATTAAAGTGATTTATTTTATTTTATATGTATGAATGCTTTGTCTACATGTATGTGTGTGCACCACATGAATGGGTGGTGCACACAGATGCCAAAAGAGGTCATCAGAACCCTTGGAACCATAGTTACAGAGAGTTGTGAGAGTTCATGTAGGTGCTGGGAACTGAAAACTAATCCCCTGCAGGAGCAGCAAGTGCTCTCAACTCTTTGTTCAGCCATCTCTTCCAGCCATATAAATATGTGTGCGTGTGTGTATGCACGTGTATATGCATATAATATGTATGTCATATAATCCATGATGTATGTTATATATTTCAATGATTGGTTTTATAATATTTTGAGTAAACAGTTGTGAAGCAGCAAAACAATTTAATATTGCCATAATTAATGTCCTTAAACTAAAACATATTCACCTGTGGAGAAATGAAAGATAGAAATTGGTGTGTGGGTGTAGGTGGATGGAAGGGCATGTGGATAGCCCTTTTGATATGATCTTCCTGCTGAAGTCTTCATGTTTTTCTATGAAAATAAATATCAGTTGATGCTACAGTTAAAGGAGTGGTAGCTAGTCTGATTGAAGATAGAATAGATATAAATATTTTTCTAAACATATTTTCCTTTTTCATCAAATCATGAAAGTATAATAGTTTATTTTGAATGTTAAATGTTTGGGGAGAAATCATCATAAGAAAACAAGAGAATGATTAAATACAAAAATATTTTGCTTATGTATCAAAGGATAATAAAGACAATAATTATGTGTATATGTAGATATATGTATGTGAATACATATATATCTTGCTCCTTTTAGAATATTGTTTTTGCTAGTAATTCTTATCAGACATTGCATCTAAGAACTTTGCACATATTATTTGTTTTTAGAAAGGGAGAGAAAATAATAAAACTGTTCAAATCACAAGGCTTTATATATCCCAAGATCATTTTTTACTTATTACAATAATATGTATCACATTAGTTGTAGTAAGTCTAGTCAATGAATTTCATTACAAAGCTACCTGTAATTTAGTGTACTTAAATTATAAATGCAGCATCATTTAACTGCTGACAAACTAGTCTCATTGATAGAAAGAGCTTGAGTTGAAAGAAGGATCTTAAAAAGTTTATAGCTTTATTTTTTCAAGTACCACAAACTAATAAGCAAAACATATGAATTAGATAAAATACTTCATTAAGTTACTTTTATTGGGTGAGTCAATGTGATATGATTACATTTCTGAGACATTTAATTCCCCATCACAGAAAATCACATTGATGTTTGGTTATATTTTCTCTTCTGGTGATGTAGCCATTCAAAGTATTTTATTCCTATCAAAGCAGAGATAATGTGAAGTTAAAACTAACGTCATTTTCATCAAAGCTAATCATAAATTTTATTTTCTTAAGGGCTTCTTGGAGTGATCACATTGCAGGTCTCTAAAGGAAACTCTTTAAAGTACTCTTGGGTCTTGGATCCTAATTAGAAAGAGTCCCATCTAACCTTAAATCATTGCTGGAATAATAGGGAGTTGAAACCAAAACACCCACATTTGGTTCACAAAGCTTTGCATGAAACCATTGAACACTGATATTTTAGGAAGGTGTTTCATAATGTCGAAAGTATAATTGGCCATTCATTACTTAGATGGCCAGCCCTACAGTAGTGTGCACCCATTTGTGTAACTCATGTAAATGCTTAAATACTCCCTTTCAAACGGCATAAAACCTGAATCACTACGTAAACTAGCAAATGATAGTTGCTCAGTATCTTCTCCATGGTTCCCTTTTATTGGTTAAAAAAAGGTAGGTGAACATCACAGATGCAAACTGTTTGCTGTTGAGAATGTGTGTTTACAGGTGTGGAATACCCTGAGGACGGGTAGAGCTGATACTCGGCTGCAGGTGCAGGCTTTAATAAACAGGACTTATCTCTCCTTTATCATGCCTCCGGATTATCTCAATTCACATTAAGTATCACTTGTGCATAAAATATATACAGTGTACTATATTTATTTAGACATACATGTGACTAAATCTTTCATGAATAAAACCCAAAATGCATTCACATGAGAAAATGGGGTGGTTTAATTTAAATATTTTAGGAGCGCTAGAATACTAATAAACATCTGGGAGAACAGATAAAACTGGATAAATGTTTAGCCTTGTTATGAGTAACACACTAGCACACGATTAGGTTTATAATGGTTGTAATTTAACAAAACTGTTGTATGAAATATTTTGTTTAACATTCATTAGAAACTGTTAATGCACTTGTGTTTTTCATGGGCTAATTTTTTTTTTTTGCAGCAGACGCACATTATTAGTATAATACAAATATGCTAAAAAGCAAACAGTTTGGTGTTAAAATGTTTTAAGTAGGATTGTGAAAAGAAATTTTACACCAATCTTCATTTTTTTCCATTTTTACAGGGAAATTTTTACCACAAATTCCATATTTTAATGATATTATACCAACTCTATTTTTTAAACTCATTTTGTCACTGTTTTGTAACAGAAACACTGTAAATATTATAGATGTGGTAAACTATTATACTTGTTTTCTTATAAATGAAATGATCTGTGCCAACACTGACAAAATGAATTAATGTGTTGCTAAGGCAACAGCCACATTACATGCTTTCTCTTTCACAGTAGGCAGCAGAGCATATGGTTTTCTCTTAATGGAACGCTAGCTTCTCATTAACATACCAGTAGCAGTGTCAGAACTTACAAACCAGCATAACAGGGAGATGGAAAAACTTATAAATTAGACCCTTTCTGTACTATTGAGAGGGAAATGACTGATGTTCTAAGGTACAATATTTAGCTAATACTGTGCCCTTTTTCTGCACCTTCTTTCCACAAAAAACTTTTTTCTTATAATAAATATAAATATTGAAATACAAATAATTTTTACTCTGCGTCTAAGAGTGATTGGCACTCTGATTTTGATAACTCTTCCTTTAAATAATATTGTGTTGTATTTTTGTTCCCAGTGTGTTTGGAAACAGCTGTATTTTCAACATCCTGTTGCAACACAGTGAAACACGTTAGGAATAGAGCACATTCTTGTGTCTGTTTTACTGAGAAAATCCATCAGGTAAGCAAAAATGAAGATGAGAAAGGAACCATTCATCTTCTGGAGGCTGAGGATGTCTGGTCCAGCCACAGAAGTGGGACTCCAAGAGGCTGCGACTGGTAGTACCAGGGCAGGAAGACAGTGTTGTGTGGTCCTTGTGCCATTGTGTATAGCTTAGGCTGTATTTAGCTGTCTCATAATAACTTCAGTGGCTTGAATTGTTGGCCTCCTTTTGTCTTTAAGCTTCCTCTCACTGAGAACTCATCTGTTTTGTAGAAGAGATACTATCATTTGTCGTGTTTGAGGAGATGCATTCAAAAATTTGAAACTTTCATACAGCTTAGATATTATACTTAAATAGACATGATCGTGGCAAGTGAATTGGCCTCATGTTCCAGGAATTCCATAGCTTAAGTAGGTTTATTGCATGTGTTTTTTTATTACATTTACCTATAGTTAAATCTGTAACACACAAAATGAAATATAAAGCCCTGGAGGCATGGTCTGTTTCCTGAAGATGTCAGGAGGAAAGCTTGTGTGTTGCTGTCCTGATAAAGACTCTTGAAACAAGTAAAAAACTGGGCTGAAAGTTCAGCCAGATGACCTGATGATCTATATTAGTTACATTAATTGTATAAGAAATTTTCCTTCTAAAAGTCTAGGTTTTCATGTGATTCATTCTGTAATGTTTGCAGATGTCCTCTTTAAGTTGACAGATCATGATGGATAGCAATAACATCTTTTAAAGGAATAAGTCAAGAATGTATTAAAATACAGATAATATAATAATTTTAACCATAAAATAAAAATAAGAAGCCAATCATTAATATCTTAAACTAAACTATTATATTTATGTCACCAGTTAAAATTATTTTTCTCCCTTTGAATTTTGATGATCACCCAATTCTAGATTATTGTGACTTAACTTTTTTCTATGATAATTGATGTATAAAACAAATAAACAAATAAAAAACTGAGTACAGAGGTATCATTCGTTAGCCTGATCTTCTGGGACATGAAGCCCAGTGTTTAAAAATCTAAAATTCACTTATTTTTCTTTTACAAAAAAGAAAGTAACCCTGTTCACAGAAGCAAGGTTTGTTTCCTAATCTTTCTCCTTTTCTCTTGCCTCAAAATGTGTCATTATTTCCAACACAGCAGCACACATTACGTTATTGTTGTTTATTCAGGCTCAATATAGCTAGTATAAACAATTAACTTAAAGGATCCTTATCACTCACACTTTTTGAGTACCAAGTATCAAAATAACAATAGCCAATGCTGGAAGTTCGAGAATGTCAATGAGTTCAGATTTGGTAAACAACTGTTTTCCCCGCAGAATCCAGAAGAATCGAAAAGAGCTACAAGCAATAACAGGTAACTTGTCATATCCCTTTTAAAAACCCGATGAAAATGAGTCAAAAGTTCCCGCCTCTCAAGATTTTGAAACCACTGAAATAGCGCCATCTCCACATTCAAGTGTTAGAATTGTTAGCACCCACCTTAAGTCTAGCATAAGAAGGCTGACACTCAGCTTCAGACAGTACTAGGGCAAGGTGCCACTCATCTGACCACCATCTTTGGGAGGCTGCCAGGACTTCTGCTTTGGCTTCTTGGTGTCTTCCGTGAAGGAAGCCAATTAAGATCACAAGATAGGGGCTGGTAATAATAAACTTCTAATGATGCTCCTGACTGAAAAGAGGTAATTAAAATGTGAGTACAGATGACCCCAGCTTCTGTCAGTTCACTGTAGTCATTACACTGACAGTGTCCATGTTTTGTTTTTGAAAAAGGAGTTAACACTGTAACTAGTTGGATATAGAAAGGATTGCTTTGAAAATCATATCAGTTTTGCTTCTGTTGAAGTCCTTATAGAATTCAGACAACTACTGCCTCTTAAACAGCTAATCTTCACTGTTTTGGTGATTCTCTGAAACAGCCCCATCTCCCCACTCAAGGGTTTCTGTCTGTGTTACACGACCTGTCTCCATTGCAGCCCCAACAAGGGCTCTTGGGTGGGACTTCACTAGGACTGTCTTAGCATCTCGTGGGCTTCGGGAAAGCTAAGCTGTTTTGAAAAGAAGACAATTAATTGGAGAGCAAAGGAAAGCAGTCCTCTTATCACTTGATCTGGTCATGGACATAAGTGCTTCACACTTTTTCTATCCCCCACCTTGCTGCCCAAAGCTTCCCTGCCCACCTGCTCTGCTTGGCTCATCAATTTTCTGGGGGCCCCCGCTTAGTTCCTTTAAGCTTGTCTGCTGAGAGGTGGTGATAGCTCCCTGGAAAAAAAAAGAGAGAGAGAAACAGCAACAACAGAACCTTTATCTTGATCACACTGTTTGTTTTTGCATTGATGTCTGTAATAAAACAAAGAGGATTTAATCGTGTTAAACAAAAGCCTGTTGGTATCCAGAGGAAACTCATTTAACTTGCTCCAAGTCTGGGAGTTTCAGGTTTCTTGTCTTCCTCTTTGCCGATCCACCAGGCTGAGTTTCTTACCTGGGGCTTAAAATTGTGAGGTGTGAAACTCTTCTTTTGTTTTGACAGGTGTTCTTTGCTAAACATCAGCCTAGCCTTCCACAGTGATAATACACCGAAAGGAGAAAGAACTTCAGAGGACCTAATGACTGCAGTTACTCAACTTCTGCTTTAATGGGTTTATTAGCTTCCCTCTTTGGAGTTCTTTAGTACAAAGTGGGAAAACAAATCGGGCTGATGGAAAGAGAGTGTAAAAAGATAGGAGCTAAGAGAAGACCCATGATCTATTTCCATCCCAGGATGCCAAGAAGGAAGGAAAGGTGGGGAAAATGAGTCTGAAACAACATCTTGACTGAGGAGTGAACTGGCAGAGCCAACCCTCTGGGACTTACTTATTGGAAGAAAAAAAAAAGAAGGAACAACTTGAAATTTGGTCAATGAGTCCTGGACAAGAGTCTAACTTTAGATTACAGCCCTTGTCCGGAGGGTAGAAGATGATAAACCAATAGTACACTTCTCATTTCTTCAGGAAAAGGGCTCCTGTATATGGGAAAGAAAGCCAGAGGTTCCCATCAGTGGCTTGAACACACCTTGTTTGATCATTCCTTTATAGTGACTACAGAAAGGCCATCTTGAATCAAAGAATTATGTCCTTTATGATCTCTACTTGCTATTATATTTCTCCCTGTGCCTCCCACCTTCAACCTTTGTCTTGGGCACGCTCTGTAGAGGAGAAGAATATCTTCTGGAGACACGCTGAGGGTTGTAAGGAACTTCAGCGTAAAAGCAGCTGAAGCGTGTTTCCAAGAGGTGAAAGGATCGAGCTGTTTGGAGCTTTGTCATCAACCCAGAGAGTCACAGTGTTCCTCACTATCTAACAGAAAAAAAATCTGCAAATAAGATGGCCTAGTGGGTAAAACTCCTGCCCCATACCTGAGGTCAATTCCTGGAGCCCATACAGTGGAAGAAGAAACCAACTCCCACAAGTTGTCCTCTGACCTCCACAAATGTGAAAATAAGCACTCTCACACATATGCACATGGGAGCTCAGGACCATGTATACATGAACTCTATGACACAGCATAGATAGATAGATAGATAGATAGATAGATAGATAGATAGATAGATAGATACATACATACATACATACATACATACATACATACATACATACATACATACATACATACATAAAATCATTAAATAAATTTAAAATGGAAAAAGTGCCATCTCTTTTTTACTTTGACTTCATACACTCTATAAAAGTCATTTTTTCTCAGTCACTGCTGAGAGAAATAAGTATGGATTTCTCCCAGACAAAGTTTAGTAGTTAATCTCCCAGAAACTTATTCGAGAGGAGGCAGAGATGCCCAGTTCACCCAAATGATTGTGAGATGAAGCTGTTTATATGGCAAATTCTCATCTTTTACATGCATGCACAGTAGCAGCAAGAGGAGAGCAGCTATACTAATTAATATAGAATGCTCCCAACACTCTAGAAGTTGTAATGTTCACCGTTATTACCTAAACCTCTACTGAGCTTTCTGTGTGTGTATTTCATACTCCAAGTACTGACTGCTTTTCCCCCAGAGATTTCAAGGAAGCCAGTTTCTTCCTTCTTCAGAAAGGCCTTTACCTCTACCACCACTGGACCTCCTCAGATAACCATTCTAATTTCTGCCCCACCCCACCCAGACTGCTTTCTCCTTCTTTCTTCTCAATCAAGGTCTTAGTACAAATGAAGCTTTCTATAATCACAGTGTAAAGCCTAGAAGAATCAGCCCTAGACGGATCTACCTAGGAGTCAGAGGGAAGAAAAAAAGGACATTGTATTTCCTTTGTGTATCTACTACTCTTCAGGGCGTGGTCCCATCTTCTTTCTCCTGCCTCCCTCTAGATGTCTCCTCTCTGGAGCTGCTGTTTGGACTTGAGTACCTTGAAAGGCAGTCTCTTGTTGCCTGGAGTTTTAGCTCTGAGAAGAAAAGAGCCATAAGGCCTAAGAAGTTCTTACACCAAATGTTGATTTGTTTATTATTGTTCCTTTAAATGCTTTATAAAAACAAAAGGACCATTTCTTCAGAGATTGAGGCAGATGAGAAGACATAGGTAGGAAAAAGAAACTAGCATTAGTCTACTTTTTCAGAGGTAAGTAACTCTTAGGCAAATTGTAAATCTGATTTCTTAAGTCCAATGACTGGAATTAAGAAAAGTAGACAAAGGAAAAATAAATAAGAAAAAACAGAAGCCTCAACTTTCCCACTAGTAATATTCTCACCAGAGTAGCTCCGTCTATTCATGATCTATTTACCTTAAAAATAACAGCTAACTCGTGATAGCAAAGGGAAAGAGAGCATCCAAATACCAGTTACCTAACTGGAAAAATTCCAATTCATTGTGGCAAGCAGCTTCAGCACAAACTTAATACTGAAGTTTTCAATTTCAATTGTTAAAAAATATCCCAACAGTGCAACACCTAATACCTGTGGCAATGAGGCATTTAATTTAGAGCAGTAAAAGTTTCTCTAACGTCCTTTCTTTTAAATTTTATCAAATTCATATATTAAAATATATGAATTGAACCATTTTATGCCTTTCAATGTAGTCATGTTTTATAGCCTTTTCATAGGGCTAATTAGAGCTTGTTGGGTTTTTAAAGAATGAAGAGCAATGAAGAGAAAGATTTCAGTGTTTTCTCCAAAAATAAAAGTTATCTGGTTAGAGAAGATGGAGTCTGATCCCTAGCTTTTCTTTCCTTCCTTCTTTCTTTCTTTCTTTCTTTCTTTTCTTTTCTATCTCTATTTTTTTTTATCTTATGTGTTCAGATACTGGAGCCCCCAATACTTAGGCCTCGCAGAAGGCTGTGATGTGTTAATGTAGGACACACGAACTATTTTGTTAGGCTGCCATCTGCTGGAGTCAGGAAACCAAGGGCTTGAACATTAGAAGTTACTTGATTTGCATAACTTTTTATCTTTTCTCTTTTTCAGTTAAAGAGCAAGCTATTTTCAAATAACCATGTAATGTATTTTTCTTAAGTAGTCTAGTAAGATAATATGAAATATAGCTTTATCTGTGACTTAAAAAGATAGAGATGCAAGTAGAGTTTTGACACACTGGCTTGTGACCTCTTTTAGAATCTTTCAGTTTTTAGTTTCTGTGTTTTCCTTAACCTTAAAAGAAATGTTGCTAAATTCCCCCTGTAGGAAAAGCCAGTCATATTTTTATATTCACAATGGCAGGAACTCCAGTATACAAAGGCTGTCTTATTAGTGCTAAACTCATTTTCTTTGATAGCTAAAATAGAGGCACAGTTTGCTGTTTCCCACTGAAGCAAGCTCATTTGCATAGTTCACACCACTCATGGTCAATTTTGATGTTTTCATCTTGTTAACTTCCGTAAGAGTTAAGGGAAAGGATTCCTCTCATCCTTCCATTTATCTCTATCACTTCCTAGCTGTGTGACCTTGACCAAGTAACTCTGCTCCCTCTGGCTTTCTCCTCATCTGTAAACTGCAGATGATTGTCCTCACCTCATAGAGATATCAGTTTCTCCTGAGTTTTAAACCCTTGTATAAAAGCCCTTGGAAGGGTACCTGTAACATGACAGACACACAGTATTAGTTAGGTGTTTTGTTGTAATTTCTCCACTATATGTTATAGTAATAAAATACCTGAAACAAACTAGCCTTACTGTTTATTTCACAGCTTCAGCTATTCAAAACTATGGGCAGGTATCATCTAAGCTTTCTTGGCTGCGTCACATCATGGTAGGAGCACAGACATGTGGATATCGAAAACAGCAAGACCAAGAGAGACTGGGGTTACACAGTTACTTCCTAGGAACACAGGCATTTGATCTAAAGATTTCTCATTGGCTCTAAAAGTTTCCATTACCTTCCATACAATTACCCTGGGTGATGTGGGATTTCCCTCTATATGCTGTGATTGCCATTAACGAATAAAGAAAACTGGCTTGACCTGGTAGGGTAGAACAGAGCTAGGCAGGGAGAACTAAACTGAATGCTGGGAGAAAGAAGAGCAGAATCAGAGGATAAGCCATATAGCCCCGCCGGAGACAGATGGCAGAACTTTAGCCTGTAAACCACAGCCATGGTGGCGATATACAGATTACTAGAAATGGGTTAAATTAAGATGTTAAGAGTTGACCAATTAGAGATAGAGCTAATGGGCCAAGCAGTGATTTAAATAATATAGTTTCTGTGTGATTATTTTGGGACTGAGCAGTCAGGAACCAACAACCGGCCTCCCACTACACCCTGGAGACTAAGCTTTCAAGGAGTGAATCTTTTGAGGGTGCACACTCAGACACAGTAACTTTGTTGGAGAATGTGAAAGAACACAGTTTAATATCAATTAGAGAATATAGTTTTATAGTAACATGGAAATTCTTAATTTATTCCTTATTTGAGGGAATATAAAACATGTACATGTGTTTGCAGTTAGGGAAAAGGGGGCAAAATCATTGTTTTCTTGCCCTCTGTGGTGGTTTGAATGGTAAATCCACCGGTAGTCTCAGACATTCATATACCTGTTTTCCAGTTGGTGGCATAATTGGGTGGCTTAGGAAGCATGGCCATGTTGAAGGAAGTATGCCATTGGAGGAGGTGCTGAGAGTTTAAAGACTGACAACATTTATGGTTCTTTCTTTCTGCTTCATCCTTGTGGTTCAAAGTGTTGGCTCCATGCTTCTACCTTCATCCCTTTTCTCTGCCACCATGGACTCTAACCCTCTGGAACAATAAACCCAAATAAATTCTTTCTTTCTTCAATATGTTGTCAGGTTCATGGTATTTCATCATACCCATAGAAAATAACTTATAGTTTCCTACCTCCCATGAAGATTAACAGGCTTGAGATTTACCCTGAAACATCCTTTCGTAGTCTGATGTCTCCTCCACCTTCATTCCTAGGCATAATTAGATTTTTCAGATGCCAGGAAAAAAGAACCTATATTCCATGCTGCAGAACTCTGCCTGTCCTTCCTAGTAGCAACAATCTAATAAATATAACAAAATGGATATTGTTGGTAGAGTTATATTTAGGTGAATTTTTTTACTTTCTATGTTGGCATGAATAAATATCTTCCTCTCCATAATGACAATGATCATAAAAGGTACGAGCAAAACAATTCATTCAATAATAGGTCCTTTGCAAACCAGGCAGAGTTTCTTGACCTCATTGAATTTAATCAGTTATGTGTTTTGACTCAAGTTTTCTTGATTCTGTTGAGGGTGTCAAAAAAGAAACCAAGGAGAGTAGGGACTCAAAAGCTGGGGTTCAAAATGAGGGAACCATTACTTTCTCTGCTTCTAGAAGCTATAAGTAAAAGCAATTAGAAAAAAAAAAAACATGGGAAACTCTTTGACAGAAGTTTGGCCTTCCTCAAGAGTGTTCAGTCAGCATACATTGTCTAAAAGGCAGAGCATGGAAAATAATGGAATTGGTTCCATCTCCCTTCTTGCTTTTGCTGTTTCTTTCCTGTAACTGAAACCAGAAGTTTAAATCGACATGGCTCGGCCTTCTGGTGTACATGTTGAGGGGCAGCAGCAGCAGAGCAGGTCTGTGAAAACAAAGGGAAAATGTCCAGCACTAATTCTGACTACAACTTTTAAATTACCTTTATGGTTCTGTCTCTAATTTTCTTCTAAGTGCAGAATGTTCTTTCAAGTAATTGGTAGTTTCTGTGCTGCACATTGGGTGACACCTGTTGGAAATCATGGCTTATTTTAACAAACCCAAGTCTTTTCAACAAATATTAACATTCGGCATACTTGGAGGCCCTCTTCTAGTAAAATTGGGTATTTGGCAGATCTAATACGAATGAATAAACTGATTCCAGATTGTGCCTCTGAGGTTTATGCTAGGACCTTTTAAAGGAAGGAGTATTTATATAGCTCTATGAGTGGAAAGAGAACGGTCACCAGCCAGGTCCGTCATGTCTGTGCATCTCCTGGGGTGACTCAGATGCTGCCATGGCACCCAGCCTGAGTAGCCAACCATAAACACAGGTTATGGCAGTTCTATGGAACTTTTGAGAAGGTAAACTTCATTTTACATGTAGAGGAGCAATCAGGAAAAGTAAGAATATTACTACACTGACTATTGTTTCAACACTCTTATGACTTCAATGTTGTACTAGCCATCCCCAAAAGTCTTACTAGAATTTTCCTTCAGATATTTTTAAAATGTGCATTCATACAAATTCCTGTTTTCATTCCTTTGCAACTAAGATATGTTTCCCAATAGATAAATTAATTTCCGTAGCAACTCAGTACTGTCTAGCCCCCTACTTTTTGCACCCTCTGCCACCAATAAATATTAAAGTAATCATATGGTACTTAATCCAGTCATGTGATCATGTTGTAAGAGGGTCAACAAGAGTGACTACCTGCTAAATTTGTAATACAAAGGTATTGAAAACAAGAATGTGTTATATTTGGTGTTTTTAATTTTCTCTTATATTGTTTGACTTTTTAATTTAATATCACAATATTCTTTGTAGTATGATTATGATGCCTTTAAAAATAAAGAATAGCATAAATGCATCCATCCAAAAAGAACATGACATATATCAATTAAGGATCTCTGGCATTGTTGGAGGAAGGCCCGCTTGTTTGTCCTGCTGCCCAGTTCCCAGCTGCCTTGCTAGCTTAGCCCAAATATAACCACATAGAAGCTGTATTCATTAAGTCACTACTTGGCCCATTAGCTTTAACTTATTATTGACTAATTCTTGCATCTTAGTTTAACCTATTTCTAATAATCTGTATATGGACAGGTGGCAGTGGCTTACTGGCAACAATTTGGCATGTTTGACTTTGGCTTCTCCATGGTGTCTGTCTGACTCTGCTCTTCTTTCTCCTAGCACTCAGTTCTGTCTTCCCTGCCTACCTACATTCTCCCCTATCAACAGGACAAGGCAGTTTCTTTATTAATTAATGGTAATGACATCACATAGTGCGGACTCCCACATCATGGCATGAAATGACTGATGAATAAGCAACACTCACATGAATGCTGGAAGGCCCAGCAGGTTCATCCCTCATGGCCTTCTGTTAGCTTCAGCTCCTGGTTGCCGACAGTACCTGCTGAGTGTTAGACTTCTTGAGAGTTTTCCACACCATCAACTCAGAGAATTTCAATATGATACATTTTATTAAAAATTTTTAAGTATATATAAGCTTTTTAGGAAAGTTTCTCTTTAAGTAGTCCTGGCTGTCCTGGAACTTGCTACATATACCAAACTATAGGCAGGCCTTGAAATCAAAGAGATCTGCCCGCCTTTGTCTCCTGAGTGCTGGGATTAAAGACATATGCCATTGTTCCTGGTTAAGTTTTTTTCTTATTCTTTCTTATCAAAATCAATATGGACTACCTATAAATTTATCTTTCAAATAATAATAAGAAAATGAATACAACCTTTGGGTTTGTTTGTTTTGCTCTTTTTTTCTGGAATATCAAATTCTGGAAGCAGAATGCATCTTGTCTTTTAACTCTACACGTTCCACAGAGCCCCACAGTCATTATATACATAATAACCTTTCTTGGACCACCAAGTTAACAGATACTTCTAGCAAAGTCTTTCTATGTGGGGAGTGAGAAGCCAGCACAGACCATACATCTTTTCATGTAGTTCAAGAAAATCATGGTTCTTGCAATAGGATGATGAGTGCAGGGCAAGAAAATGGGACAAGCCACAATTGACCTGGAATTCCATGGAAAGCACTTTTCTAAATGGGCACAGCTTCTTCCACCTTGCCCTGATTCTTTGCATTGCTCCTCCCAATCCTTTTCTCATTGAAGACACCTCACTTGTTCATCATCCTCCTTCTCTCTCTTATCTTTCCCTGATACTTCCAATTATTTAAGTTAAATGCTAGGTGTTTGAGACATTTTAGTGTTTTCTGGGACTAGCAAAAGTTTCACCATGGATTTCTTTCAAACTCTTAGACTAACTTACCCAGTTCTACCACTACTGTAGCAGAGCATTTTTTTTCAAACCCCAGGACTTTCATGATTTATTAAATTAGTTTAGCCTTAATCCAGGCTCTGAGCCTTGCTGACCCTTTAGGGTAAAAAGAACTGGACTCAAGTGTAGCTTTTACCTTTCTATCTAGCCCCAGGGAAACTCCTAAGGTGCCAAGTTCATTGTAGTAAGGCAACAGAATCTGAAACATGAACTCCTTAATCTGAACTCAGTGTCCTGTTCCACGTTTATAAACTACTGAAAGTTGAAGAATGTCCATATAATTATTAAGAAGACATGAAGAATCAACAGACACTATTCTACCTTCTTTCTACAGATGCCTAATACCCAGGGAATGCACTGGAATAAAATACTACTTACTATATATAAAAACAATAAATACATTTAAATGGATACAGGGTTAACTTCTAAAACTTTTCATGTCTATTGTGCTCCCATGTTTTGAGTTCCCATGCTGTCGCATGAAGTGTTCAACACCAATAGCTCTGACTATTTTCAGGCTGAAAGGTCGCCCGTGACAATGTCAGACAGACAGCAGGTGGCTATTGACTTCAGGGAATCAACCCAGCAGCATGCAAGGCTCTGATGGGTGAATCTTAGATAGAAAGGACACCGAGGTTGTTGTCCTCAGAATGTCTCTTGTTACTGCTGTGCCTTTTTATGCTTGCCTCTGCCATTTTTCTCTGGTGTGAATGGGTATGGGGAGATCTCCACTGCCTTTAATATAGTATGATTAGCTCATGGAAATATCCTGTTCTACTGGGCATTTTTACCAGTAGATCATTATGAAGATGATTTCCTCCTAAACTGTACTGTTTAGCTGAAACAATGATTTTATACAAAGGTAGTGCCATTTTAAATGGAATTTTGATGATTAAAGGTTTTTTAATAAATATAATAAAGGATTATGATAGATGTTAGTTTAGTGGAAGAATTAACATAGGTAAAATAAAATGTTTCCTCAGCCTCTGATAAATTAGAGGCTGCAGAGGATAAAAAATAAAAATAAGAAAGTTTTACACAGCTAGAACTCATGAATCTCTATTGAGAAACTACATAGAGTGGCTTTCATTAATATTAAGAAAAAATAGAGTCCTAGAAGCCCACTTAACTCAAATCTTGTAATTTTAATGTTCACAGGTTTCATAATGCATCACAGATGAAACAAAGCTTTGAAAATGACTTAAGATTAGATTAATATGTTTCTGTTAAACAGATTTAACATAAAAAACCCAAGAAGATAATCTAAAGTTTTAGAAAAGCACAGAGTTGAGTGAGGAAACAAGAGCAAGCAGCCCAGTTATTATAGCTGAGGTGCTTTTCTTTCCAGGATTGCTCAGTTGCTCAGTGATCAAAGATGATGAGTGACTCTTACATCCATTTCTGCCTTTATCTTCCCAGGATATATATATATCCTGGGAAGTATATATATATATACTGTTTTTTTTACATATATAGAAGTTTAGATTTGTGATTTTTCTCAGATTTCTTTAAAAGATTACCTTTTGAGATAAATAATAAAATTATTGGTTCTTTCTGTGTAACCTCAAAATGCAGCCTGCCAGCAAGGCTGAGAAAAATGCCTTGCTGGCTCACACTCTGTTAATCTATAACAAGTTTCTTGGACATGAATATTTGTGGGTTCTTGAGACAACTTGTTTTCACCTGCATTACGTAAAATATTCAATCATGTAAGGGATGTGGAAAACACACTGATTTTTACTTGTACTCATTGTAATAATTGACTTGAAAAATAGAATGTACCCATACTCTAGCTTTATATCGTTTAAAAGGTTTTAATGGTATACATAAGCTGTAAGGGGAAAACATAAAAACAGGAGAGATGGAAAACATCATTTAAAAAAAAAGGAAATTTAGAATGAAAATATCTAGATAGACAGAAGGGAAACATCAGAAGAAAAGAATAGAACAAGCAACAGTAAGAAGAATAAAATGAAGAACTAAGCTTTGGTCCTCAGAAAATTTCTCCCATGTCTGTTTGGTCTTCCAGATCTGCCAACGCTATAGGCTCTGCCTCAATGCCTGTGGAGGCTGGTCCTCAAGTCAGCAATACTGGTGTTATTCCCCGAAGTCAATTGCTAACTGATGCTCCTCTGACATGGCCACCAGCAGAAGGTCATTTCTCAGAGGCTCCTGATTCTAGCCAAGACATTTGGTTACAAGAAACAGAGATTCCAATTATTGGAATTGAAATATCTTTTTAAAATGGTCACCATGGTAGAGTGCAAGATTAAAGAAAGAAAAAGATAAAATAAATAAAGGTGGACTGTGTCAAGAATCAAAAAGGGATTTGTACCATAGATAATAAAAACCCAGAGACAGATACTGGGGTTCAACCTGAAGATCAGAAAAGCAAAGCAGCCAGGCACAGGCTCTTACCTCAGACCAAAATGGTGATCTTGCCTCCACAAATCCTCAAAATGAGATGACTGAGATTGAGCTGAGACCTGTCTCCTTCCATTTTATATTCCTCTCTAGTGCTGGGATTAAAGCCATGCACCAGGACCTCTGGTTCTGTATGGCAAACTACTGTGGCTACTGAGATTAAAGGTGTGTCTCTGTGGCTACTGGGATAAAAGGTATGTGCCTCCACTGTCTTGTCTGTATGGATGACCAGTCTGGCTGTTTTACTCTCAGATCTTAGGCAGGCTTTATTTATTAAAACATAAATGAAAGATCACTACGAAATTTTTTTTTATACAGAGGTGCTTCATGAGAGAATGAAATCAATCTGGAAGTACTCTCTCCTCTTTAACTGCACTTTCTCTCTTTCATCTCCAAGTGTGTGTGTGTGTCCCTCTCCATTCTTGATCTTCTACTTCCATTGAGCTTAGGCATCCATTACCCTTGCATTTGGGATGGCAGAACAAAGATCTGCCAAAGTGCTCACAATGTGACCTTAGTGAACAGGGAAGATGGGAAACAAAATACACCAACATAGTACTATACTATCAAGTGCAAAATTACAAAAGATCAGCTAGAGAAGAAACACAGAGGATACTTGGAGGATGGAGAAGTAAAGATGCTGTGTGTTTATCTCTATTGGTTTGTGGTTGTTGTTGTTTGTTTGTTTTTGGAGACAGGGTTTCTCTGTACAGCCCTGGCTGTCCCAGAACTCACTGTTTAGAACAGGTCAGCCTTGGGCTTAGAGATCTGCCTGCCTCTTACTCCAAAGAGCTGGGATTAAAGGTATATACCACCACTACCCAGACTTTATCTCCATTTGTATGATCAGCTGTTTTAATAGATTTCAATGGAAAGATTATTTATACTAAAGTTTGAAGACAAATGATATTACACAAGAAATTTTATTAATAGGCAAGATTCTGATTAAGATGTCCTTGTAGGGCATCTCAGGGGAAACTGGGATCTCCATGATCTATTTTGGTTTTATAAATGTCATTTTAGGTGCAATGTGGCAAATAGAGTTATAATCAGGCAAGAATAGAGATCAGGAAGTCTGGGGTGCTGAGCAGTGATTGCCCAATGAAAAAACAAGAAAGTTCCAAATATAGGAAAAGAGGATGAAAAAAAATGGTTAGGATTCTGTGCTCCCACTTGCTGCCTCTGGTGACCCACTGCAGAAGCCACCAGATCATGGGTAGCTTTAGTAGGCTTATCTATGAGTCATCGCCTTTTGCTGGGTCCCACATCAGGCACGTCTGAATGTTTTCTTTGTCTTCTTGATTTAATATTTAGCTTCTCCACTGCCTTCTCCAACATTTCATTCTCATGTATACCTGTATCTTATTCCAAACATAGTTGGCTTTTCCCTGTTTTATGAAGCATTCTATAGTTCTATCTCCTTTTCTTGGGCTGTGCCATCAGTGGATGGGTTTGCTGAATTCCAACTCCAAGTGTTCAAATCTTTAATCCCTTGGTGCCACAGGCTGGGATGACCATGAGGATCATTGTATGTGAAGTCTGTACAGCAGGATTTAGGTTTACTTGTAGTTATGTCAGGATAAATTAGCCTCACATGGCCTTAATTTTTATATTGTGCTAATAAGAATCTCACACTAGATAATTTCTAAAGATATTTATTTTTACATAGTCAAGCTATTAGTCAAAACAACCAAATACCCACAATAAGGATATGAACATATTTCTTGGGAAGTTGTGTAAGAAAATAAAATCTTAGACTCAAGAAGGCTGAATCCCATGCCTGTTCCCACCACATTCTGCCTCTACTTCTTTGAGTCACATGGTTTCTTCAGTTGCCAAATGCAACTTACAGCTGTGTTGCCAATTCGGTGATGGTGTGAAGTGGAGCCCCAACAGAGCTGATATATAGCAGACAACAACCAACGGAGTCGATTGCTACTATTATTTGGAATTATTATTTAGAATTAGATTCAATAAAAATATGTAAGCGCATCTGGACAAGTATTTTCATGAGACTATAAACAGAGTGTTCTACCAGCTCTGTCACTAATGCTTGATTGTTTTTATAAACACTTGATTATTTTTATAAACACAGGACTTTGTGATTATTCAGCCATTTTCTCCTCTCTCTTGATCACAGTATTTCATAAGCTTGTTTGTCTATATATTTCTACAGCTATGCTTGACAAGCAATGGAACCTCTACCTTTTTACTAAAACACAAAAAGGAGGAAAGCAGCTCTCCTTCCCATATGCATACTGAATCTTAGTCTATATGAATTTTAGTGTTTCCAAATAGTTACAGAGCATTGTAATAGTACGAGCCAGTAAAACTTTTTATAATTTTCAGAAATGGAGTGCTTGCCCTGTATTATGTATGCAGATAACTGCTGATTTGAAGTGAGTACAGAGAGATAATAAACTTTTCTCCACTGAAATGTGTTTTAGATAGAAATTCAGGGCTTATTGAATGCTGCAGTTTGCCTTACTGTAAGAAAACTATCCATGGCAAACAGCAATAAGAGCCACACGCATTAATTGCTGTTATGTAACATGAGGAAAATAAAAAGTGTGTGTATCTAGGAAAAAGTGATACAAATTAACTGACTCTCCATTGATCATGTGACTCTGCAGCAAGCTCTGGATCGCCATTCGGATCAGGACACACTGTCTCGTAGCTTTGAATAAAGATATATCAGAAGTAATCTGGAATAAATTATTACTGAATTGTGTAAATGACACATATTTTGGAGAAATCAGAGCATATTTAAGTTTATTTCTATACTGGCACTTGTGTTCTTTTTGGTTTTGTTTTGTTTTCTTTAGTGTTTTTTGAGACAGGGTTTCTTTGTCTAACAGTCCAAGGTGTCCTGGAACTAGTTCTTATAGACCAGGCTGGCCTTGAACTCACAGAGATCCATGTGCCTCTGCCTCCAGAGTGCTGGGATTAAAGGTGTGCACCACCACCACCTAGTGGCATTTATATTCCTGATGTTTATGTTCTTATTGAGTAATTCTTGATAGTAACCATTCAGAACACACACACAAATGACTTAACAGTTGTAGCATTAATAATTTGAGCTGATTTTCTAGTTCTAGAAATGAAGGACAGTGGTCTTTCTACAATCATCTTCATGGTCAAGACTGTGTATTTTGAAGTTTTTGTCTATATGGTTTCTTATTAATAATATAACTTTAAGGAAAATTTCTTAATTGTAAAGAAGACTAGACAAACATTCTTTCAATCTATCACCAAAGCTTAAATGGATCCAAGAGTAGATGTAGTATAACTTTAGAAATTTAATATAAATTTTAATATAAGTATAAAATTAATAGAAATTTAATATAAATTTAGAAATTTATATTGCATGTTTTTGTTTGTGTGTGGGGATGGGTGGACAGTGGGCAGGTGAAGGAAATCTTATGGGGTTGGTTCTATCCTTCTACCATGTGGGCATCAGGGACTGGAATCAGGGCATCAGACTCGCCATCAAGGTCCTTTATTCGTTGAGCCATTTCAGAAGCTCAAAATATTTAGATTTTGTTAAATTAAAAAATTAGTGAGATTTTGTTCAAATGTGTGTCATACTGAATTTTGACGGCATCACTGAATTTTGCAAAACAAAATTTTTTGAAACAAAAATTCAGCTTCTGTGGTAATTTAATGACTTGAAAGAGCAGAGACAGCTTTATTCTCTCCTAAAAGAGGTCACTAAAACCAAGATTATGCTCTCTGAACAACTTTTAGTTCTAAGATTTCACAGGTTTACAAGATTATAAAATATCAAATTTCATGTGAGACGGAACCAGGAAATGAAACAAAATGTATAAAATAGTTAATAATGGTGATCTTACGAGTTACAGTGACCTTTGAGAATTTATCTATCCCACCTTAGCTATCTGACAATGGCTATTGCACATCTAGAGACAGTTACATAATTCACATCTCCAGAAAATCTTTATATTATACATGGAAGTAGAGAAAAAGAAGCAGCTAGAAGTTACCCTGTGTTCAAAGAAGCTTTAATTTGAACGTCAGAAAAAAAAATCCTTATGTTCTGCATTCATTAAGCCAAGGGTTTTATCTTTTTTTTAATATCATAGTGAAATCCAGATAATATTACTCAATTTTCTTATTTTTATTAACTTTTTTTTCAAAAACAATGAGAAAAATAGGTGAGGGAAAATTAAATTTCAGGATGGTCATCCAGCCCACATGTCTGCCCAGAATAAATCATTAGAGGGGCACTTAATTATCATGGCCACTCTTTCATCAGTGTTCTGCAGCTTATTCTAATATGTTTTAAGCAGAATTGTTGTTAATGAGAAGAGTAAGGAATGAAGTCTTTTCAGAGGAAAAAAAAATACAACCAACAGCACAGATGGAGTCATGCAAATAACTGTAATGACCACAAGGTGGCAAAACATACAAATCTACTTCATTCAGCTGGGATCTTCCCGAGGACCTGTCTCTTTGCCTGGGGGGGGGGGGGGCTGCTTCAGAGAGTGTATCCTGGGCAGACGAGCACAGTCATGCTCATCTCTGGAACTTATAACTGCTCCAAATTCTTGGTTCCTGGCAATAACGTATGCACCATGTTACTAATCTAGTTTATGATAAACATTTCTGTTTTAGCAACAAATAGAGTTTTTAAAAATCTAATGTGTAATTTAAAGACAAAATTATTAGGTCCCTCACTTATGATATGTAAAATCCATTTGATATGTCAACTTGAGTAGTTACATAGTAAGTAGGCTTTATTATCACATAAATTCAGATCCATGACGTGATTGTAGGATTAGTGTTAGACAAGACAATTTAGTTATCTCTCTCCAAAAACTTTAGTGTGGCAAAGCTAGATGATACGGCTTTTCTTATTGTTGTGTCCTAAGTACTATAGTCTCTCTCTCTCTTTCCTCCCTGTATTTTATAGAGAGGGATCAACCAGTTTTTGCCAATTATATGATGAGCCCTGACACCCCCCCCAGCCCTAGACCAGGTCTAAATCACCCACCTAACATGCTATCTGTTAACTTATATTTAATAAAATTAAATTCATATTCTTAACCTAAAACGATACCGTTTCTCACATTGTGAGATACAATGGCATTACCTCTGTTGTCTGGGGTCATGTAATAGCCAGCCTTTGGTTCCTCTGTGACGCGGGACCTGCATCTGGTGCACTTCTTTGGCTTCAGCCTCTTCCACTCCTCTATATTCTTTCCACAACTTACAATATCCCTGATCTGTTCCTTCGTCTGGGCTACTTTTTGTCATCTAGCTAATACTCCTGGATCTGAAAAAATCATCATAAAAGTTCCGGAGGCTTTGGGAATAGTGTATTAAATATTTTAGGAAAGTAATATCCCTGTATTTTTCTGTCTCACATCTACAAAGGCAATCATGAAGAAAGTTTGTCCAATGTGTAAACTACTACCTACTTTGAGAAATGCCAGGTTTTCTACCCTAATAACGTTGTACAGCTGTTGAATGCTATTTCTAAGTAATTTTATGGTTTAGAGACGTTATTTTATTATTGTTAATTAAAAATGCTAGTGTAGAGCTATAATATGTAACCTGCCTAAGCTGCCCTAAAAAGGCTCACACATCACCTTGTCCAGAGTAGTACTTGTCATTGTCTCATGATTATTGCTTTTATTTAGCTTCTTTTCCATGATACCGTTTTCCTAAACATAGTCTATGAACCTTTCTATGGAAATCACAAGTTATCATAATGATACTCGAATACCAGACTTAAAGAATCTAGCCAGACCTCTAAAATTGTGGTCAGAAATTTCACTATGAATCTCTATAGCCTTATTATGTGATATGATGCCCATAAGGCACAGCTAGTTTGCATAGTGTTAAAGAAAAAAAATCATTAGTACTCGGAATGTACTTGCTTCTGACTTTTCCTCCATCCCCAGCTTCTCAATGTCTTACTGACTTATTACTCCTTTTTCTTCATTTCAGTTCTATTGTATTCCTCAAGCTATGGTTGCCAACTCTGCAGAGTTTATAGCCAAGTGAAAGTAAAAACTGTGCACCAAACCCAGAGCAGAAGCTAGAGAACAACATACATCTTTACTAAGTGTCAGTGGGTAAAAGATCCTTGAGTGAGGTTAAGGTCTTCTGCAGGGAGCCACAGCCACTAGGATGAAGCAGAAATCTACTCCCCTCCATCCTTCTCAAAACAATAGGAGAAAAAGCCTGAGGGGAAATTTGGCCTGGGAAACACCCCATTGTCCCCAAAGAGGGTCCAGAGAAAGCCCTGGGGACTCTTACGCAGCACTTGGGACCTTTGAGAACATATGGCACCACTCTTCTGAGATTTGATGAATAAAATAAGAAGACCAAGGCACTGTAGTACTTAATATACATTATTATGTCTGTGCCTCAGTTTCCTCTGGTATAAAACAGTGATGGTAATGGCAGGACATTTGTAGGCATATTTCGGGAATAACTGCTGGCAGTGACCAGCACTCAGTGAGTGTTAAAGGAATGTATGTTAGTAGATTTTGTAGACATCTTAACTGGGATTGCTGTGAGTTTTCTCATGATTACTAAGTGTGGTCAGGCCTTCTGCTGATTGTCATCTCAGTTCCCCTCTTTGTACCAATTAATTCACCTGCTGGTGTAGTTTCAGGAAGGTAAAGAGACAAGTTACTAAATCGAGATCAAATCATTTACCTTCAATCTAAAAAGAGGATCAGCTTACAATCCGTACAGCCCTCAATGCACAATGATCTCCTCAGAGAAACGTCTTCATAAGACAAAGCTCAAACTGAACATTCTAGATAGAAGCAGGCTTTAATGTTTTAGCTTTTGTTCTTGAAATAGAAACCATGATACACTCTCCTCAAATGAATATTAATGAATATAATTAAAGACACATTAAGATAGTCTACTGATTTGCTTTGAGGATGGCTGACAATTCTTTAGGCCAATACTTAACTTAGACATGCAGGTGTGAAAGACTTCATATTTCTTGTGTTAATTATCTTCTGATATAAAAGGTAATTAATTTTAGCTTGATTGGCCAATAGCTTAGAAGTTCTTGATACTCCAATACAACTAATGATATTGTAGCAAAATGACTTTAATATCGCCTTATCCCTTCTTAAATTTATTAAATTCATCAAATTACGAGTTTCTTCTAGAGTATAAAACTATATCAATCTATAATAATAGATATTGAAGTAATTCTGCAAATTAATCCAGGTAAATTTAAAATTTCTTCAGGAATAGGGTTTTTGTCCAATTTTAAAATATATGTGCTATATTGGTAATTGTAAGTTATTATCTTTATTCCCACCAATCACTTTCATGTACCCCCATTCACTCCCTCTTATGACCTCATTTCCCTTTAATTTTTATTGTTGCATATATGTACGTAAACATATACAAATGCATAGCCTGCTGAAGCTGTTTAATGTTGCAATTGAATAACCACTTATGGGGCCCACCCTTGGGCCAACTAATTCATCTCCCTGCCATTCCTTAACTGCCTCTAGTTCTTTGTCTAGGGCTTAGGCTCATTAGACTCCTCCACTCCAAGTGTCCCCCCCATAGCATGTCTATTGGTATTGTCATTGTTTGGGTACTATTTAGATAGCCATAATGTTGAGTGATCATGGTTGTAGCTCTTATAATTCTGAGACATTACATCACAGAAGACTTCTTAGTCCTCTGGATCTTAAAGTCTTTCCACTTACTGTTCTGAGATATTTCCCACTTCTGGTATATTCTCTGAGCTTAGGCACAGGAGTCACAGTGTAGTTGTATCCATTGGTTCTGGACACCCCACAATCTGTGCTTTTGTGCATTTTGACAAATCATGATTTTCTGTAATTATTTCTATTTGCTGCAAATAGATTTTCATTGATGGAGGGTGAGAGCTACACTTAACTGTGGACATGAGTATATTCAGAATACAGTTGGGGATTGTGCTACTTGAGTGAAGTGATGATTAAAGATTCTTCTTTAAATCTCATGGCCTCACTGGCCCCAGTAAAGTGGGTGGGTTTTAACCATGAGGCATTTTCTGCCTCCTATTGAGTGGACCTAGACTTCAATTAGACAGATGCTGATTACTTCCAAGATATGAGTGCTGCTATGTTCTTTGGACCCAGGATTGAGGATTCAAACTTGGTCTTGCCTGGAAACCTCTTTCCTGAGAACTAGCTTTCACAGTACCAGAAGGTACTAATAATCTTCCATGAGAGAAGCAGCCAACCCTCTGTGATAGCTATGAACCACAGCAATGGCCAGCATGGCAAGATATCCCAAAAGGTAGAACCATCACATGCATATATGTAAAGAATTATGTTCAATAAAATTGTATAATTTTAGGAATGTAGAGATAGTTCAGTGGTTAAGAGTACTTGCTGCTTTTTTGGAGAAGAGGACATGCCAGGTGATTCCCAGCACCTATTATCTGTAGCTCTAGGGGATGCAACAACTTCTCTTACCCTCTGTGGTGATTGGCACACGCACACACACACACACACACACACACACACACATCCACACACCCAGATAAATAAAAATAAGTAAATATTTTTCTTAAAAATTATATGTGTGTGTGTCTGTCTGGGGGGTTATACATGTACGCTTGTGACTTGTGTGTGTGAGGTTATACATGTATATGTGTGTGTATGTGTGCTCTTTCTTTTTTTCTAAGACAAAATATCCAACAAGAGAAATTTTAAATGAAATGTGAGCCTAGCCTTTAACGGCTGAGTCATCTTTACTTTGGATCACAATTTTAGGGAAAACAGACCATTATGACTTAGGAAGTCATAGCAATATGAGAAGGGACATATTGGTCACAGTGTTTCTATATCCAAGAAACAAAATTATAAATTAGGATGCTCAGTGGGCCTCCTCTAACTTGCAGTCCAAGAATCAAACCCATTGGATGGTGTTAGAGGACACATCCTCACAACTTGGCTCTTCAGTGATTATAAGTTCAGCCAAGGTGACAATGAAGTTTGTAGATGGTATCCCATAAGTCTACTTTATATTGGATATACTCCAATATATAGTTTTTGAATTACAACATTCCATATCTGATACTTGGAGAGTCTCCCCATAATAGATTCAATCACAGCCTAAATCTTGGAGCTGAATACTGATTGTGAGCAGGAGAATATCACTATTTAGACTAGAGAGTAGAGTGTTACCTTTATCATGGTGATAAAATAAAAGATGTCATTTGGACCACAGTGTCAGAGTCTCAGTCTGTGGCTGCTGAGCCTTTCCTTGGGCCTATACTAGTACAGTACATCACAGCAGAAGCAAACGACAGAGGAGGTCTCTTTACCTTCGGTGACTCAAAAGCAAAGAGGGAAACTGTAGGTAGCCAAGAACACATCCATTGGGATGTAATTTTCTCCTACTAAAATGTATCTTTAAAGATTCTACCACCTCTCAATGGAACCACAGGAATAATGAACACCGGTCCATATGGAACCTACTTAAAATATGAATTTGGGCATTTTTAAGCTTGAATTTGAAAAAGTGACAACACACTAATAGAACATTCATGACAAACCTGGAATAAGGTTCAGTCTAGTACTGAAATAAACAGAAAATATATTTATAGACTTAGAAAAAATCAAGTAGTCCGATTATAATTTCTGGAAATAGAGTCATGAAACCAGATTACAAAGACTGGGGAAAATGTGTTATGCTTTAGACTCAAAAGATGCTATGACATCACATGACAGTCCAAGTAAGGAGCCACAAACATAGAAACTATAGGCAGCATGGTGAAATATTTAGAAGGGGAATTCAAAGAGGATGTTTTAAGGAAATCCCATATATTTCAAGAAGATGTGGAGAAACAATACAAAAATGTAACAAATAAACATGGTACCAAGTCAAACTGAGGGAGACCGGAGAACAGGTGCAGAGTCTTATTCTTGTTATATCCTCTTCTTGTTCTGGACTTGGGGTTTGATCATTTTTTTCTATCATTTAAAGTGGTTGGTATGATTCAAAGAGATTTTATTTCCCTTACTCCACATCCTCTCCAGCATAGGTGATCATTGGTGTTTTTTATTTTAGCCATTCTGACAGGTGTAAGATGGTATCTCAAAGCTGTTTTGATTTGCAATTCCCTGATAGCTAAGGAAGTTGAACATGACCTTAAGTATCTTTCGGCCATCAGAAATTCTTCTGTTGAGAATTCTCTGTTGAGTTCCATACTCAATTTTTTGATTGGGTTATTTAGAATTTTATATATCTAGTTCTTGAGTTTTTTTTTTAAAAAAATATTTTGGATATCAGACCTTTGTCTGATGTGGAGTTGGTGAAGATCTTCCCCCATTCAGTACATTGTCTTTTTGTCTTACTGACTGCCTTTTGCTTTACAGACGCTTCTCAGTTTCAGGAGGTCCCATTTATTCATTGTTGCTCTTATTGTTTGTGTTACTGGGGTTATAAGTAGGAAGTGTCTCCTGTGCCCATGTGTTGCAGGCTAATTCCCACTTTCTCTTCCATCAGGTTCAGTGTGGTCAGATTTATATTGAGGTCTTTAACCCATGCAAACTTGTGCAACCACTTTGGAAATCAGTGTGGCGATTTCTCAGAAAATTGGGAGTCAACCTACCTCAGGATCCAGCAATACCACTCTTAGGAATATACCCAAGAGATGCCCAATCATACTACAAAAGCATTTGTTCAGCTATGTTTATAGCAGCACT
>JAQHUG010000172.1:4271956-4401452 GCA_028555095.1 Dicrostonyx torquatus | reverse complement strand
TAAAAACATACATACAAGTAACATTACACCTACTGAACAGGTTGTATCTAGGAAAAATAGTGTGTGTGTGTATGTGTGTGTGCATGTGTAATGATAATTAATGGAAAAAGAAGCCATTAATTTGTGGTTATTTTGGGAGTTAAGCTAGTCAGGCGACGGGACACAGCCCGTTCCTCCTACTACAACAAACCAACATAAACAAAAAGCAGGCTGGTGAGATACTTCAATTTGTAAAGTCACTCAGCTGACAAACTTGATGACTTGAGTGTAATCCCTGGGATCCACAGGGTAGAAGGAATGAACTGACTTCAATAATTGGCCTCTGACCTTCACACATGGACAGTGGCACAAAAAATTATATAAGCTTAAAAAGTAATGTCCTTCAAACCTGTAGCACTCACCAACAATGTGTGCATAAAACCAGACACACAGGCTAATGGACACAATAGACAGGTTACAAGGAAACTCACATGTCGTCAGTCAACTGACTTTTGACAAAGTTGATATGAATACACTAAAAGGGAAGGTTTTAAATAAATTGCAATGGGAAATTTGGATGCTCATATTTATAAGGGTAAAAACAGATCCCTACATTTAATCATTTACAAAGGTTAAACCAGATGGGGTCCCAGCACTGAGTGGGGAAGTGGACATGCATCCTCTTCACAACCAGGAAGCTATTTACAGTTGACACCACTGGCAAAGAGAGAATCAGTTTTCTTCACTGTTGTATCACTGGATATATCAATCACACTCCGGGGTAGGCCCAAAGGCCAGTAGTAACTGTCCCACACAAAATGAACTCAGTTCTTTGTTTTGGTATTCTTTGTCTTACTGGTTCTTTAGTTTACATTTTGGTTTTCTTTTTGATTTTTTTAGAGACAGAAGCAAAGAGAGGGCATAGGTAGAGAGGGAGGAATGGAGAAAAAAATAGATAGATAATGGATGGATTGATAGATGGATAAACAGACAGACAGATAGAAGATTGATAGATAGATGGACAGACAGATAGATACAAAATAGATGGATAAATAGGTAGATGATAGATGGATGGATAGATGGATGGATAGATAGATGGATGGAGAGAGAGAGAGAGATAACAACAAAGTTATATGGATAGAGGGGAGATCTAGTAGACTTGTTTAGGAGGGGAAAAACACAACCAAAATATATTGTGTGAAAATTTTTTAAAAAACAAAAACAACTATAAATGTATTAAAGACTTAAATGTTTTGAAATAACCCTGTGAAACACTAGGAGAAAACTGTGTGCTTCTTAGTTGGTTCAACCTGACACAAAGTAGAGTCATCTGTGAAGAGGAAACATTTATGGAGAGATAACCTCCATCAGAATGCCCATAGGCAAGTCTGTTGAGCATTTTCTTGATTAATTATTGATGGGGAAGCATCCACAAATGTTGCTGGTGCCACCCATGACTGTGTGGTCCTGAGAAGTATCTGAAAAAGGCTGAGGAAAAGTGGGAGACAAGACAGTAAGCAGCATTCTTCCGTGTTCTGCTTTAGTTGATGTCTTCAGACACCTGCTTGGGAACCTATACCAGCTTCCCTCAGTGATAGATGGTGTCATGGAGCTGGATCTCAAATAAATACTTTTCTTTTCTCAAGTTGCTTTTGGTTGCAGGATTTTTCACAGTAATAAAAAGCAAACTGGGACAGTGACAGTACTTCAGGACGTGGTATGAGCAACCATTTTTTTAAAATGGAAATGAGAGTTTATTTATTGAGACAGGGTGTCATGTGTCCCAGGCTGAGCTCAAACTTCTTTTATAGCTAAATCTGGTGTTGAACTCTAGATTCTCCAGCCACGGTCTTCCAAGTGTTGAGATTATAGACGTGTACCGTTGTTAATCCAAAAGGTGAGAAGAAGTCCACTACCACAATTTGACCCAGATCTGAAGCAAACTTGATTTTTTATTGGAGTGCCCCCAAAAGCTGGCCACTGACTTCCTCCTAAGTAGGGTTAAAGAGAGCAGCCCCAAAACCATTTCTTGAGCACCTTTTAAAAAGTAAAGTCACGAGTAATTACAAAGCAGGTTACAGAAGAGAGGAGATGGGACAATAAGGAAATACAGAAAAAAAAAACCCCTCAAAACACCATGCAGTTACCATGTGATTAGTGAAGATCAGGGAAGGTCAGTGTATTCTCAAAAACAAGTCAAGGTCATGGGTTGGGGAAGTTCAGGTCCCAGTGTTAGGTTCATGGGATCACACAAAGAAGGGGGAAGAGATCACGAAAATCTATTAAACCAGAAGGAAACTTATTTCAGAAAAAGAAAAAATCTCTATGGGACACAAAAAACTTATTAGCTAACTGAGAACATAGCCAGAGATGGACTTGTTGTGGCCCTGGGCTGTTTCCAAACTCTCCTTTTTATAGCAAGAGGCAAGCATTTGGTATGAACAAAAAAAAAAAATTTACAATCTCAAGGTAAAACTCAGATACAAATTGCTTTTTTTTTTTTTTTAACAATTTTCATTAATAGGCTTTTCAAGTAAGATTAGTGTTTGTATTTAGCCCACTGTTTCTCTCTGGCACTTTCTGATGGTATTTACTGAAGCTCTTCACGTCCCTGATACTGCCAGTTTTACATAGCAGGGACAATGCAAAACCAAACAGTCAGGTCCACCCATCATTTAAAAGTTAACTCAGTTCACATCATTTTCTGGTCCTGAGTGGCTGGGGGTTTTCTAGTTTGCAGAGGGCAGCTGCAGCCATACAGACAGAGCTCTGGGTTGTAAAAGAAAGTAACCTATTGTTAATAGTCAATCCTTAAACTGCTGACAGTCTTGCTATAATTCTCCTAGGTTTACAGCTTTATATTTCTTTATTTGTACATTCTTATTTCTAGGACCTACATTTCTATATTTTTAGTCTTGGACTCTTCACTAGAAAACAGAGAAACTCAGATCTTACAGTTAATAGAACCTTATTTTTATCAATACAGAATAATGGCTCATGCCTTCAAAATGGAGTCAGGCAGGCGCCTTGCCACCACACCCAACTCTGCAAGAATTTTTAATTAAACGTTTTCTGCACTGCATGGAGATAATTCAAGAAATTGAAGAAGAAACCTCCATTTTAAAAAAGAAAACATTTTCTAATTACTTATTTGACAATGGGTTAACAGTCAGAGTAGGGATTAATATCTGGAATATACATGCATCTTCCAACAACTAAGCAGAAAATATAACCTGATTAAAAGCAATAAAACATCTAAACAAATATTTCTTTTAAAGAAATCTTTTAAATGTCAACCAATATAAAAATACTAAAAATAAAAAATTATGAAGAAAACAATAACTCAAACAAAAGTGACAATTATTTGGAGAACTATCAAGTAACAGCAAAAAAAAAAAATCCCTAAAATTAAAACAAAGCAAACCAACCTACTGCTAACAAGTGCTTCGAGGAGAAAGAAAACAAGGAGTTCATAAGCATGTTAGTACCAACTCTATGGAAAAGCAGAACTCCCGCTACTGGATATCCATCCAGAAATGACATTGGAATGCGAAGAATGTACTTTCATATTTCTGTCAAGACATGTGGGGTGGGTGAGCTGTTGCTAATCTGTTGATGAACGGATAAAAAATTATATTCTCTCAATATTCAACAGAAGGCAGTTCATCCCTACAATGAAATCCTATGAATTGCCATAGCATGGCTGATACTCAGGGTTATCATGGGAAGCCAGGCAAGTACTACTTCTTTTTTGAATTCAACAAATTATCTCATAGATATTGAGAGCTGAAGGATAGTTATTCGGGGTGTGATGGACAAGCATCATTGCCATATTGAGTGCACTTGACATAATGTAGAAGATACTTCTCCAGGTAAGTGTTTGAAAGAGTACCATGAGGGGTAACCAGAAGGAAAGAGTCACCACAAATATGGGTGGCACAATCCCATGGGCTGGGGTCTCAGGCTGTATCCAAAGGAAAGATGGAGAAAGAGAGCTGAGCATCAGCACCGATTTCTCTCTTCTTCCTGACTATAGACACAATGTGACCTGCTCCTTCAAACTCCTACTGTCATGCCTTCCCAGTATAAATCTTCTACCCTAAGATGCTTTTGTCAGGTGTTTCTCACTGCAAAGGGAGAGAAAAAACTAATACATATGGTATCTAAAAACCCTGATCATTTGGATATTGATACTACAGCGGTAGTTATTAGAGGCCATGAAAAATGGTGAAAAGAGAATACTGAGAAAAGTTGAGTAATAGATACTAAGTCATCATCAGATTGGACCAAAAAAAAATTTTGGTGTACTATTCCATAATACAGTGCTTATAGATAATGACAATGCACTTCAGAATGCCATGTAGAATAGAAAGACAAGTCTTATCCAGTCATAAAACAGAACAAAGTTGTATAGTTTTAGGAAAAAATTTCTGAAATAGAAATCAACATATTAACTCAATTAAGCCTAACTCAGTAAGACAAATATCATATTTCCTCTCATATATTAATCTTTAATAAATAAACAAAACATGAGAATAGAAGAGACACTAATGGGAACAGAAAGGGATTGGTAAATTGGGAAAGGAGACAAGAGAGAAAAACTAGTGATTATATAATCAAAGAATACTATATATACAAATGTAATAATATCATAACAAAATACATTATTTTGTATAATGAGTATATATTAATTAATGAAAAGAAATGTGTAAGATTGGAAAGGAATACATAAAATCATCTCTATATCATGATTATACATAAAAATCCCAATGGAATCTTCAAAAAGCCCAAGCACATATAAGCACAAAAGATTTGAACAGGCACTTCTCCAAAGATGATGGACTGAGAATATATATATAAAAATGATTCTCTGCTTTATTAACAATATAAGAGTACAAGTAAAAGCCACTATGATATATAGTTTCACAACAAACGTTAGAATAAAATGTACAGTGGCAACATCACCTTTCAGGGATAATGCAGAGAATCTAAAAGTTTAGTCTATTGTTAATTTTCATGAAGGTACTGAAAAATAGTCTTTAAGTTCTTATGAACTAACATGGCTATCTGAGCATGAGCCAAAGAAGGATAACATGAAGAGAAATACCAAAAGTAGACAGGGAAGGTCAATAAGGCCACAGCCATATAAAAGAATTACAGGCATCTAAGGAAAACTGAGAGTGGAAGGAATATCTTCTTCAGGGAAGAGCATACCAATTTGTTGTTCAATGTGAAATGATCCGCCCTGAAAACATACACAAAGAGCATTATTTAGACTGCATAGATTATTTTTAGGAATAAATATATATAAAATACTATTTATATATAATATTTTATAATAGTTTAAATATATACATACATATATACATATGCAATAATAATTTTAAAAGAGGCCATGAATTTGAAAAAAAAAAGAACAAGGAGAGACATATGAAAGAGTTTGGAGAGGGGAAATGGAAGTGAAAATATCTTCTAATTTTATTATAATCTCAAAATTAAAAGAAAATTTCTCACGGACTTTCTATACTAACAAACATTTTCACTTATTGGTACTTAAAGGACAGAACTAGAAACAATTTTCACAGCAAAATCTATGCCTATACAATGACTCTATTAATAATCAATCCAAAGTTGGGGGGAAAAACCTTAGTTAAGAGTAAACAGACAGATACACCCATGCAATGGAATGTCACTGTGGTAAAAATGGTGAGGTAGAGGAACAGGAATGGTTTAGAATGATGAAGGCTTTGGTACCTGCTTTCGAGTGCTTACATTAAAGTGCACATTTTAAAACTTAGGGTCATGCATAGCACACTTCTTATGCACGTTAGCTTGAAAATAGTAACAGATCTATGAATAGCTTACTTCATTTGTTCATAATTTAAGGTGAAACACTTAGAAGCAAGCCATTTAATGTATCAATTTTCTTAGCCAAGCGATCTAAGAAGCTACATGTATGGCAGTCCTCACAGGATTAATGAGAGGATGTTTGTGAAATGTTTTGAGTGCCTTTAAAAGAAGTTGCTATGTGAATATAAAGTGTTGTTATCATTACTCAGGCAGTTATTTTTTGCTTCTGCTATGAAATTTATGATCATCCTCACTTTATTTTTTTAATGAATTGTAACAATAAAATGTGGTAGCCAAGTTATAAAATGAAACCATGTGCTAATGAGGCTAAAAATTTGTAATTAGAATTTGAAGCATCCGTCTGTCTAAAGATAATTATTCTAATGATTATTTTTGTATATACACCACTTACAGTCTTCTGAAGTCCAAGTGTAGCTTACTTTGCAGTTTTTCTGCAAAGCATACTTCAAAAACACATGTCCTCTGAGATGCTCTTAGCTTAGTTGTAACTCTGAAAGGAAAGACTCGAACAGGAGAGCAAAATTTATGCTGATCATCAAAGAATATACTGTTTTCAAAAAGCATATTGAATGTATAGCCAGCTTAATATGGACTTAGAATGACCTTATTAGAAGACATTTAATCTCTCTGAGAACATAACCATAACTTAAGGATAGTGTTTGAATTCTTGGACCCAATCAAAACTTTTAAATTCTTTTTTACCAAGTATAAAATAAAGAATTAGAGTATTCCCATTTTCAAAAACTGCCACTACTTATTTCAGGACAGAGGGTGAAATTTTTCTGGTCTTTGAGGTCATAATCAAGCTCAGTGTAAGGCAGACTACGTAAATTCCTCTATACATCTCTCCATTGATGAGCCTTCTTCAGGACCTTTCACTCAGTTCACATCAAGTTCATTCTTCTGTCTATATTATTATGTAAATCTCCTGTACCTCTGATTCAATGCAAAGTGGTAAAAAAAAAAGTCTTGAAAGCATTCAGAGATTTTTCCATGAGCCTTTCATGCATGGGAGACACTTAGTGAAAACTCACAAGTCAGTCAGTGCTAGACCGTTTTCCAGTATGGGTGCAAAGTTAAGTAGAGAAAATACATTTCCTTATTGGAATTTCTCTGACAACTGAGATCACTTAGACTACTCACCTTAAATAAAACTCAAAGTCATTTTTCAGAACAAACCATTGTCTCCACAACTCCAAAAGAACACATTCAAAAACAAAAGATACGATGATTCTTCCATTTCTGGACTTGTATGTGTGTCTTACTTCAAAAGAACCTATTTAATCAGTAGAACTGTCATGTCAGAGTCATGTAAATAAACCACCTATATCCAGCTTCCTAGACAAAACATATGACACAAAAGAGACCCACAAAAGGAGGCATTGTTTGTGTTATTTCTCAATAGTACATGTCTGAGAATTAGAAAGAGTACACAGTTGACCACATGATCTAGTCATCTTGCCTTTATCAAATGCTGAAATAAATGAAAATATCAAATTGTGTGGCTGGAGAGATGGCTCAAGCAGCCAAAAACATGTCTACTGCTCTTGCAGAGGCTCAGAGTTCAGTTCTTACCATTCGAGTTGGGGGGGAACAAAACAATCTATAACTGCAATTCCAGCAAATCTGACATAATTTCCGGGACTCCGTGTGTAAGAGGTCAAAGAAGTTAACTTGTCTAGTTCATTATCCTAATATAGAAATAAGTAATGAACTTCACAGAAGTAAAAAAAATTCCTAACTCCTGATACCCATTTCTATAGTTCAGATATCTATGGGATAGCTAGAACTTCATTGACATAATAATGCTATGGTTTGGATACTTATACTCCAAAGGCCCATTTGGTAAATATTTGGTTCCAGCACGTGATGATAATGAGAGGTGGTAGAAAGTTAAGAGATGGATATAGTAGGAACCAATGGATTATTGAAGTCAAGTACTTGAAGAGACCCTGGGACCTCACTTGCCTATTTTCTAAGAGATGGGTAGCTTTGAATCATTGCATGTCTCTGCATGCCGCCTACATGGTGTGCTGCCTCATGCTGTAGTAACTTGAATGATAATACCCCTCCCCCCAAAAAATTGGAATGCTTCGTCCCTAATTGTGGAATATAAGGGTTGTGGAGTCTTCTACAGTTAAGGAAAGCTGCTGAGGCTAGGTACACGGCAGGGGAGTCCCTGCACTGAGGCCCAGAGAGGATATTAAGTGAAAATGTGAAGGTGGACCCTCAGATGTGTCGGAGGAGGTGGCAGAATTAAGGGATGTCTGCCAGGGCAAACTGTATACAGGGAGCCAGCCTAGGAGAGAGAAGTGTGTTGCGGTCATCAAAGCAGAAAGGAGTGAGAGATTTAAAGGGCCATCTAGGACCTTTGGTATCAGACATAGAGTTACAGGGTATGCAGTTTACCCTGCTGGGTTTTGATCTTGCTTTACCCTGTGTTTTCACACTACATCCTCTTTCTTCCATTTTGAAAAGATAATGTGTATTCTGTGTCATTGTATGTTGGAAGTTTGTAAATTGATTTTTGTAATAAAAAGGGTGATTTCCAGGTTAACAAACAGACCCTGTCTCTAAAAATGTGGTAAAAAGTTGTGAGTAAAGACATCTGATGAGAACCTCTGGTATCTTCAAGCACGGGCATGAAGAATCATATCTGAAAACACACACACACACACACACACACACACAGACCATTCACTACACAAGCACACACAATTCATCTCATACGTGCATGCACAAGTATTCACTACACATACAAGCACATACACGTGCACACAGAGGGAGGATAATGTAGGATAGAAATTAGATATTAGGTAGAAGAATAAGAACAGAGGAATAAGCAATCTTCAGTATATTTTTTTGTGGATGGCAAGAAAGTCATCTCGGTGTAAAGTGAGGTGATTTTGTTACTGGATAACAATCGGAGCATGTACAATCAGAGGCTGTGGTGGTAGAGTATGTCTTGATTGACACTTGAAAGAATTAGGATAAAGGTCATATGGAACATCTATGAAAAAACATTTTAAAAAGCAAAAATGAGATAATGACATATGAGATATTCTGCTGGACCTTCAACATCTCCTCTGTGAAAAAAGGGTAACCAGAGAGATGGACCAACAAAGGAGCCACTTGGGAGTATGGAGAATACTAACCCATGGTGCTGAGGTTTTGCTGTGTGAAAAACATCTTCAATGATTCTATCAAGCATTGCACCAACATTAGCTGAGATTAGTTCTAAAGTTTAGGTTTATGGAACACACACACACACACACCACACACATACACATGTGCATCAATGTACACACTCTTTGTTATAGAAAATTATTTGCTTTTTGCTTGTTTTAATTTTATTGAAACTAAATCATATTTTAAAAATAATATGTGAATGTTTTGTGAGCATGTATGAATGCACCCTGGATGGAATGCTTGGGCCCTGTAAAGGCAAGAAAAGGGAGTCGGGTCCTTGGCCTTTCAGTTAAAAATGGTTGTTGGTCACCATGTGGGTGCAGGATGAACTTGAAAAGCTGTTAATCATTGGCCAGTCATCTTTCCAGTCCCTCAGAGAAGCTGCTGAATCGAAAGTGCAGTTTCCTAAGCTTGAGAAGAAATCTTCTTGCTGAATGCTGAGAGCATCTCCATTATCTACCCTTTCCTCCAAACCCCTCACTCTTCTTAGATACAGGATCTTGTTACATGGCCTGCTGGGTTCTCTGGCAGAAAGAGCTGGGACACAGCCAGACCTGCCGGACTCTCCCTGGGGAGTCTGTCAAAGCAAGATCTCGTTTAATGGTATCAAGCAAGGACTTATATAGGGTTGTGATGGAGTGGAGAAGCTTGGGATGAGTTAAGGCAGAGTAAAGAACAAGGACCAAAAATATTCTGCCACGCTAGCGGTGGCTGGGCGGAGGCAGGTCTAGGTCGGGTAGACAGAGAAAAGTCTCCAAACTCTAGCTAGGCTCAGGGAGTTACACTAGGCCTCAGGCCAACTTAAGTTAAGCTCAGGAAATTACATTGGGCCTCATGAGGCCCAACATCTCTCCCTTTTGTTTTTGTCAAGGCAGTGGAAGACATGGTCCCTGCCTTAGGTTGTTTCCTATATAAAGATCTTACCTGTCATTGAGTACCATGTATCTTGTTTGTGAAGAACCCACTCCATGACCTGCCTTAGGTTGTCCCAGCCTGACTGAGATCTTACTCGTCACTGGTCAAGTGGAGGGTGAAGGAGGGGACATTTGTATGAGGATTACCAGACAGTCATACGAGAGACCCAGACTCCTGAGTGGCCAGCCTATGATAGTATACCTGGACCTGATGTAATTCAACAGCCTCCAATATTTGGTAAATAAATTGTGTGGAAAAGAAAAAAAATATTTGCATACGTATGCCCATTTCAGACATTCAGAGCCTGTGAGAAAATGGATTAAATGTAAATTTAGAATTAGACTTCATCCTCAAAAAGAGGATTAAAGTTTAACAACATGATAATTTGATAGTTTATCATAATAAAATTGAAGAAAGAACTCTGGAAACTGGCCAATGTCATACAACAAATTCTAAAGCATTTATCCAGGGAAATCTACTACACATCATCAAAATGATAGATATATGTAACTCCGTGTTCTTTCCCATTCTCTGAAGCCCTTTTTTCCTGGGCACAGTTGTTCCAATGGGTAGACATAGGGTAGGGTAATGACTCTGTCATGATGAAGAGAACTGACTCAAAGACAGCCATGGAAAGCCAATGCCGTGGTCCTACTATGGACTGATCAGACTGGAAGAAAGTTCCCATACAACCCTAGTGGCTAGAGGTACTGTGCCTGTATAAAGCTGCATGCTGCTCCAGAAGATGCTGGTTTTATGCTGTTCCTACTCCCTGGCTTTATGAATGACCTCACATACACAGACAGTCAAAACAGCCTGGGGAAATGTATAAACTGCCTGAACTCAGCCCATGTAGCACTGTAAAACAGCACGGTTAGGCTGTCTAAAGCTATGCTATAAGATGATAATAACAAAAAAGAAGGCAGAGAGGGCATCTAAAAGGAGGCAAAGTTTGTATATTTTGCTAGAATTGGGTACCTATTAATTTGAAATGGATAATAATTAAAGACACATGTTAAATCAGTAAATCAATCATTAATAACTAAAAGAAACAGCAAAACCCCAGCATAGGAGCAAAAATGTTAAAAAAAAATGTATCCAGCAAGAAAAGAAAAAGGTAAAGAGAAACAGAAAGAAAAAAAGGGACACTGAACAAATTGTAAAAGGGTGTTAGGAGTTGGCATCAAGACAGTTGAACTGAGAAAGTGCTTCCAGCAAAGTGAAAAGTTGTTCCCTTGGCAACTAAAGGTAGCCAGGACCTTAGTGTGTCTTCGGTAGAGTCTTGTTTCTCAAGTCAGGTACGAGAAAGGCCGTGTAGAATGTTATTAGTTCACAGAAAGCCAATGTAGTGTTGACTGAATAAGGCATGGGGAAGAGAACTGTCGTTCCTAAATCTGTGCACTCAATACACACATCCAACTGACAGTTCACTACATGTTTCTCAAAATACCTGCATCCGAGTATTTATTTTACTTAAAGAATAGACATAACTAAAACAACACTGATAAAAATATTTCTCGCAGTATGCTCCTCTTGCTCATGACAAAGCAAGGTCAGTGATAGGCTCTGTGGTGGATGACACTAGTCAGAAGCCAGCCTTAGGGCCTTTCTGCTGGACTGAGGATGGGGCTGCCTAAGAACATCTGACTGTGACAAGCACACTTGTCACAGCCTTCTTTGTGTTTGGTAAAGGATATAAAACTGTTTGTTGCCTTCTTGTAGCACACATATACTGACCTCTTCCTGTTGGTATCATAACATTGTTTTTAATATGGGTTATTTTACTGACAGTAACGAGTGCTGATTCACAGAAACGGGCTTTACAATATCCAGATAGGAAGACGGTTGGCAAGGAACATCTTTCCTTCATCTCCCAGTGTTTGGATTACAGGCATGTATCACCATGTGTGATGTTGGGGATCAAACCCAAGGCTTCACGACAGTAAGTAATGACTCTACCAGCTGAGCTATACCCAATGTTCTAAGGGAACTTGACAGCCAAACATCTAAATGTTAATTTGCCCTTTAGAAATCTTAACATTGAACATGTAAGCCCAAACCAAAGACTCATTCTGAACTCTGAAGTTCCACATTTAATCACTAACAAAGACCACTGATTCCATCTCCCAGAATATCTTATACGATGCGCCTCTTTCCCATCTTTCTGCTCACTATGGCTTTGTTCAGCTCTCATTAGCTCCTGAAACCCAGTCTGTGTGCTGCTGGTGAGGTGACCCTGTTGATGATGTATAGATGGCTTTCTGATATTAAAATTATATAAACTTGAATGCCTTAAAACAGTAAAGAAGAGCCGCTCAATCCAGATGAAGCCTCACCTCTCATACAATGGATTACCTCCCCAATTCTCAGTGGTACCCTTTTATGCCTGCAGAAATATCCCTCTAATCTTCCTGACCTCTGTTATGTTTCTTCTGTGCAGTCTGGTAGAACTGCAAGTAGAAAAGAAAGACATCTGCTGGAGTTTCAAGTCACGTTCAAACATCACCCCACTGCTTTCCTTCCTCCAAGCTAAAGACTACCACACCTCACACCTTTATCTACAATGTTCTAAAGGTCTTACCAATTTATTTGTTTCCAACTAACAGTCAGGAATCCCATCTGAAGAGGCATGCCTTATTCACATTCAAAAATTGTACATGTAACACAGTACTGCACAGAAAAGAAATTCAGTAAATATTTGCTGCAGGAGTCATGCACTTCTCTGAGTTTCATTATTTACACTAGGTTCCTCTTCCTAATCAACAAAGACTCAAGGACCTTTTATGGTATGTGGAACAGACTGTCACAGTTTTGTACATTACAGCCATCTTAAAGAAGTTACTGGTAGGATTTTATATTGTGGCTTATAAAAGGCAGATACATGTTTAATGTAAATCATCTAATTTAAATAGTGATTCTTTAGTGTGTATTATTCACAAATGAGGTTTTATTCCTTTCCCCTTCTTGAATTCATCTACTAATCTTTTGTCATAGAAAAGGTGCTGTTCATATTCCTATAGCGCCCACTGTATTCTTTGTTAACATGTTCCAGACCGTTAACCTAATGATATATCCATATGCTTCTGTATGCAGTCATAGGACACAAGTGCACATGTGTGCACAAACACATAGACCACACACACAATCTATATCCTATCCTATCTTACTCCCAAAGCAGATTTAGATAATAAAATTTCTAGACATATTTATTCAAAATTCAGTAATAACATAGGGATGGAACACTGGACAGACTAAATATTCTTGCTTCATTCCACAAAGTTAAAACCGTCCAGTCTCAACACCCTGATTTTTTCAAGTGCCTTCAACACTTATTCTTTGAAACATTAATTACATGTATTTTTTTCTATCATGCACTATGCCATTTTCATCTCTGTGAAAGGAAAACACCCCATATAGCCTAACTCCATTGAACCTGTAAGTCTGGCCAGCAGTTACCTTTCCCTTCTCTAGCCTGTAAAACATTGCTTAAGTGAAAGTTCTTATGGATTTTTCTCCAGTTTTTGCAGTTTATTTCAAAACCATCTTCCTTATATCACATGAAAATAAACCTGAGCCAGTCTTCAAATCAGTCTCTGGTTTATGATCTTCCAGGAAATTATATTGAGACTGCAACTTGCAGTATGTCTACTTCTGCCTCCAAGCTCCTGTTTGGCTCCATTCATTTTTCTCCTGACACCTCCTTTCTAACTATGTTAGGGAACATACAAAACATAAATGCTTCTCTATAAGCAGAAGAGATGGCTCAGCTGATAAGAGCACCGAGTACTCTAGCAGAGGCCTGGGTTCAATTCCGGACACATACACAGTGGCTCACAATTCCCAACACCCACACAATGGCTCACAGCCACCTGTAACTACTGTTACAAGTATCTGATACCCTCTTCTGTCATATCTCCACAGGGACCAGGCACACACATGAAGAACAGACATACGTGCAAGGCAAACATTCATACAATAAGAGTAAATAATGGTATAAAATTAAAAAGAAATGTTTTTACACTTTGATGTGCGCTGGCTAAATGGTAGATGTGTCATGTTTGTCCTGCTATTTGAGCAGATACCTCTGATTCTCATTGTCCTGAAAACAAGACTGTGGGCTACAGCTAAAAATAATTTGATTAGATCGACACTAATTTTAAGAAGAATATTTATTTCTTATTATTGAAAAAATACACAAAAGGCCAACAGTTGCTGAGTTGCTGGTTTTCCATAATACAGCTGGTATTGTAAGAAAAGAAGAACTGCATCTGGTTTGTATAGCAGTTTACATTCTAAGGCATTTAGGCTTGGAGCAATAGCTCCACTTATTGAGGTGCACTAACTGGAATTTAAATACACCGAGGCACACCAGACGGGCAGAGGATTTGAAATGGTACAAACACCTGTTTCCATGTAACTCAGTTTTAGGACTTTATATGCCATCCCCCCATCTTTCATCACCCCGCACCCATGCATTTTGAGTTGTTCACAGAACACCAGCAAATTATTTACTCCTCAAGAGTTTGCTTATAACACCACCATCGATGGGGCACACCAAACACCATGACGCCATGGAGAGATGCTGCCTCTTACCAAAATGAGGCTCTGGTAGGAAAAACACTGATTTGCGAAGAAGGCACAGAGGAGACAGGTTTAATGCATTAAATATAACATAAATCATCCACAATAACAAGTTTAGTGTTTCTGGGAACTTTTGTTAATACAACACAGTTGGTCACACAAAATACAAATGCTTCTGTTGATTTGTCTTGGCAACTCAGATACATCAACAGTGCTAACAGCTTAACAGCTTTGTTCTCATCTGACAGAAAATAATGGCAGCTCTGCAAGGCAAATGTTAAACCTGACCGTATGTATTTATTAATTCCACAGTGTTTTGACAGATGAGAGGGGATGCAATCAGAGGATGCTGACACGCTCACTGAGGGCTTTCATCTCTCTCTCCTCAGCCTCAGGACTGTCGCTGGGGCGAGTGCTCAGATCGATCAGGTGTGCCGGGTACTGCCGCCCCTGCTCGCCCGCGTACTGCTCCCACCTCGAGTCGTCGCTTTCGTGGGTAATATAGCGTTCTCCGATCTTGCATTCCAGCTCCCGTAAATCTAACCAGGTCTGATAGTCCTGAAAAAGAAATTCCGAAATATCACCACAGAGATCACTGAAACGGCGACCTTTCCTTTCTGTTCTGACAGTGCTGGCCCGTTCACCCAGCACTCTTAGCCAGCATGAGCACCAAGGCCTTCCTATTTGCTTAACCTTGGAGCATGCACACTGCTTACAGGGTGCTGTGGCTCCAAGTAAGGATAATTAATGCTTGTAGTCAAGCAATTAGGAATGTTGACATTGCTTTGCAGTTTACTGGCTATAAGTAATCTTTCAGTATTTCAGAATATCATTTTCTAAACGTTAAAACTCAATGTGAAAATAGCAAATATTTAAAAGGGAACATAAAACACACACCCATACACTTTGCATTTGCCTTATATTTATATCCATGCGTAATACGCAGACGTGAAATACAGCTTCTAAATGAGAAGAGCATAAGGGCAGATGGGCATCTATTGGCACAATCATCAGGACTAAGCATAGAGATGCATTTCAAATCTGGTCCTCTGATTTCTGTAATGACCTTGGTATTTGGGGAGACAAGGTGTTTTCTACATGTGTGTGTCTTCATCAAATTTTCCTGGTACAAAGAAAGAGAAAGATTGAGAAACCCTAAACTGTAATTAAATCCCAAGAAATCACACACGTTTTGGAAAAAATAATGTTAGGATAATTACCCCTGTACAAACACGACAAAAGATTTCTACAGTTAATATCAAAATCTAATAAATAACTGGAAGCACCAAGTAAGAAAACCCATGGATGACTTTTACCTGTAGCCAAGGGTGACTCAAGGTTTTATCCACGCTGTAGCGCTTTCTCATTTTCACTTGCAGCAAATTATTGATAAGATCAATGGCTGAAAATTAATCATCATTAAAAATAGTTAACAATCATGTAATTAATATATAATTTGCTTAAGGCCTCTAGCGCATCTGCTATCAAACAGATGTAAATGTGACACAGTGGTAATAAGAAACCTGAACCCAATTACTTGAGAACTCTAAACTCCAGTCTTCACTTTCTTTTGAGTAAGAAAAGTAAATGAAGTTAGAATTAATGGGCAGAATATTCAAATCTACTGAACAATGTGAAATTTTCATTTGTGTACTCTAATTTTCTCAGTGTAGCAATTTTATATTAATATATGGAATTTTAAATGTCTTAAGCAAATATGATAAGACTACTATTCAGAAGACAAAATTGCTCATTTTGTTATAAAATACATCTAATATTTGAATACATATAAAGAGAATTGCAGCTTTTAATTAGCTGGGTGTGGTAGGTCTAGAGGCTAAGGTAGCAGAATTGGTAAAAATTTAAGGCTTGAAAAAGTTAGAGTATAAGACTCTGCTTTTAAACAGAAAAGAAAAAAGAAAAAGTTGATTAAACTGTAGATACATGGATATAATTTATTCTGGAAAAAAAAGAGCAAAGAAAAATAGTCCCAATATTGTATAGTCCATCAAGTTTTCCTTTCGTTCTAATACTTACAAAGTTCTCCTACACAGAAGATCTACACAATCAACACTAATGTTTTGGTTGGGGAAATGAAATGCATCCGCACACACATAAAGGCCACCTCTGCCTAAGAAGCCTGCCTTGGTTACGGTACCTAGGGAAGCAGGATACTTAGCACAATTTCAGAGTCCAAGCATATGTTTTCTCTGAGCTTTTGAAAGTATAGTTCTCTCACTGTACAGTGTGTTGGGCATGAGCTTTAAAAACATCCATTCATACGATTTACTCACTGGTGAGTAAAGTGCTCCTTCCATTCTGGCTGCTGTGAAGTCCCAGAGTAAAAATGGAGGACAAGGGGTGAAGGGGAGAGCGCGTGTGCTACGGTAAGCAAGCGGCAGCATTACACTTCCCCAAGCACTGCAGGGCATAAACACACGTTATTAATTCACTCATTCTGCTTTGAATTCTATAATTAGTTAGGTGGGAGTACAGTAACTCAACAAAGGGTCTGGTTGGTGCCCAAATGGGCCCCAGCAGTGAACCACACGGCCTAATGGATGAGGAGAGACCTGGCAGAGGAGGAACGAGAGAGTCTACAGGAAAATGGAAAATGTGAAGACAGAAAAATTGTTCTGAATGGAGCACATGATCCCCGGCCTGACTGCCGCAGTCTCCTTGCAGCCTGAATAAGCACAGAAAATCAACGAGGTACTTCTAAAAGAAAACACTTTAGGCTGCAAGGAGAAAAGTAACATTATGTGTGTGAACTGATGTATTCTTGTGGCTCTTAAGAAAAATAAGTTCATTTCTGATTTTGAGGACATCATTTATTTATCACTGCCTTGGGGACTTGCGAACAATTTCATTAATCACGTTCCATACAACGGAGCATCAACTGCATGATGCAAAATGCCTTTCAATAAATCCATTGCTTATTATTAATGGCCAGTTTTATTTACATAAGGCATTCTTTAGATGACCTAGAAGACTGTATTCCTAAAACTGTTTAATCCATGAAATGTAATTTTGATCTCTAATTTTTGGGGGTTTTTTTGAGACAGGGTTTCTCTGTAGCCTTGGAGCCTGTCCTGGAACTAGCTCTTGTAGACCAGGCTGGTCTTGAACTCACAGATATCCGCCTGCCTCTGCCTCTCGAGTGCTGGGATTAAAGCATGTGCTACCACTGCCCAACTCTGATCTCTAATTTTAATGGAAAAGGAAACTGCCCTTACTGAAAGCTTACAACTTGGTCACAGTGAGGGATGTTAGAGCCAATGGTGCTGAGGTTGTAAGCCAGAGGTCCCGGCTTCAAAGGCCGTGCTGTTAAGCAATATGGCACACAGAAGCCGTATCATTCTATAAATGCATTATTATAATGGATACTGTCAGCGCTGAACACGTTTCTAATTGTTTTCTAATTGTGAATAATTCTTCACTTTGTTTCCAGCACACATTTGTATACTGAATTCGGGTCTTGTTGCATTTCTTCTCATTGCAGCCCACAGTTCAGCCTTCAAAGAATACTCAGAGATGGGGTCTTCTTGTCAGTCTTTTACCCTTCTGCACCGAGTAAGCACATTTTCTATGTGTTAATTCCATTATCAGAACATTGTTTTGGACAAAGCATAGAACTTTAAACACAGAACTTTCTGGCCATATTCTAAACCATACTACCAGGGCTCTATACTATTTTTGGAATGCATTTTTCCTACTAGGATGTTCCCACCTAGCTCATACTTCATTATTTCCAACAGGCTGTAATAGGAGTGGAGGGACTGGTTTTTATGTCAACTTGACACAAGCTAGAGTAATCGGGAGAAGAGCATCAGTTGAGGAAATGCATTGATGACATCCAATTTTAAGGTATTTTCTCATTTAGTGATCAGTGGGGGAGGGCCCAGGCCATGGTGGGTGGTGCCATCCATGGGTTGTTTGTCCTTGGTTCTATAAGAATGTGGGATAAGAAAGCTGGTAAGCAGTTCCCCTCCATGGCTTCTGCATCAGCTCCTACCTCTGGGATCCTGACCTATATGAGTGCCTGTCCTGACTTCCTCCATTGATGAACAGCAATGCTGAAGTAAGTATAAGTCAAATAAACCATCTTCTCCCCAGTGTAGTTTTTGGTCATGGTGTTTCATCATAACAATAGGAACTCTAAGACAAATTTCTACCAGAGGCAGGGTATTGCTGTGAAGACCTGACCATGTTTTGTGAAGTGTTGTGGATGAAATTTGGAACTTTGGGCTTGAAGAACTATTGAGTGTTAAGAGCTCAGTGGAATGTTCTTTAGGAACATGGAAGACAAGAATGTTGAGAGCAATGAAGATGGAGGCCTGGCTTGTGAAATTTTAGAGGGAAGTTTAAAGACTCTATCATGGCCATTTGTTAGTTTGAATTAGAATCCTGTGGTTCTGGTTAGCTGGGGCTGAATTATCAGCTTTGATTATCCAGATACCAAAACTTTGCTTTATGGGGATATCTGGTGCTGGTCAGCTGGAGCTAAGAGATCAGCAGAGATTAAGAGACCAGCTTCACTGGTGAAATCTTCTGGGAAGTGTTTCCTGAGAGCACAGAGAAGCTTCGGTCCAGAGGTGCCAAGGTTGTATCTCGTGTTGGCAGCCAGATACTGGGTTTGAAGGCATGCAGGGCTAATGGAGAGCAGCTGAGTTTCATCACTGTGAGAGGCCAGTGAGAGCCATTGGTGAAGATGCACCCTCGGTGTCAGTTGAAGGTTCAGGACTGAAGGGTGTCATGCAAATAAGTTGAGGTTTGGCACTGTGAAGAGAGCCTATGAGAGGCTATTAGTGAAAGTGCAGTCCTGTTGCAGCAGACGACCCTAGTGTCTTGGAGATGCCAGTACCATAGGATGACCACCTAATCCAATAGTAGCAGCAGTGGAGTGGAGCCTGTAGGAGCCTAGAAGACAAGCCGTGTGTGCTGCAGAGGGCAGAGCTGGAGCAGTGACCCAAGTCCATTGGAGGAGTCTAGAAGATAATGAGTGGATCCCAGATATTGAACATTGAGTTATTTATACTGTTGGGGTTTAGTTTTACTTAGATGAGATTGCGAAGGTTCCCTGGTTCTTCCCTCTTGAAGAGGTATCTAAATTAATTTTGAGTTTTTAAAGGAGATGAAAGACTTGAACTTTTTAAAGAGATTGGATATTTTAAAGAGACTGAAATTTTAAAGACTGAATTTGTAAAGACTTTGAGACTTTTAAAATTATGTATAATTTTAATGTAAGAATTTGGTGAATAGAAAGGAATGTGATGTGTTTGTGTGTCAAGTTGACCAGGGGTTGGTTGTTTTGGCTGGCTTTGTGTGTCAACTTGACACAAGCTAGAGTCATCAGAGGAAAAAGCCTCAGTTGAGGAAATGCCTCCATGACATCCAGCTATAAGTCATTTTCTCATTTAGTGATCAGTGGGGGAGGGATCAGCCCATGGTTGGTAGTACCATCCATGGGGAGTTGGTTCTGTGTTTTATAAGGATATGAGTTGAGCATGGGAAGCAAGCCAGTAAGCAGCACCCCTTCATGACCTCTGCATTAGCTCCTGCCTCCAGGATCCTACCATGTTTGAGTAACTGTCCTGACTTACATCAGAGTTGAACAACAATGCTGAAGACAATGTAATCAACCCCTTCTTCCTCAGCTTGCTTTTTGTTCATAGTGTTTTGTCACAGCAATAGAAACCCTAGCTAAGCCAAGAAGGTTTTCCATCCACAAAAATGCCATATTGTGATCAAGACATATTTGCTACTGATGATTATCTATTAATCTGGCTGGCAATCCCACATAGAAAGAAAGTAGTTATTCTGGCACAACAGATCTCTGGTAAAAACAATTCTGACAAATATTGACTTTAAGTTACTTTCTCTAAGGACCAGGATTGGTTTTCTAAGTGTCCAAAAACCATCTATTTAGTCATTCATTATGAGAATCTCTAAGCTTCTTATTGGATGATTTCCTAACTGATACTACTTTTATGAAATTCAGGCAACTGTAGTCCGTCTTACACACCTCAGTATCGCTCCCACTTCAACCATAGATCATCCAAAAATGTAGACATAGGCCACATTGGTTAGCTTCTTAAAGGATTCAGAATATCTACCTCTCATCTGCTACTGAGAGCTCATAAGGCTACTTCCATGTCTTTTCAGGTTCTATATCCCAGAAGGCATTGCTGTGGATACTTCACCAGAAGAAAAGGACCAAGAGAAGGAAAGGGAATGGAAGAGATGAAACAGAAACTCAGTGAGAATGATCCCCAGAGAGAGGGAAAAAGGCCAATTTGGTCAAGTTCCAGTTGTCAGTCTGAAAAAAGATTCAGAATGCTAACGTCGACATATACAAGAAAACATTTGTTTTTTTGTTTTTGTATGTGGATTACCTCACTCAGAATGATTGTTTTGAGCTCTATCCATTTACCTACAAATTTTATTCTTAAAATTTCCCTGTGTAAGTGTGCTACACTTTTATTGTCTATTCATCACTTGATTGACATCAAGGCGATATCCAATTTATGGATATAATGGCTAGAGCAGCAATGAACATGGATGAGCAAGTATCTCAGTAGAAAGATGTTAGCTTTAAGTTTTAAATATGAGTGTTTAAATCTGAATAACCAAGTGGTTAAGAGGGGAAGAGAATTCCTCTAAGATTACAGGAAATAGAATATAGTAGTATGGAGAGATAAAGAAAAAAACAGAATAGGAGAATTAAATCAGGAGAGGAATGGAAGGGCAGGATAAAGGAGGGAATATAGGAAGGGACAACTAATGCTAAAGGCCTTTTGAAAAGTCATATGAAACCCCACTCCTCTAGAACCTTCCTTAAATGTATACATATGTGAAAGAAATTCAAATGGAATCACATATAGTGGAGAAGACAATGCCATAACTTGACATTTTATGCCACCATGTAAAACCTCCCCTGTCCAGAATGGGTTATACCTGGCTGGGTTGTTAGCCCAACAGATCCAAAGGCTCCCTCCCCCAAATCATTACAGCCTATTTCCACGGATACTAGTTGTTCTTCACAAACTTCAGCCTTATTGCTGAAGACAGAACTTACTTATGTCATCTAAAGTAAAGAGCTCAAGCTGGAGTCTGACTAGAAGCTTCATTCCTACTGAGTAGCATCTGTGGTATTGTAAGTTACTCTGTATGCTACTGGAGGGGAAAAGTAATTAACAAACCCTGGGTGCAGCCTACAACAGTGACTTGCCTGCAAGATATATTGGTGCAATAATGGCACAAATATTACATTAGATACCAATAATTTTTTATTGGATTTAGGGCCAGTTCTATGAGATAAAATCCATACCTGAAACTTCTAAAGTGGCCATGAACCTGAGAGTCAATAGCTCATGAGCTCTCAGTGTAATTCTACTATTTTTCTATTAAAGGAACATAGCAATAAAATAACTATTAATGATATAGCCTGAAGCTCAGTGACAAGTGCATCACTCAACCCTCATAGAAGAGGTTTAGTTTTTTTGAAGTACACTGTAATTAACATAGAGACCCACAGCTGGTCAGTGTGTAAAGAGGGAGAGACTTTGGAACAATCAGCTCTTTAATGGGATGTCTTTATAATACCCTTCTCCTCAAGGCTCAGAGATTTACATGGAAGAAGAGGTAAGGTTATAAGAGCAAACGAAGATAGATTATTCTAAAGAAGCAGTATTTTCCATAAACACCAGGACTGATGCCCATATGAACACACAGAGATTGTTGCAGCATGCACGGGACCCACACATGTTTAAACCTGACAAACCCCTACATCAAGGGGTTGTGAAGACAAAGTTTCATCCCTAACCAAGAAGGTATTTGCAATTGATACCTTCTGGAAAAGAGAAAGTCATTTTTCTCCAATATAGTGTTACTGAGTATATCAATCACACTCCAGGACAGAACCCATGCCCAGGAGTGGTTGGTCAACATAAAACGGATTCCATGTTTTTCTTTGTTGGGTTGGTTGTTATTCTTTTGTTTGTGTGTTTGTGGGATGGTACTTTAAGTTTCATTTTGTTTTAGCATTTTTGTATTTGAGTTTCAGCTTTTTGGTTACTTTTTTTTTATTATAGTTGAATGAAAGAACATGAGAAATAACATGAAGTTGGATACGTAGGAAGAGTATCCAGCAGGAGTTGGGAGAGGGAAAATATAATAAATATATCACATGAAAAAATAATGAAAAAAGGCAGAATGCTTTTTTTTTCCTAGAAGGAACTTTGTAAGGCATGCCTTTGGAATGTGAGGGTGTATGGACAGAAAATGGGAGAGACAGATACAAAAGTAGGCCAGCTTGTGAATTCCACTGAAAAGCAAAGTGAAGGAGAAAGTGAACATATCCTGGGGCAGGGAAAGTGGGGCACTGAAAGGAAAAGTAACATGCTAGTGCCCAGGTAGAAAAAGAAAGAGCCATGCAGAAACCACAGGGGTCACGCAGAGCTCTTTAAGGCTCCAGAGCACCAGTGTTATTTGGAAACCTACAAGAAAAGAATACGTGGATATCCTAGACTTTCCTCCATAAAATCAGAAGACCAATTATTTAAAACATCTTGCTTTCATGGGGTAGGGAATGCTGTAACAGAGTATTGGCCTTTAAGCCATATGGGGTAATAAGCTGATGCCATTTTGAAAAGCTGGATTTCCAGCTAGGGTCAAAGCAATGTGAGACCACCTCCTCTCTTTATATTCTCTTCCCTTTATTCTTTCTGCCCTAGAAGATTAATAGGAGCAAACTGGGCAGCACCTATTTCTATTTGCCATAAATATGATGGCATTGTCAACATTATTTTCCATCCATCCCATCCTATTCATTCTGGGAGTCAGTCTTAATTCTATTCTGGCAATTTTGCTCTTTTTATCCATAAGCTCATTCCTATTAAGAGTCAAATATCAGCTAGTCTCTTAAGCAGCCACATTTGAACAATGTGCAGAGTTTTGTTTTGTTTTTTTTTTTCAGTTTCTTTCCTTATGGAAACATTGTCAGCAACTGTATGACACAAGTTTCAAATTTTATACTTTTTCATGATCAAAGATTTTGATTCTTGTAAAAACATCTGTGGGCATACATTCATGTTTTCCTATAAACTGAAAAAATATTTCTTATCTTTTTTGTTGTAATAATTTCCTGGCTTGCAACTTCCTGCCCAGTAATTTTTTCTCATTTCTCTTTTACATGAGAAATTTAAAATATCAGTAAAATTTTACTACAAACTCACTGTTTAACAGAGTGGATTCTCAGAGTGCTAGGAGAGCTAGTGCTCTGTGGAGATCACAGCTAGGTAAACAAAGATATCCAAGGAATATGAAAGTGAAGGACATATGAAGATGCTGAGGGCTTTATACTGAATATACAAACAAGTGGTCCACGAACAAAGGTACTTAGATTCTGTTTTCTTCTGGCACCAAAGCACCGAATTAACCTTGAAACTGTTTGAACTACACTGCGGTCATTCTGTATTTTAAAGTAAATATCAAATATATGAATAATATATTCCTTTCTGAGTGTGTACAAGATACAATAATATTGCTGTGGAAAACCTGAAAGCCCATGAAGCTTAGAATGCAGCCTCAGAAGAAACTGTTGAACTTGCATTGCTAGCATGGAAGGCACAGGTCACATCTCCCATCAAAGCCTCTCTCCATCTTTGATCATGTCCTTTAATCAGTTCAGTGAGTGGTGGTCTTTCCCGTTCTCTCCATTAGATTTTAGCTCCTTTGAGATCAGACAAAAGGGATATTCATTTTTTACTAATATGTATAGGTCTCTAAACAAAAGATACATCTGCACTTTAAGGCATTATTAGAAAACTGCTTTTAAAAAGCCATCTGAGAAAGTGTGGCACATATACACATTAGAGTACTACTCAGCGATAAAAAACAATGACATCTTAAATTTTGCATGCAAATGGATGGAAATAGAAAACACTATCATCAGTGAGATAACCCAGACCCAATAATATGAATATGGTATATACTCACTCATTAGTGGATTCTAGCCATAAATAAAAGACATTGAGCCTATAGTTTGCGATCCTAGAGAAGCTAAATAATTAGGTGAACCCAAAGAAAAACATATATAGATCCTCCTGGAAATTGGAAGCAGACAAGATCTCCAGGCAAAAGTTGGGAGCATAGAGGTGGGGGAAAGGGGAGAGGAGGAGAGAGAAGAAAGAAGGGGAGGATCGGGGAGAGCTTTGGGGAATGGGATGGTAGGAAGGGCAGATATGGGAGCAGGGAAGAAGATATCTTAATTAAGGGAGCCATTTTGGGACTGGCAAGAGGATTGAATCTACAGGGGTTCCCAGGTGTCCATGGAGATGTGCCAGCTAGGTCCTTGGGCAGTAGAGGAGAGGGTGCCTGAACTGGCCTTGTCCCATAGTCACACTGATGACTATCTTGAATATCAATATAGAACATTCTTCCAGGGATGGATAGAGAGAAATAGAGACAGAGACCCACATCAGAGCACTGGACTGAGCTCCCAAGGTCCAGCTGAAGAGCCGAAGGAGGTAGAAGATGAGCAAGGAAGTCAGGACCGTGAGGGGTTGGTCCACCAACTGAGACAGTGTGTCTGATCTAATGGGAGCTCACCAAAGCCAGCGGGACTGGGACTGAAGGAGCATGGGATCAAACTGGACTCTGAATGTGGCTGACAATGGGGGCTGACTGAGAAGCCAATAATAATGGCACTGGGATTTGTCTCTATTGTATGTACTGGCTTTTTCGGATACTAATCTGTTTGGATGCATACCTTCCTAAGCCTGGATGGAGCGGGGAGGGCCTTGGTCTTTCCACAGGGCAGGGTACCCTACCCTCTCTTAGGACTGGAGGGGCAGAGGGGAAGCGGAGGGAGAACAGGAGGGAAATGGGAGGAAGTGAGGAAGTAGAAATTTTGAATGGTATTATATATAAAGCAATAAAAATTAAAATAAAATAAATTAATTTTAAAAAGCTATCTGGTAGCTTTAATACATTAACCAGAAATTTAAGTGGTCTCTTTCTCACCTCTAAGTTTTAACATCCATATTGTACCCATGGGATGTGTATGTTTTATTATAATATTTTTGGATGATGTGGCACCATGGCTAGGTAGAATGTCATGGATCATGGGATCTTCACTGACTACTGTCAGAAAAATCAGAACAATGCTATGGAAATTTGCAACAGAGTAATTACAACAGGGAAGGGACTTATGACACACAACAGTGCGAATCATTTTTGCCCAGACATAACACTTTTTATTTATATGCTTATGATCCTTACATTTCTGTAGACCCAAACCATTCTGGTTGATGTTTTTGGATTAGAAAGCAGTTTAGAGAAGCTTTTCTGATGGAGCCATCACCAGATACCCTCTGGCTCTTTTCCTCAAGACCCTGGTATACCCCCAGCTCCTTTCAACTCCACCTCTGACTGCTGAAGTGTAGTGCTTACTACTTCTCTCCCTCTGCTGGGCTTCATGCTGATGGGAACTTGTGTGTTTATTTTAAAAACCGTTTTGCAACCCTTCGCATTCCTGCTCTCAACCCAGCATGCCGTTGCCCAGCAACACTAACTGGGACGCTCCTCTCAGGGGCTGCAACCAGCAGCTGCCAGCAGCTAACAAGGCCACTGGAAATCATCATCTCACTCGTTCCTGAGTCAATTACCAGAATCCAATGAAGTGTAAGACCTTTAGAGACTCATGTCGATGGCTTTCCTGCTCCCAGTCCTTTCCTCCGTAGAAAGTATTCTATCAATGGTTACTCTTTGCTTCACATTCAATCACATTTTTTTCCCTGAAGATTGGCAACACAATCTTGGAAACTAAATTGTTTCAACACAGGCATACAGAGGTTATCAAACTCATGCCTGACTGACTCAAAATGTAAGACAGCAACACAAATGTATTTCTGTCATAGCTTGTTCTTTATTTTCTCTGCACACTAAAATCCTTTAAAAAATTATGTTCTAATATGAATACTCAAACCAGAGAAAAGCAAAAATCTTTAGATGAGGAGCCTCTAAGTAGGTTTTGGGAGTTTTAAAAGTGCCTTAGGCATTTCTATTACCTTCAGAACTTGATCTTGGCTGCTAAATTGCTTTGCAGACTTTTGCATAGCTTTCAATAGAGGTTTGAGGATTTTAAACAGAAGTTTCTGGTTTTACAGGTCTGGGTGGAGGGTGATGCTGTGTGTCTGTTCATGGATCCCAGCCAATGCTGGATTACTGGCTTTTAGAACAGATGTTGTGTTCCAAACGGTTGAAGGTAAAAGAGCAATGAAAGCAGCTAATAGCTGGGTTACTATGGTCCGATGGACCACTGAATATAAGGATATACATATAAAGAGAAACATTAAGGAAAGAACCTATTCGGAAGTATACACTGTTCAGTTTTTTAGGATCAAGACTTGGGGGGGGCTTTCGGGTTAACTTCTGTGTAGAAAATACTGATAGAAATAGCAAACCAGTGGGATTACACAATCACTACAGTCTGGACCAGTGGGTGATCCTGGTAAGAAAATATTTTATAGGTATATGAAACTAGGTCTGATGTGGGATTCCCCTCTATATGCTGTGAATACCATTGTTTAATAAAGAAACTCTCTTGGCCTGTGATAGGGCAAAAGAGTAGAGCTAGGTGGGGAGAACTAAACTGAATGCTGGGAAGAATGCAGAGTTAGAAGCCATGGAGCTGCTGCTGGAGACAGATGTGCTGAAAATTTGCTGGTAGGCCACAATCTCGTAGCGATGCACAGATTAATGGAGCTGGGTTAAATTGAGATATAAGGGCTAGCAAATAAGAAGCTAGAGCTAATGGGTCAAGCAGTGATTTAAATAATATGGTTTCTGTGTGGTTATTTTGGGGCTGAGCAGCCAGGAACAAACAAGCGGCCTTACTACAACACTAGATTCTCTAGTTAGATCCCATAATCTCCTATCCCCTAACTGCGGTGGGACAAAGGTCTGTAACCTGTCAATTATATGTTAAATAAATACTGATTAGTCAGTAGCCAGGCAGGAAGTAGAGACGGGGCTATGAGAACAGTAGAATTCTGGGAAGAGGAAAGCTTATTCAGCACTTGTGACCCCATCACAGAAGAAGCAAGATGTGAATGCCTCTCCAAATAAGGTACCGAGCCACGTGGCTAACATGGACAAGAATAATGGGCTAATATAAGTTATAAGAGTTAATAAGAAGCCTGAGCTAGTGGGCCAATCAGTTTATAACTAATGTAGACCTCTGTGATTTCTTTGGGACTTAATGACTGTGAGAACTGGGCAGGATCAGAAAACTTAGTCAACACCTAACTTCTAATTACAGAATTGGGAACTATGGGTTATGAACAACACAAGAATTTACAGCCTTAAAATCCACAGTAGCTCATTATGATTCTATTTATTGTCTCCAAATCAAATGTTGTGCCATGCTAAAAGTCTTAAAATAAAGGAGATGCTGGCCTCACACTATCTTCAATCATCATCATCATCATCATCACTATTGCATAGTTTTACTATGCAGCACAGGTTGGCTTTCAACATCTGGTCCTCTGGTTCCTAAGTGCTGAAGTAACAAGAATGTGCCACTATGCTGGCAACATTATACTTAACCAGAGTTGTTGAACCCGAAGGTAGATCTGTTCTGAGATTTTGTTTAAAAGCAATGTAAACACAGGAGAGACTGGAGTGCACACGAAGGATGATGAGCCTCCATTTGGAAAAAGGGTGATGATTAGAACTATCCCACTCCTGTGCTGAAACACAGAGATGCTTCTGGCCATCGCATTATTCCCTAACTAAGAAGAATTTGGGCTCCTCTAATCCTGCATGTCCTCTATGACTGGAATAAATTGAGAATATTCTGAATAAATGCTCAGTGGATTGGCATAATCTAGAGCAATACAATAATAAAGATTTTAAAAAATTTTCTTAAATTATTACTTAGTTTGCTTATACCATATATTTTGTAGTATTCCCTTTATTGTAGATGGAAGCAAAATCAATATTTATCCACTCTTCACCCTTTACTCAGACATCTTCAATACATGTAGAAGACATATTTACAGTTTAACTACGTTAAAACTTAAGAAGCAAAAATTCCTAATTTAATTCAAGTATTATACAAATATCTTAAGGTTGGAGGACAAATAAACACCCAAGTGTGAAGATTTATACTACCACCTGTCCCGATAAAAGTTTTGACCATCTTCTTCCATTGCCATTTATCAGAGAAAATCATGCTATTCATATGGAACCTGCCCTCCTGAGAAATAAATTCTTTCTTGGTGGAACAGGCTTTCCCATATTACATCACTGAATAGAAAGCATTTTTGTACATAAAACTCACTCACCTGGTGGACTTTTTTTAATTCATTACATACCACAATTGTAAAATTCTCTTTTAATGAAAATAATGAAAGGTTCTTCTAAAATTTAAGCACAGTTCCAGAAATTTAAATTGAGAACATTTGAAATATTAACCCCCACCCCCGCCCCATGGAGGTTCTGACCCACATAATTCACTTCACTTCATCAATTGTGATTGCATTCCTGGCACCCAGTCAGCATTTTGAAGCAGTTCTCTGGCTGGTCCCAGCACCTTTCCTGCGTGCTGTTATGTCTGACAGTGGTGTTAATATGTTGACAAATCAATCTATTCATTAATATTCAGAAGGCTTGATGGATCTGCAAGCTCCATAAACTGTTACAACACAGTTTAATTATTAAGATGACAATTGCCGTTCTTTTGTTTCTCAGGCCATTGGATTTCTGGGTCTTGTCTAACCAAAGCTTACATGCACTGAGCTTATTCTTTTTGTTTTGAACAATGTGTTGTGAAGGGAGGACCCACAGCTGGTTCTGTTTCATGGCAAAGCACTACTTCTAAAGTGCTTAGCATTCTGGGACGCTGTTGGGTTTTGAAAACATACCATGTGGTGATGGAGCTCGGCTTTTATTTAGCTTTTCTTTGTATTTGTGCTGGCTGTATTTTTCAATTTCTGGGGAAAAACACACTTATAGCCAATTTTATTTGAACTTATCAAGCTGAAATGGCAAAAACGACTTTAAAATAAAATGCGAATGTCTGGATACATTAGTTCCTGGATACTTTGAGATACCATCTAATCTATACTGTACATCTGGGAATTGAGCTCAATTCAGAGGATAAATAAGAGCCACGCTTATCAGAGGGAAAAAAAGGCAGCATATTACTGTTGATGCTGTTAGGGCTCACAAGTAGAAGAAATCTGTTGTCACTAAATCATCAGAATTTGATAATTAATTAATGTTGCACTAAAGGTTTGAGATTGGTGCAAGGGTCCTTCTCATATTTATATATATGGCATGTCAACCCTTCCTCTTTGATCAGAATTCTTGATAATGCCAACTAGTCATGTGACCCAGGATCTGAGCAGCAATAACACTGCAGGTGGCCTGGGAAAGGTGCTCCTTCAGACTTCACCTGTGAACACAGAAAATGATCTTCTGTCTGCAGGGGTCAGGGGCTCCTTGTGAGACAATTTCCCAGACTGCCTCTGTGTTGATTACTGCCTGTTCGCCTCCTTAATGGTATATAAGGGAATATCAAAACTCAAAAGGAAAAAACAAGTAATTTCTTCACTGCCCATTACCAACCGTCCTCAAATTTAATACGTCTCTAATTGAACACATCAATTTGATGATGGCAATGTACTGCTACTCTGACGAAGGCTTTCAGATTCATCGCTGCAGGGATGTCCTTATTCACTTAATGAAGCAACTTACACTGAAGCAAATTTCACTTCACCAGCCTTGCAACCCTCTGTGTTTGGTTATCTGTATCATCTTTCTCCTTCTAAGAATGACTCTGGAGAAAGTAAAAGCTGTAAAATCCAATTGTACATGTAAAGGAATTACATAACTCATGCTATGATTCTGAGCAAATGAGGGGCTGTGGGAAAAGAGAGTTCCACTGACAATCACACTTGGAAATTCTCCTTTGTGTGGACAAGGCAGGCTTCGATTCTATGCCTCACCTGCCTGGTTGCATTGTCTTGACTGGTGTTACAGAGAAGAAATTGGAACCCCAAAGCTTAGTGGCGAATGATATTTGTATTCAAATATTATATGTAGTTTATTTAAAATTTTGAATAACTTTTAGACCATTTGTGGTAGAATTATATTTACTGTCCCTCTCCCCCCTCCCCCCAAAAAAGTCATTGATACTTATTATTTGTTTTTGAGACAGCATTTCTTTGTATAGCCCTGGTTGTCCTGTGGACCTGCTGGCCCCAAACTCATAGAAATCCACTTGCCTCTGCCTCCTGAGTGCTGGGATTAAAGGCTAGATTCTCAACCCTTATTTTGTTCCATGAAACTTTGTTTGCTGATTTTTAGCTTTAATTTATTTTTGAACATCATCACACACACTTAAGAAAAGATTCAAGTCCATAAGGAAAATTAGAAATCAAAATAAAGCCCCTTCTCACTGCTTAGAAAACACCTATCTCACCTACTTTTCTACTGATTTCCTAGAGGCTTCTAAAGGCTAAACGCATTTCTACTATTTTGGAAGGCTTATTTATTTATTTATTTATTATTTTATGTGTATTAGTGTTTTAACATCATGTGCGTTCCTGGTACCTAGAGGCCAGAAGAGTGCATCAGAAGAGCTGGAAGTTGAATTGCAGAAGTTAGTGAGCTAGTGCATGGGTTGAGGCTGAGGATCAGCTAGTGCTCTTAAGCGCTGAGCCATCTTTCCAGCCCCCCAAACTTAGATTGTATTCATGAGTCTTTAAACCTAAGCAGAAACTGTTATAGATATTTTATATGGTTGTTACATTTTTATTATATTTTATAAAGTACTAGTCTGCATGCTCATCAGTTCAAGTGAACCTGCTCCTCTATCACAGATATTTCGAGAACATTCTGTTTTAGAAATGTGATCCCCTCCATTAAAAGTGATGATCTACCAGCTGAATCAGGGAGCAGGCACCAGTAATTCCAAGACTCAGAAGGTTGATGCGGAAAGACTGCTGAGAGTTTGAGACTGGGATGCAGAGTGAGGACTAAACCATCAGTAGCTATATAGCACAACCTTATTTCAAGGAAAGCACCCGCAACCAAAGGCTAATATATTTATTTTCACCTTTCTTGACATTATTGTTTCCCTCCCAATTAATTTATGTTAAATTACATGTACATTTTTGTAATTTAGAACAAGCCTGACACAGATTATGGAGCAGGCAAATACTAAGGATTAAGTATTGACATTATATGACACATTTATTCTGAATTCTCTTTTTATTGCATTTATTTACTGTGTGCGCACATGTGTGTATGCATGTATGTGTATGTGAGTGCATGTGCCTGTGGGGGGCAGGTACCACAGAGCACATGCGGAGATCTGAGGACAACGGGCATGATTTGTCTCTCTTTTCTATGTGGGTCCTGGTGACTGAATTCTGTTTGTTTGGTTTGATGATAAATGCCTTTCTCACTTGCCCTATTCATTATCTTTGATTAAATTACATACTAAATGACACATCCATGCACATCACTACATACATGTACTGAGGCAGAATCTCACATGACTCTGAAGTTGGGCCTCATGTACCCCTTGTTACCTATTCTCCATGACACAGAAGTTTCATTACTCACGTTCTTTCACATGATTATAATTAAGATATACTTAACTTAAATGTTATCTCAGTCAAGGATGAATAAATATGTGAATAATTGTATATGTTTATTGTTAGTTGATAAACTCAGGCTAATAATCCACTGCCCAACTGGCCCACAACCACAGCTCTCTATATTGGTGCCCATGCCAAAGATAACTTAATCCCTATGGTGCCTTGATTCCCTTTCTCCGCATTTTCTGAACTGCCTAAAATCATGTCACACACGCCAGCTTCACTTCTCTGCACATCGTCTTGTGTCATTCTAGGTTTTATGTTGTTTTTACCTTTTGAAAAAATGCCCCACTCTCATGTTTTCTTTTCTATTCATAGTCTTTGCAAGTTGACATGGATTAAAATATACGTGATATTTTAAACATGGCAACTGCCTGACAGAAATGATGTGGCTTTGAAGAGATCCTAGGAACAACAAATGGATTCTGTAACTTTTTTCCTTTGAACATGGAGAAGTACATTCAGTATTTCAGAGGATCGCCACCTCTCATGTGTCTCAGGAGACGTTAGCTGGATAACAGCAGCTTTGTTCTTAAATGGAACCATGAAACATTTACTCATTTTATTTTTATCCTAGAATTCTTTATCTGCTTATTACCAAGAAATAATTCCTTTTTGTTTTTTTTTTGCATAACATAATGGGTTTTGTTATGCACCTGCATGTGTGTGGGTTGTGGACTCCAATAATACAGAGCACCTCATTAATTTTTCCTGCTTCCCCCTTGGTAGAGGTGTAGTTTTGAGAGTTTAAATTATGAACTTCTTCCATTCCGGGCAGAAGACGATGAACAGAGATAAAGAGACATCCTCATTTTAATCTAGCTCCACTCACTGTTCCATGCCGGAGTTGAATGTTTACAGACCACCTAGAGCGAGACCATAAAAGGCTTACAAATAAACAGCTATCAGAGATATTCACTGGCAAAACTATTAGACTCTCCTGTCTTACAAACATCCTTGTTTTGACTTTTTGCCAACAACAGCAGTACTATCTCTTGAGTTATGGGCTGAGTCTTGCAGTTTTTCCAACAGTCTTAGTAGATCATCCGGGTTCATCCTGATGATGTACTGGATGTAACAAGCACAGAGAAATCTGCATCTTCTCTGTTGTGAAAATTTAAGAATGTGTTGGAAGGAGAGACACAGAACTGTTTGTAGCCTTACCTGGACATCTAAAAGTTATTTAGGTGACAGCTACCTTTCCTTTCCATATGATGAAGTAAATTTATCAAATCAAGCCATCATTTAAAGATAGCTCATGAGTTCTGGTCCTTCCATTGACAGGACTGAAAGCAACAGAGCGGATATGCTTAGCCCTCACCATAAGCTGGGCTGAGCCTAAGCTGGAGGAGATAATGAGGCCAGGTCTAATTTCCGTTGGTAGTGATGGATACATTCGTAATGAAAATGACAATCCAGCTTGGAAAAGTGACAAAATGATACACAGCCCCACACATAGACTGCTTTAGAATGGGCTAACATGGTGAACACCCTTTCTATTGGGAGACATCTCCTCTATACAGTTGTTTATCATGACAGTTCATTCTGGGGAGCCTCCTTTGTACACGAGCACTATTGTGCATACACACACACACACACACACACACACACACATACACACACTGCCTTATGCATGAATTTAGGTCTCTCAATTAGGCCAAGAACTCACTGATATGGCTAGTCTAGCTGGCCGGCTTGTTTGGGACGTTCTATTTCTGCCTTCAGAGTTCTGGAATTACTGATAGCCACCAAGCAGAACTTCAGTTCTCACACTTAGACGACAACAGCTTTATCCCATGAATCTCCCCAGTCTCAGTTATATTTAATTTCATGCTGCTATTTCAGTTCAGCTATGGTCCAATGAGTATATGTAGTGGTGCTGTTACAGATAACTACAGTTAAATACATGTACAAAACTCAAAGACACATGTGATAGATGGATACATGGACTGGTGATACGTGGGTAGATAGACAGGATAAAGAAGAGTCTAGAAAAAGGATGGAAAACACAGGAACTTTAAACTAATGCAATTCCATCAATCAATGAATTTCTAGTGCAATCTCATCTAATACAGTATCCCAGGCAGTAATGTATATTACCATATTTTTGTTAAGAAACAAATGAACTGAGGGAATAAGTTACTGGACAGAAATTAGCATGATTATACACGTGGCACTGCCAACTCAGTTCTTCATTGTACTACGATGTTATTCCTGGTACCTATAGAGATTATTAAAGATTGTGTTGCTTCTTTGGTAAAATAATGAATAACATAGCAAAAGTAAATACAGCAGGATAAATAAAAGGATTACCTAGAGGCTGGAAGTGTTGTAGGTAGAAACATCTAACTAGGGCAGCTGTTGGGATTTGAAACTTCCAACATTCACATAGATTACTTAATTCTATGTTTATGTCCTTGCACCTTTAAATTAGAGTCTGTAACAGTCCTAATTCAAGACTAGGGTTTGATGAATGAATTCATGCATGGTAAGAATGTTGAGTGCTTGGCTCCTTGGCAGATTCTATTGAAGTATTAGCTAGTATTTTGTCTCCATTTCAGTTTGTTAATATGTATGATATAATTTTCCTAAAATTTTCTCATTTTCTAAACCACATTTTTTTCCTCTCTTTCCCTCTCCCTTTCTCTATCTTTTACATACACATTCTCTCTCTCTCTCTCTCTCTCTCTCTCTCTCTCTCTCACACACACACACACACACACACACACACAGAAACCCTGTTTTTCCTGACACCTGTTAATGTCTTTATGTTTGGTTTTAGCTCAGTATCTTTTTTTTCTGCAGTAGTTTCCTTTCTCTTTCTTGGTCAAGTTGTGGATAACACAAGGATAATCTGAGCATTAGAACCGGGCTCCTGGGATGACTGTGTGATTGCTCTGGGACCTGAACACAGACAATTGTTACCACATTCAGAGATTGTCTCCATAAATATGTTGACTTCCATTTTGAGACCATGTATAACAGTCAGGCACAGATAAGCTTGGACATACTAGAATACAATTTGCACTACAAGGAAGACAATCTAAGAAGAAAGTTATCACAAAATAAAGCAGCCTTGGGAGAGGGAATAACATAACATGTGGGTTGCAGGAACCAGCTGAACCGAAGGTTTGCTTTTTACATTTCATAAGTGGGGTTCAATAAATTATCTTATTTGCTTGTCATAGGTTTCTGCTATTGAAACAAGGAAAGTCCTAAGGAGCTTAGAAACAGAAGTTTGCAAAGAGCTTATAAATTTAAACAATTCATTTTTGCTTGCCAATGAGGTCAGTTGTTTAGTTCAGGGTTCTGCAATACTCTCCCAATTCACAAGCATGGCTGGATCCATCCTAGCTTGTACAGACGCCTCTAAGATTTCATCTCATTCACACTTCATTACTTCCTGTCCTAGTTAGGGTTACTGTTGCTGTAATGAAGCTCCATGACCAAAAGCAACTTGAGGAGGAAAGGGTTTATTTCACACACAATTCCATATAATAATTCATCATCAAAAACAGCGAGGGCAGGGACTCAAGCATGCCAGGAACTTGGAGGCAAGAGTTGATGCAGAGAGCATGGAGGGGTGCTGCTTACTGGTTGCTCCCCATGGCTTGCTCAACCTCCTTCCTTATAGAGCCCAGGTCTACCAACCCAGGGATGGCATCATTGACAATGGGCTGAGCCCTTCCCCATCAATCACTAATTAAGAAAATGCTCTACAGGCTTGCCAACAGTTAGACCTGATGGCGGCATTTTCTCAATTAGGGTTCCTGCCTCACAGATGACTCTAGCCTGTGTTGACATGAAATTAGGAAGCACACTGCCATAACATGTAGGTATCATGACTCCATTTTCAAAGAAGGTTGAGAAGCAAAGAAGGCAAACGGTGCTTGATTAGAATGTCAATCTTAACTATATCTCAGATATGAGATTGCTGACCCCTCTTTTTTCTCTTTTAATCATGGCACTGGCTGGCTTCTCATTTCACAATGTCCCGATTTTTCAGCGACTGTGCTGTGGTTTAAAGCACCATGAGTCTCCTCAGTGGTCTATGATAGTTGCATTCACCATACGAGCCTCCAGTTTTGCTTGTGTGTTTGTCATTTCTGACAGGCTTCAACTTACTCACTAATGGTCCTGCTTCATTTTCTAATCAGGGAATTATCTATTTTTGTTGAGACAGTGGGACAGAATGACATTTTTAACACTTCATCTGTTCCTGTGACACAATCCATTACTCAAGCATGAGTTCATTCAGAGGCTCCCCAGATCCCAGCAAACCAATAGCACAGTTTTTCTCCAGTCTGGATAGGCCAGAGGGAAGCACAGGCACTGAGGCCAATTTATTCCCGAGTTGATGCTCAGTCCTTTAGAAGAAGGGAAATTTAATCTTCCTCCTGGGCTGGTATCAGTGTCACCTGGCCTGAGTGGCTGGAAATCTCCTAAGCTTTGCCAAGCCAAACGAAATGGGTATTTCTTGGTCAAATGCAAATAAGTTACACTAGGTAATTTTTGAGTTACACTCGATAATTTCCTTCGCTAAAATGTTACACATGGCCTTTTGCATTTTCCAGGGATGTATGAGTTCTATATCTCTTCTCAAAACTCAGCTCTGACCAGCTCAGCCACAGTGAATCTCCATTCTCTGAATTTGGAGACTGTGATTTTATATTTAGCTGAAAACTCAAGAAAACAAATAACCATCTTTTCAAATGCATAACGAATTTTGCCATCTACTTTTACTGCTTTTGTCACACATTTTTACATTCTATCCTGAATGGTGTTGTGGCTATAAATTGTGATTTCCTAACTACTGTTTTTACAGCCACTGCAGCCTATGTCACTATTATTTGTTCCCATGGATGAAACAAGGAAGCATCTGACAAGTGTTAAGGATATCATTCATTTATACTCTGGCAACAACATCAAGTTATTTTACTGCATAAGAGATATGAAGCGTGAGGACTAGTCTTCTCAAATTGGCAATATTTCCTAACAAAAGACATGGTCACTGGGAAAGAATGACAATTATACTGTACTTAAGCCTTTCTCTGAATTCTGGATCATTCCTTTGGCATACGCCATAGCTCTTATGTGGGCAGTCCAGACTCCTTTAAGATATATCCATCTGGCTACAATTTACAAGAAAGTAGAGGATGCTAGAGGTTGGTAATAGTAATACCCGCTAAAGCTCAATAATGAAGATAGCCCTGACCATTTAACATCATCAGTATCTAAGGAATACATCTACTTCATGCAGCTTACCTACGCCCTTCCCACAACCATACTGACATGTTCATTAACAGGTATCAACGTGGGAGCTAGCTGTGAACATGTCATCCTCTTTCACTAGTGAAAATCAGAAGACTTATAAACTTTGTATCGCCCAGAAACTACCAAAGCAGGGTTAGTGACCAACCAAGCATGCTCATACTATTTGTGAGTTCTGGCCCTGCCTCTAACTAGTGTAATGATCTTGGCACCTAGTATTACTTCCTTATATCTTTAGTTTTCATGACACAGATTTAAAAACAGAACCTATTTTACAGGATTTTTGTGAGAATTAAACCCCCAAGTACACTCACCAAAGAACAACTTTTAAAAGCTTGAACTAATTATTTCCTATGGCCCACCAGTTTCTGACATTGAAACTGTGTCTATTCCCTTAAGAAAAGAAATACTGATAAACAAGAATATCAGTCAAAATAATGCAAGACTGCCAAGGTATCCTACCCTAAAAGAGTCATGGCATACAAGTGTGTTCTCATAATGAATAAAAGCAAAACCCCAACATTTCTAGGAAGTGGCCAAAGAAAAAAAATTCATTCTCCACTGCCACACAAAGTAAAGCAGGAGAGAAAGGGCTTGGAATATTAATGGTGTGATAATGAAAACATCAATGTCATAAACTCATGTTGGTGAGACTTCAAAAGAGCCTAATTCTAAATCCCGGTCAAGTTTGTCACATCAGCACAAACATGTCTGATGTGCAGAATTCTGCTTGGCTGCTTCACTTACCTTTAGGTGCAACCTTCCAATTTCTAATCTGGCAAACACACATTTTACTAAATGACATTTTGGATTTGGAACTGTGTTACTTCTCAATCCACTTTAAACAATTTTTGCTTCCACTCCAGTAAACACAATGAGCATATTTCACTTCAGCGACTAAGAGTCAACTAAAAGCACACCACTGAAGATGGAAGCCAATGTCCCTTTTGAAGACAAGGGATTACCTTCAGGAGAAATCTCCTTCCAAGGATTGGGCGGATACATGAAGGCTGCATTCTGGATCTGGTCGTGGATGTCTTCATCTTCATTAAAAGGGAAGGTGCCACTGAGGCTCACATAGATGATGACTCCAACAGACCACATGTCTAGAGAGCGATTATAGCCCTTGTTCCTCAGGACCTCAGGTGCCAGGTAGGCTGGGGTACCCACCACTGACCTCCGGAAAGACTTCTCTCCAATGATCCGGGCAAAACCAAAGTCACAAAGTTTCACCTGTTGATGGTAAGAATTTGCTCAAACAGTGAGTTTGGGTTTTCCTTAGCTCAGCTCTACCAGAGATATTCAGAAATACAGACAATAACAACTGCCCCTGGAGGAATAAATGCTACTTTCTACCATCTATCTTTGAAGACAGTAGTTAATGTCAGAAAACTGGCGTTTCATTTAAGAGAGTATCCTGTAAACCTTTTCCTTTCTGCCCCAAAATCAAAAGATAACTTTGAAAATAAGCATGATCAGTTTGGAGTGTTGGTCACTAAGTAGGAAAACATGCCAACTGGTAAATATGCCCTTATCTGAGGGGCTTATTTAAGTGAAGAATAAGGAGATAAGGAGGAAGATGACAAAACCCACAATAACTATCAAAGTTAGCTGTGTATGGGCCAGCAGGTGAGACCTGAAGGTGTCAGCACAGCAAGACCAGACACTCACCCTGAACAAGTACTGGAGACATAGGGTCCCTAAAAAGAGGTCCAGCTTTTTCCTACCCGTGTGTGTAAGAAAGGGAAGCTTGCCCTGGTCGCCATCCTCAGGGAGCATGCAGCATCCCTGGGATCCTAAGGTACTGTCACTGTCAAAGTCATGCTTTCCACATAGACCTGGAGGCACCTGCTCTGAAGAAGCCAGCAACAGAACGAGAGGCACATATGACCATCATCAAAATGGCTCTGTGAGAATGGAGCAACACAGCTATCCAGAAACATAAGGCAACACGGGAATGAAAATACTAAGGGGAGACTTCAAATTCAGGGCTTAAGGGGGAAAAGAAAAAATTTTAAAAAATGAAGAGGGAGGAGGCTGCTCAGAGACAGCAAGGCTGTCAAGCTGGCTTTCTGCAAAGAGTGGCTTTTGTACTTGCCTGAGGGAATGGATCGGCCGATGCCAGCAACACATTCTCTGGCTTGAGGTCACAGTGAACGATGTTTTTAAAATGAAGATGCCGCAAAGCCACTAGTATCTATAAAGAAGATTATCAAAATAACTTCATCTCGAGATATTGCTAATTCATGTCAAGACACATAACATAACTTTCAAGGTATTACTGAGGTGAACTGCAACATAAATTTGAAAAGCCAAGAGAAACCCCACATTGACCAGTCAAGGTTCTTTATGGTCGAGACACTCAAATCGTCCACAGTTAACATAGTAGATTGCTAAAGATAGTTCCATGAAGAAGTAGCGTATTCTTTCATAGCATCAGATAGCAACAAACACAGGTGTAGACAAAGGAACTCACCACATGGCACAGAAACGCCACCTCAAATATCTGCAGTGAACCAGGATTAAGTCACTGTAGTATTAAAATTTCAAGCACGGCTTTAATGCATGGGTCAGCTTATAAGCTACTGATTTTGTATACTGGATTCTGAATGACATACACAAGTAAGAAGATACACTCCGCCCTTGCAATCTTTTCTAGTGGTCGTCTAGACTGGAAGCAGAGACCAAACAACAAGGCTAGAGAGCTGTAGTTAAACAGTGGTAACATCTGATATCAAATACTATTTTTTTTCTGTCTCTAATTGATTTCTTACCTGAGTAATTAAAAACTTCGTTATGTGTTCTGGCAACCTGCCCTTTTCACTTGACAAGATCATCTCCAGCATGTCTCCATGGAGTTTTTCCATAACAACAAACACTCTTTCAGGCGTCTCAAACATACACTCCAAATTTACAACACCAGGGTGATGAAGGTTCTATTAAAGATAAATAAAGCACTTGAAGAAAATGAGGTTTTTGATACTGTTTGGCAAGCTCGCTGATTACATGAAACTGTTGAAGCTTAAAGCTTGGAGAAACCCACACTTAAGATTCTTAACACCTCCAGATCCCACATGTGCCGCCTTGTATTTTTGAAATTCTAATGTTTCCAAAAACTATATCTTTATTTTCTATGCATAGTGAAGTTATTTCTATACTGAAAAAAAAACCCCTAAGTTCTAACATAGTGAATTTCTAATTAGGATTTAATTAGAATACCATATTGAGATATGTATAATTTCATAGGATCATCTCCAATATTAAGCATATTGTCTTAAAAAAGCATATAAGAGCATCTCTGTACAATTGATACTTAATGCAGAAGAGATGAATTTCATGCATGGAGTACACATGAATGACTGAAGGAACATCGCAGCCAGAATCTGCTGCCCAATGTGAAGATCACTGGGAACAAGGTAAAGTATCGCCGAGCCCTGGTTGCTCAGGATGCTATGCTGCACAGAAGAACTTCTGGGCTCTAAAGGCATTCTGTAAATACTTCCACAATGAAGTAATGGTTAGCCATGGAAGGCTACATTGTGCCTGATATGTTAGCTATCTGGGCATTACATTATTCCCTTCTTTGATCTTTAAATTTCAGTGTTGGTCTGGGTCAACGAAAGTCTTTAGCCATTTGGCCTTCAGTTTTTTTTTTTTGTACAAAGAAACAATTCTAACAGCACAAAGCAATGACATATGTCACCTGTATTTAAGTGATAAACAATGACAACATCAACGTGAAAATATCATGAAAAAAATTAACAATTCCCACCTCCTGGAAAACAAAACAAAACAACAACAATGAAGAAAGGATCTCAGCAAAAGGAAGAATCACAGGATGGTTCTGCTGAATTTCAGATCTTCTGGGTCAGTTCCATGAGGAAAGCTGCTGAGTGCATTATTGGAGTGTATGATTAACTTGTTCCCTTCTTCTAGTTCATCTACCTGTGCACAGCTGCAGTGTTCTGGGAAGACTGGCTTCCTTAAATATCAAAACCTTTGTACCAGTGAGGAACAGACACAATGAATAAGAAAAGAAAAAAATAGAAACACACTCGGCTACCTACAAGATCTGAATACGTGCATCAATCCTCAAATGCCTCTACATATTTTTTTAACATATGTGTTTTTAAGTACCTGAGTTGCTAGTGGTTTAAGAGACCATCCATTAATAGATTCTTTTTCTCCTTCTCCCTATCTAAACCATGGCTTCAACAGACTCATACATGGGGTGGGGTTTATTATATGTTACATAAACTGGAAACATCCCCCAAATGCCTTAGGTCAAAAGTATGGAACAGACTACTAGGATTTTTCTGTCATCTATGTTGTGGCATGTTAATTGTAAACTTGGGACTCTTCAAATGTAGTTCTTAGTCTACAAAAGAACTAAGTGGGATTTTTGCTATTTCCCACACAGGATATTTTGAATAGTTAAACACACAATTTTTTAAAAGCAGCATATTCAAGACAGTATCCAAGTATAGGCCATATATACCCAACTGGAAAAGATAGTTTAAAAATGTAAAGTCATGTTGTCACTGCCCTTGGCTTTCCTTTGACAACAGCCTACTGTTTCATACATTTCCCAAAGAATACATTGAGAGACAGCTGAAAAATCTTCCTGAAAATAAAGACTTCTTCTGAACAGTTTTTAATAATTTTTTGGGGAACAGGTCTTTACAGTATGTCCTAGCTTAACTTAGAATTGACTATGTAGTTCCACTTGACTTTGTATTCATGACAACCCTCCTGTCTCAATCTCCTGAATGCTAGGATTATAGGTATGAGCTACCATGCCCAGTTATTTTTTATAAATAAGGTTATAATGGATTGTAGAGACAATGTCAAACTTCCTCATGGATTGATTTTATTCTTTTTAAGTGATCAAATCTTTTATACCCAAGAAGAAAACCATGTATATAAGGAGCAGGACTATCTTATTTACCCAAACTCCTACATTATATTCTTTGAAATATTTCTTTAACCTGGATAATATTTAAAAACTATTAATAGGGGAAATCAGTCTTTTATTTACCTCCCTGTGTAATCATGTAATTTTAAATCATGTAGCACATGGTAATTAATTAAAATTACTAGGTACATTTCAATCAAGTTCATGTGGCTTGACCAATGTTTTCTTTGTGTGTGTGTCTCTGTGTGTGTGTGTGTCTGTAAACATGAATAAATCTGGAACATCTTCTTCCTGATGTCCCAGGTAATTGACTTTGAAAAATGACTGAGCATTGTAGCAACAACCACAGTACAGTAGCTTACAAGGAGAATCCTTGTTAGTTTCCAAAGCGTATGACAGGAATTCAGATCATACATTTCATAGAGGAGCAAGATCTGCAGGCCTCTGACCATCTGTTTGCTGGATTTCAGTAACTTAATTTTCAGGAAGTGAAACATTTGGTCAAGCACAGGGAAAATGGCACAGTTTCACACATTGCAGACTGATGACATCTATGGAGTGAACGTAAGGTTTTTAAAAAGCTGGGAGGAAATATCATTCAGAGATCTAGACAAAATCCCCTTGACTCAAGGCTCCTAGAAAGATACTTAAGCAATGAAAGGAAACTAGTTCCTAGAAGCAAAGCATTTTATCAGGGAGTAAATTAATTAAACTGCACTTTTGGTTTCCACATATGTGTTAACTTATACGTACATTTGCCTGCATAGTGCTATATCAGCACTTAGTCTTTAATGCTTTCGGAATTGCTTTATTTGATAACGGGTGGAGAATTTATTCCTGGCACTAGGTTGTGATAAGCTATCACTGCTATATTTTCACCTTCTTTCTGGTAGGCTAGTCTACTCAAATTTTTAAATTAATGGTTATTTTTTTTTTTTTTTTTTGATATATATATAAGATTCAATGTATCATTCAGCATTTTTGGAGCAAAGCAGCTTTGATTCAGCTTGTGCTGCACTAGGAAAAACTAAAACAAGGAATTCATAACCAGAATTCAAGACAGCTGAAAGAACGTAAGGAGAGCCATCCCACTACACAGAAGTACACAGGATAGTGAGGTGTCATTCTCAAAAGTATGGAACCAATTAGGCTCCCTCCCTCTTCTTAGTATTGAGAAAAAGCACAGCATTCTTTCACTTTCTAATTACGCTCTCTTACCATTTCCGCTGTATTTAGAAGTCCTATAGCCTAATACTCTATGAAAGGAAAATGACTTATTTATAGACTGGATAGATATGAAAAAGTCATCTTGTAGGGAAAACAGATAAAATACTTGTTAAAAATGGTATCCATGCCAGGTGGTGGTGGCACACGCCTTGAATCCCAGCATGTGGGAAACAGAGCAGGTGATTTCTGTGAGTTTGAGACCAGCCTGGGCCACAGAGGAAGTTCTAGGACAGGCCTCAAAACTACACAGAGAAACCCTGTCTCAAAAACTAAAACCAAAACCAAAACAAACAAACAAACAAACAAAACAAAACAAAAAACCCGACATTGATTGGAATCTCTCTTGCTTTCTGGAGTCTTACAGTCATCTGTCTTTTAGTGCATTATTTAATGGAAAATGTCTAGCAATGAACCAGTGTCTTTCTACCCAAATTTATCTTCTTTTGCTACTTATTTGTCCAACGAATTCCTGAGACCTGAGGGCTGAGAATTATTCTAAAAAATGGACTTGTTTCCTCTTTCTGAACAACATACTGTACTTTCCAACTGAAGGGCCTACTCCTCCTTCTGTCAGAGGATTCCCTTGTTTTGGCCTCATCACTGTGCCTGCGTTTGGACTCCTATCTTTCTTTTTCAACTTCCGCAGCCCTCTAATGGATCTTGCCTTGGGATTATTTTCCTTCAAGGTAATCATTAAAAGAATGTTACTCACATCTTCTTCTATGAGACCCTCTCCAGTTATGGCCATTTTCCCCTACACGATTCATAATTTCATTATTTTTTGGAGGATGAAGGATAAAAAATCAAAACAAGCTATTTGAACACTAATGCTCGTGGTCCTTATTCCCTTTAGAAACGGGTTTCAACTCCTTTTCTTTTGTTAGGTTCTGTTTTAACTCAGAATAGACAAGGCAACAATTGCAGTCACTGGGCCTGGAGTCAATTTCTGGGGCAGGATCTCTGGAGCCATGCTCCTGAGTTTGTGTTTTTACTCTTACCACTTGCTGGTTCCTGATGCACATGAGTAAGACTTTGTGGTGCCTATTTCTCCCTTTGTAAAATGTGGTAGCAATGCATATGGCAATCAAAACGTATTACTCAATATATTGTGCCTGGCATTTAGAAGACCTGGTGACTATTGGTACATCTGACGCTGTAAAAAGAAGGAACTGGGCAATGTTTTCCTCCTGAGTTTTCTGAGTTAACATCGATGGTACACAGGGGTTCTCCTTTTACCAGTCAAGGGGCTGCTGCAGGTTAATAACAAATGGCACAATCTTGTCCTTCATCTTTGCCATCTCCCCACCGTTCCTGCAGCTAATATATATTAGAAGCAACAGGAATCATGACCTCACAGTTCTGTGGGTCCAAAGTCTGACAAGGTCCTCTATTTTCTATTCTGCTTCCCTAGGCAGAAATTAAGTTGTTGGCAAGCCTTTCTCCTACTTGGAGGTTATGAGGGAGAATTGGCCTCCTGGTTTATTCTGATTGTCTTAGGATTGGAGAGGCGACAGCAGGACCACATCTATTCATTCATTAGAGGCTGCAGGCCAGGAGGCCCCTGAGCACGCTGAGCTGCTCAGGTTCTTCAAGCCCCATCTTCCACCACTAAATACCCAGCAGTGTTTTTGCTCTTTCGTCTGCTTCCAGCTACAGATATTCCTCTTTGTTTGTTTTGTGTATGTGTGGCTTTTGTGTGTTTGTTTGTTTTTGTTTTTTTGAGGCATGGTTTCTCTGTACCTGTCCTGGAACTAGCTCTTGTAGAGCAGGCTGACCTTGAATTCACAAAGATCTGCCTACCTCTGTCTCTTGAGTGCTGGAATTAAGGTGTGCACCACCACTGCCCTGGTGATCCTTTACTTTTAAGGACTCATAATTTAGTTTAGGCTAACTTGACTAACATAAACTAACCATTTGATTTCATGGTCTCTATATCAGTTACTTTTCTATTGTTGTGATGAAGAACCATAACCATGTAAGTTACAGAAAGAAGGATTTAATTTAGGTTTACAGGTTTAGTGAAATAAGAGGCCACTGTCATCACAGCAGAGAAGTATGGAAGCAGGCAGCCGAGGTACTTGGAGCAGCAGCTGAGAGCTCACATCTCAAACCACAAACAGGAAGCAGAGAGACAAAATTGAAAAGACAAGTGTCCTTATACTCACAAAGCCCACCCCTAGTGAAGTACTTCCTCCAGGAAGGATAAAACTTCTACAGCCTCTTGTGGTGGTTAAAAAAATAAAAAAAAATTAAAAAAAAAAAGGTCCCTAAAGGGAGAAGCACTATTACGAGGTGTGGCCTTGTTGGAGGAAGTATGTCACTGTAGGCTTTGAGGTTCTTTTGCTCAAGCTTCACAACTTCCTGTTGCATGCAACATGTGGCACTCTCAGCTCCAGCACAACATCTGCCTGCATGCAGACATGCTCCCCTTCATGATCACAATGGACTAAATCTCTGAAACTGTAAGCGAGCCACCCCAATTAAATGTTTTCTTTATAAGAGTTGCCGTGGTCATGGTGTCTCTTCACAGCAATAGAAACCCTAACTAAGACACCCCCCATCCCACCCCACCCCTGCCAACTGGGGACCGAGTATTCAAATGTCAGAGCTTATGGGATTCATCTCACTCAAGCCACAATTCTGCTCCTTGGTCTGTCTCCACAGACTCATGGCCATATCGTCTGCAAAGTACATTTAGTTCAATCTCCCAAATCCTCTTAGTCTTTTAATCTCAATACAACTGAAAAGTTCAGTCTCTGCTGAGAGTCAAGGTAATCTTTCAATTGTAACCAAGTATAAAAGGAAACAAAAGAAAACTACACACGTCCAACATTCAATAACACAGACTAAACATTGCCATTCTAAAAGGAAGGAATGCGGATGAGGTGAGGAAGTATGGGACCAAACCTGGCAAACTCTTTGAACTCCATGTCTGATGGCCCCACCTCTCAACCTTGACTGCTTATAAGACACATCTCCCTCTCGGATTGGCTGTGTGCAGCTCTCGTGTTTCATGGCCCTGGCACCTCAGTCATCTTGGGGACTCAAGTGCAACAAAAGCTTCACTTCTACAGCTCCACACAATGGCCTCTCGGGTCCTCCATGCTTTCTGCCTGTATCAATGGTTCTTGGAAACTGTGGAAGAAGACTCTATAACCCCTGTTCTAGCGTATCCTTCATGACTGTGAAGAGCGCCACATGGGCAAGGAGGGCATTGCCAACTCTGGCTAGCTTGGGATGGGCCCTGCCACCATGAGGTCATATTTGCAGAGTGTGTGCTTGTTGTTCTGTCCTAGGAACAGAAACTTCCTTAAGCTCTTCTTTTCTCAAGTTTTGAGTTTAACTGGGTACAGGCTTGCCCTGAGGGTGCCATTCACTGATTTCCATTCACATCAGGTCTCTCCTTAATATCTTTATCTATTTAAGCACAAGCCTTGGCTCCAATTTTACACTTTCTGGTTCTCCTATTCTCTTCAAAATGTATATTTTATATTTCTTTTTGCTCCATTTTCTCTTTTCCATTATAGACCTGCATAAGATGACTACTAATAACCACCAGAGATAGTCCATATTAGGCTGTCCCAAAATCTTCTCTGTTAAAGAAACTAATCCAGGGGGCTGGAGAGATGGCTCAGTGGTTAAGAGCATTGCCTGCTCTTCCAAAGGTCCTGAGTTTAATTACCAGCAACCACATGGTGGCTCACAACCATCTGTAATGAGGTCTGGTGCCCTCTTCTGGCCTGCAGACATACACACAGACAGAATATTGTATACATAATAAATAAATAGAGACATACAGACAGAATATTGTATACATAATAAATAAATACTTAAAAAGAAATAAACTAATCCATAACCATTAAATTTAGTCACAGTCAAGTTCTTAGGATAAAATCAGAAAGCAGCCTCATTCTTTCCCAAAATACCACAATGGGCTCTAGCCCAGTTGCTAGTATTATTCCCTCAAAACCTCTTATTTGGACCCTTACTGCATAACTCTCAGCATTGTGGTTTTCTAGTCTTCTACAAGAAGGGGTCATTAAGCCCCACTTACAGTATGTGATCACTTTTTCAGGCCAAATTTCCAAATCTTCCACATTCTTCCAGAAAACATGATCAGGCTTGTCATAGCAATATCCCAAGCCACTTTGGGGTGCCATTTTCTGTCTTACATTACTTTTTTATTGCTGTGATAAATCGCCATGACCAACTTATAGAAAGATTTATTTTGGGCTTACAGTTTCATAGGGATAAGAGTCCATCATTATCATAGCAAGTGAGTCTGGCAGCAGGCAGGCATGGAGGCAGGAACAGCTGAGACCTCACATCTTGACCAGTAAGCACATGCAGAGAGAGAGAACATGAAATGGCAAGGTCTTTAAACTCTGAAAGCCCACCCTCCAATGAAATCTTCCTCCAGCAAGGCCACACTAAAGTAGAATAAGGTAGAAAGGGCCAATTATTAGATAGTGATTTATTGCATTATTAGTGATTATTTAAAACACTGACTGTACTGCCTATTTGTCAAGCATGACTATTTGCTACCTGGAGCAGAATGATCTGGAAAAACTCCTAAAACAATGAATGGGCCATTGCCCTTAACAACCTGTTGACTGCCACGCGTGCTTCAATAAAACCTTGCTTGCTTGCCTGCCCCACTTTGTGGTTTTAGTGGATAAAATGAGAATGCAAACTGGGCCTGGTATTGAAGCCTTTCAGGAGCTGTCCTGACTTCGGTCCACCAGCGACATCTTCTCTTTCCCACTACCTTGGGTGCTCCGTTGTTTATTCCAGAAACAGTCCCTCAACAATATCCCTAAGCCTCTCCCCAAAGTGCCACTAACTGGTGACCAAGTATTCAAAAATGGGAGGGTCTATGGAGAGACATTTCATTTAAAACATCAGTCGTTAACTGTATCTATAGAGTACCTCTTGTCACCAAAATAGTGTATATATATCTTTGTAGGAATATTCTGCCTAATACATCATGCGAATCTTCCATTATCTTTTCAGCCTACCAAATTCCTCAGTACTTTTTAAGAAATATGAGATTTTTGGCCTTAAAAACCGAGGGAAAGAGTGTACAAATTTCTGTAAATAAATATTGCTTACTGCTCATTTATTTGTAAATTCAGTCAAACATTGAAAAGTGGAATGAGCATTATAAAGAACTGTATATATCATCAGATGCTAACCATTGTTAATAGTTTGCCATCTACTACATCTACTTTTCATCATCTTTTCTGTTCTAATGTATCTTCATATGAAAGAAAAATAACATTTTAAAACAATATATGTGTCAAATGGACTAAGTCTGACATGATGAAAGGCATCTTGGCTTATAAATAATTTGACTCCCTAGAGTAACCCTACTTAAGTCTTCTTGCTAGTTTCTCAGAATTCTATAAATAAGCAAACTTACTCGAGTGTTCCATGGAGTTTTCAAACTGGATCCCATCACTAATAATGTGCCCTTTTTGATCAGCTCAAGAAGACAAGTACATTCTTCTTTGGACGAAGTCACTTTTGTCATGATCATTGTAGGTGACACTACTTCTGAATGAAGTCCAGTGATCTATTTGATGTTGTTGCTGCCCGGGACTGCATCGCTCTCAGTATGCCCACTGCCCATCACAGGCTTTGTATGCATGGCTCTGTCTGCATCTTTGTTCTCAGTCCTAACTGTATGTGGGATTACCCTCACACAAAGGACTGGTATATTATGGAAGAACCGGTCAACCCAAGGAGAAGAAGAGGGAAAAGGAAAATATAAAGTGGGAAATCTCAGTCTGGCCACATAAGGGTGGCCCTTTATGAAATGTTGCAGCCTTTCCTGTGAACAATTTATATATATATGAATATATATATATATATATATATGAATGACCGGGTTTGCAGACAGCTATTTCTGAGTGCTGCTTATCCCACATTAGTGAGAAATACTAATATCTCATCACTGCTATGAGCATTTAGTTGACAATAAGAACTAGCTGAACGAGTAAAAGGCTAATAGGATTAGGAGAGTTAAGAGAGCTGCATTGTTCTAACTTTCAGTCACTCTGGCCTGAGAGTGTATAAAACTGAAACCCAGGCCGCTTCTGTCCTATGGCTTGGGAAAATTTGAAAGATACAGGTGTGAGCTATTATTTTGAGATCAGAGTGAGAGGAAGACTATTGAAATTTTGAGGAGAAGGAGAGGAAAGAACAGTCAGAGATTAAAGTGGTATAACACCGTCCCGTCCCTTCCTGCCAATGAACTTGCATTCTTGATCTGATGAATATCCCCTTGCAGAAAGTAGGCTTTGCAACTAACTGCTCAGAAATACACTCTTGTAGTAGCTTAATACTATAGAGGCTTGAAAATTTTCCAGGATCATTATAAGTATCTGGGTAGTGAGGCTTGGGTGGGAACAGGAAGCCAGGAAATTGAATAACATTACAAACTCACCTCGATTTTAGCACCTCCAAATACCCAAGGGATAAGGGAACTATTCTGACATATACTGGATCATCTTGGCTTCAAGAACCATGTCCAGTCCAGAGGATCTAGCAAGGCAGATGACTCCATGGAAAAGTGTAGAGGAAACTCAGGGTTTTCAGCATGAATAGAGCATTCAAGAGCTCATTCATATCCTTGTGTTTGTTTTTATACCCAGAATGAGAGAATTCCTGTTGTGAAAGGCACAGCCCTTTATTTTGCCTTTCTAGACCAATTGTCACAGAAAATGGATATGGGCAAATCTCTTGTTATTCCTTGTCCTCAATAATCAAAAGACCATGGCTTCATAGTCGATACCTATGACCTAACCCTTGAATATATTTCCAGGAAAAACATTACCAGAGCTTGGTAAGGGGAATTCAACTCAAGATTTAGGTAGTAAGAGAGTACTGGGGAGGGGGAGCACAAAATAAAGCCTTAAAACCCTTTCTACTTCTGGAGGGGTATCAGTCAAAACACTGCCCAGATTGGTACACTAAGATCTGAGGGACAAGAACTCAATTAGAGCAGGCTGAGATTCTGACAACTTTCAATAGTACTTATATGGCCCTGTTTGGCTGGTAAAGGGCCAAAGGGTGTTTGGAGGATGATTCCTGTAATGAGTAGAGTTAAATGAGTGGTGATGTGAAATGTTGTCTGTGGGCACGACATGACTGCTGCCCCTTCCAACTGCCAGCATTTGTTGTTCCCAGCAGGAGACTGTCATACTATAGGTACTAGTAACTCTGAAATGGAGGTGAGGAGAGGCTATCTGTAAGGCTATAGGCAGTCAAAGCTTGCTTAAAGGATGGCTCATAAGGTCCATCCCTATCCAATGCCATTTACATAGTTTCTAGTAGCTGAGAAAGACTTTTCTTAGTGGTATACTCCATATGCTCAAGAAAATAAACCTATTAAAATTATTGGTCCACTTAGGTAGACAGTAGTGGAATTCTATGTCTAATGCCCTATCTGTGGTGAAGAGATGTCTACTCATCTCCCTGGGAAAATACACACTAAGTACAACAAAGTGATGCCTGTTCACACTGTAGTGTCTAACATTACCCATGTACTAGATATTATCATGCCCTCCACTGCAAATGGCTAACTAGCTATTTACCTTAGCTAATGGCATCTTCAGCACTCCTTAGCTGATCAGTACCAGCTCAGTCTTCCTTGACTTGAGAAGGGAAATGACAGAGAGTGTAGGAATTGCCTCAGGAATATATTCCTCAGTTCCATTGTGTCCATGATATTGTGATAACCAGTGATGATTATATTCTTATATGACATAGTAGAATAAATGTATGTTTTTTTTAACCTCAAGCTCCCACCCCCTGATATTCATGAATTTCCTACATGTGGAGGTCTGGTTGCACATGTACATGTCACTATATAAAGTACACACCTTCCTCATCTGCACAAGGGAAAGGATGTTGAGGCTTTGGCTCCCCAAGTATGGCAATGCAGTCAGGTGCATGGCACAGGGCATGACTTTCTCTCTGGCAAGACCATGTTCAAAAGTACCATTAGGGCACAGGGTATAACACTGTTAAAGTGTGGATGGATAGAAATCCCACACTAGCTTAGAATTGAGAAATATATGTGGTATAGACTCACAAACCAGAATCCTCTGTTTGAACAGAGATCAGAAAACGAATACCACAACCGGAACAGAGAGGCCGAAAAAGAGGCCGGATACATGCTCTACATTGGCATATATAGTAAAAGAGGCCATGCCCCACTGGGCGGGTAACCATTAGCTGTAAGACTTCCTACAGCAGGAAAATAGGTAAAATTAGATGGTATTTTCATGGCCACATAACTCCCTGATCCTCTGAGACACACTCACCTTACTGGATGGACTGAAGGCCATGGAGCCAACTTAATTTACTCAATATTCATGTGGCTGGCATACTTTAGGGTTCTGACTCCTGCTGCAAAGCCCATCTATATTCATGATGTTCAAACAATACACACTATACTACCAGAGTTGCTGTAAACATATAAAGTTGACAAGTGATATGGCCCGCTGGGCTCCTTCGTCTGGCATAGCACACCCCTGTCAGTTTTAGAAGGTACTCATACATGGAGTATGTCTATGTTCCAGCTCACCAGACCCCACTGCTGTCTCTGAGTTGGTAGCACGGGAAGCTTTACAGTCAGCATGCCTCTTGGTGCAAGGAATGTGCTTGACTAGTTGGTATTTCCTTAAAATGCATTCTGATCTGAATGAAGCACTAATTGGTACATATGAGTGTCCTTCTGATCTACTTTGGGGATTTGCTTAGTCTTGCTGCAACCAGGACACACATCTAACTGTAAGTTCCGTAGTAAATCACACTCTGTGCAATGCTGGACCTTTCTGCTTTGTGTGCAAAGCTCTCTTAGGTGGCATTTACGTGCACTGGGCCAAGCTAGTGATAGAATACTAGGCGTTATCCTTTCTTGGAAAATAGAGTAGATCAAATGGTACAAATTAATGAAAAAAAGAATAACCATTTATGAAAGCAAGGAACTAGTGCTTTCCTCACATTTACGAGATGGAAGATAAATTCTGGGATATGAAAGTCCTGTTAAACTTATTTAATTCTCATTAAAATCCATGAGTATTCTGTCCTAATGATCTCAAGGCACCTGTCATTTATTTCTTTCTTGTGCTGATAGGTAAGAAAAAAAACTGGCTAATGGGAGAATAAGGCAGGGTGCTTTTCCTTGGAAAATTTAGGAAATGAAGGCTGTGCTGCAGAGAATATCTCTCAAGGATGCCTTCGGCTATTTGCAGGACAGGTTGTTACAGCACTTCCTGAAAAGATATGGCACCATAATGGCATAATTTAATTCTCTTATTGGCACCCTGCTGTGTTTTGAAGCCTTGGCTATGAGCGTGGTGCTTCTACTCTGAGGTCAGCAGGCCACCCTCCACGCTGGACAGAGAAAGCTCCCTCTACCAAATGAGATCCGTAGTTGCTGCATGTGCATTGCATATGGTTCTATTTTGTAACTGTGCAAGTTTATGATTCAGTCAGTTTCCATTTCAGCTTTGACCTTTTAAGGGCTTACATATTTAGAAAATTTCAAATGAACAAACTTGAAATTCACATTGATGCTATCTTAGGATAAAGTAAAGTTAACACACATTGTTAAGAGAATATATGCTCACGGGTACTTCAGCAAGACTAGATATAAGAACTGACACATCCTTCCCATGCGTAAGTGTGGCTGTCTTATTTTTATATCAGTGAGGCTACACGCTAACTTAACCCATTGAATTCTGGAGTCTCAGATATACTCAAACATTCCCGGTGTAAACAGTTTCCTTATAAAAGATGCCATCAAACTGCTGTGCAGTTAGATTTTTGTTCCAGTACTATCAGTTTCGCAGACCCTACCTTAATGTAGTTCAAAAATTTGATCCAGACATGGTAGCTCTTGGCTACAATCCCAGCATGCAGGATACTGAGACAGTATTGCCATGGCTTTGAGAAATGTCTGAGATATACAGTTCACACTGAATTCCATACTAGTCTAGGCTACAACCATAGACACACACACACACACACACACACACACACACACACACACACACACACAAGACCCTTTGTCAAATAAGGTGGAGAGTAAGCACTGACATGTGAGTTGGACTCTAGCCTCCCTACACAGCATGTGTGCACCCACACTCATACAAACACACACCATATATACACACATATAAAAAAATAGATATTGTCAACTGCGTACATATTGGGGGTGAGTAGGAGTACATGCCAGACTATATAGCCCATGACTTCCCATAGATTCTCCTGTTTTGAACTCACATAGTCATGCAGTGATAACAGATACACAGAATTATTCATGGTTTTATATGGGTACTGGGCATATAAGGTTTGGTCCTCACAACTGTGTGGCAGTACTTTATCCATCGAGTTAGCTATGTAGTCTGGATTGCCTCTATTAACTGCTAATGACAACAGGCATGCTTCATTTTTGCATCAAGAAAGGGTGTGGATTTTGGGGAGTTATCTCATAATTAACAAACCAGGATTTTCTATATACTTCTGTGAAATCTGCTGTAACCCTTTTGATTTTACTAAGTGAAACTGTCTCAGTAGCAAGATTAGGGATGAGTGAGGGGAACAAATTCAATATCTGTTTAGTAAAAAGATTACTTAATGTTCTCATTCGCATATATCCTTGAACATGCCCAGACATTACTCAGTCATTCTCAGGTTCACCAAGTCTGCAGTGCTTCCATCGAGCTTTAGATTTCAAAGTTGCTACAGACATGCAGCAAATATAACGAGTTTTCTCCTTTTCTTACAAAAGGAGAGACAGCTAAATGCAAACAGAAGCCAACATGCTGAGAAGAAACAGGCAAACCCTGTTATCTCTCAGGCTGTTCTGCCCTTTCTCAACTTTTCAACATACAGAGTCATATAAAATGCCATGATCAACAAAGTAACTATGAAACAAGTTCAGTTCAGGCACCCACTCCTCTGCTGCCCGAGTACCTAGCTGGGAATTCCCTATGAATACCTGGGATCCCCTCTAAGGACAAGTCTCTTGCAACTCTTAAATTGACTCCCGTTAATGTAGATATCTTACTCCCTTCCCCAATATCCACCCTTCCTCCATCTCCACCCTCCCACAATCCTGGGCTCTCCCCTTTTCTTCCTTTCTCACTTCCCAAAGGCACAAAACACCAGTGTCAAATACTCTGAGATCCATAAAAGTATTATATTTTTCTATACAAAGAGGCCCAAGTCTTAAGTTGTCATTATATCCTTTAGTGTCTTTTCTCCCACCTCTCTATCACATTGTCCTTATTGCTTTCTCTTACTAGATCTTGTTATGTAATCCAACTAGTAATTCTCCTGCCTCCACCTAACCTATATAGTGAGATTATAGGCTTCTGCTATATTTACACATGAAGCCCAATAAATGGGAATGAAATGAAACAGTAAATGCAGAGAAGTAAACTACTTTGTTATTAATACATAATTATAAATTTCAACAAAACTGTGAATCAAAAATTAGCATTAATGTGCAGAAGTAGGATTTATGGTGGATCTATAAACACATGCACTTATCACGCATATAAATGGAATAGACAATGATGTTGATCAGTTAGCAAGCAGATGTTCAGTTTCCCTTTGACCTCCAAAGGCCATTCTAACAATTAGGAAAGTTGTGTCGTCTTCCACATCAAATAAAAACTCACCTGGAGAAACAGGAGTATTAGAAAAAGCCAAAGCAATCAATTTCTTTCTCAGGTACCTGCTACTTCCACACCTCAGAGCTACAAATCCAGCTCTCACAAGGGAGATGAGCTTATGAAGGTAAGGTCAATTTTAACCCACAACAAGATGCACTCAGCATATCCACCTTGAGAATATGCATATTTAATGAAGAGCAAGGACATGGTGCATGTGGTATTAAGTATGCAAAAGAAAAGCAATCAACTTTTTCACAGTTTAGGATAGTACCAGTCAGGCAAATATGACTCAATTTGCCTTTCCAGTTAAATTGTCCTTAAATATCTAGCCTGTAGATAACTGGATAACTTTCCACTGTTTTACAGAAGTCAAGGAGGGGAAGCTGCAGCTTTCAAATGAGAATCAAAGAGTTTACCTGTAAAATTGCAACCTCATTACGAAGCTGACTTTCTTGTTTTGTTGGAAATCTTAATTTGTCAATAATTTTAATAGCCACATCTCTTCCAGTTTTACGATGTTTACCTTTAAAATGAAAAAATGAAAAATTAATTAGAAAATTAACAGATATAATTTATGAAACAATTTGGCTACATAAACTACTTTGGAATTCTGTTACTTCAACACCTTTCCCCACAGGGTTCCTTGCTCTTGCATTGTGCTCTCCCCATTCTCACTGGTTGCTTCCTGATGGCCTTCCTTTTGTTACTGCACTGCCCTGCTTTTGTGCCCCACTTTCTTGAACACCAGTTCCCATGTCTTGACTCATGGGGACTCTACTTCATCACAACAATCGACAGAAGCATCTCCTTACACAGCCAACACTTCGTGAAGCTCCACTCCCTGGTCACTGTGGGCATCACTCACCTCTGAGGCTTTGTCCTCATTGTCTCCTGTGTGTCTGCTATCAGTGTTTTCATTCTTCCTTGTGGGTCTCCACCCTCGTTAGCTCAGTATTTCAGGTCCTTCATTGTCAGGGGTTCCGAACTATCTTGAGTTTGCCGATTTCTCATCCTACTTATCACCCCTGCTTCACTGTCACACTCTATGCTGTGACATCTACTTACTAGGCTCAATCTGCCATTATTTTTATTAGGAAATTATTACATTGTTGAAAAATAAACTTGGTGTCTCTTACTACAGCATAGCATATTAAGACTGGTTACTAGTCATTAGGTTTTCATTTTTTAAAAATTGCAGCATTTTTATAAAAAGCAAACTTTATTGAAAAATAGAACTTAAATTTTCTTATTATAAATTCTATATTTAGATTTCTACCAATTTTACACTTAAAAAGTACATAATAAGCAAAAGTGTTATTTTTATAAAACAGAAATTGAAAAAAAAACCTTGCTACTTATCTAAATAAGAAAAGCTAAGATGTCATTTTCTACAGCAGGTAACACTTTACAATTAACTCTTACTTCAAGGCTTAGACATATGACTTGCTGTCTAGGATCTAACTAAAAAATTGAGCATAGCCCTTGAAAAGCTAAAAATTCAGATTCTATGAAATGGATACATTGTGGTAAGCATGTGAGTTCAAAGATTTCTGCTTTGGAGACAGTGTCTGTAAGATTCCAAGAGGCTGAGAGGAAATGGACCGGCTTTGTTTATAAATTACAGCCTCCATGTTTCCACAACTAAATAAATAAACCAAACTGCTTCGATGCTGTGATTAGGGCTTGCAAACACGTAACAACAACAAAAGCTTTCTGAGCTGGAAGTCTTTCAAAATGCACCAATTGTTCAAAGGATGGCTATGTCTTCTGAAGTCACTCCTAGACACAAAGATACATGTCTCCTTTGTTTATATTTTTTGTAACATAATACTTTTATGCACAGGTGCCTAAACTTTTAAGTTCATAAAAACAATTATTGAGCTAACTCACCTCCATAAACAATTCCAAACTGTCCAGAACCCAGAACTTCATCAGGAAAAATCTGGTAGACGGTGCTGATATCCTACGGGTATATGAGCAAAAACCAAAAATGGAGAACAAGCTTTAATCCTGTTATATTTTATAATTATAATTATTATTACCTTATCAAATATAAATATAATTAAATATTCCTAAGGTCATTTCAGATTTATAAATGTTAGATAATATTCCAATGGTTATAATATTCCAATGACATTAATAAAATATTTTTAAAACTATCTGTTCTGAAGTACTTGAGACACAACACATTTTAACAGAGAAAAACAGGACCTAAACACCAATCAGTGGCATTTATGATAAATATTTGAAAGTGGAGTTTTCTTTCCACACTAGTATTTTAGAAATTTCACGAGCTATCCTGAGGTTCTAAGATATGTCTCTCACAATCCTCCTTCATACTGGGGGCAGAAGAGCGAGGCTACTCCTGGTAAGATCTCATTTCTATAAGAACTGAAGCTATAGGCAACCATTCCAGAATCTCTACTTGCTATGAAAATAACCCATTCAGCATTCACTTGTGAAATAAGAATTGCTGCATTGAGAGTGAGCTAATCTGGACTTCATAGCCTGACATTTAGTAAGCATATTCATGGAAAAAGAACAAACGTTTTATATTGTACTCATCCAGCACTGTACATTGTAACAGACTTTCTGGCTATTTTAAATTCTTCAACTGTTGATTCTTTAAAACAAACAATTTTTTTTAGTCACATTCACCACTCAGCACTCCTACCCACAGCTACCCTTTTCCTTCTTCTTTGAAAACAACTATATAAATTGTGTGCTATGATCCCTTTGGAGAGTTCACAAGAATTCAAATCTCTCCGATGATGAAAATCATTATCCCAGTGCCTTCTTTTTTCCTAAAACCAAGCTATTCCATCTGCTAACAAATACACTCTTTAGAATTTTTTTTGAAAATTTAATTTAAAATTTTCAGTGGACAACAATGGCAGACCAGGGTAAAATGCCTCTGTGGTCTTCAGAGTGACCTGCAGCTCTCAAGGCCCTTCCTGTTTCAGGAGAGCAGCAAGAAGCTGATGTCTTGAGACATGCATCTTAGGATGAACAGTCCAAGCATCCACTCAAGCGTCACGATGAAGTTTTCTCATGTAATCCATGGTTGCCTTTGTGAAGTGGAACACGGTTCAACAAGTATTTCAGGGACAAGATTCATACTGAAAAGACATCCATGGAGTTTATTCTTTGATAAACCACTCCAGGTCACCATAAGTAGGATGATAAGCTCCTCAGCTTGGGTCTCAGGTGCAGTGAACAGTTAATGCTATTGGCCACAAGAATGAGGTAGGAAAGTCATTTATCCACTTTGGGTACTAACTATGAAGTGAAATTAAGCAAACACAACAGCATATAAAACATCTTACAACATGATCTGTAACTTCCAAAACCAGAAAGAAAGGCTCATGTTAGGTAGCATGGGTGACAGGAGTTCCTGATTCTGCAACTTTCTTGCAGGCCAGATCATGAATACGAATATGTGGCTAACAACATTTGCAACCCTTGCCATGTATTTGCAGTCCTAGTTAGCAAAGAATGACCTGTGTAGGAACTTGTACAAATAAAAAATTCTATTTTATTTGTATATCTATTTTAAGTGTACAGTTTCAACCAGAAAACTACAAGTGTCAGGTGTAGTAGGCAAGCGGCACCCTAGCTGCCAAGCCTGCCATCTCCTTGCTGTGTTCTCAGTAAACCATTTGCCTTATTTTGCTCTAAAAAAAGGGATAAAGGTAAAAAAATTCTGTATTACACTATGATTGTGTATTATGACAAACAACCTTTGGTACTATGTTATGGAATCTAGAAATATCAGTAAACAAAAAATGCAGTGCTTCTAAAATATCATAGAAGAAGAATATAGCAAATACTCTTTTGTTATTTAGAAAACATGGAAAATTTAAAATGTCAAATAAATAAACACTAACATATGATATTTTTATTTTCTAGTGATTGCATTCTAAGATGGATATTAATAGACATGAACTCACCACGTTTTCCTGGATCTGGCAATTGGAAACTGAAATGCTCACAGAAATGTCTTCTGGAAGTTCATATTTGAAAATAGACATAAAGTAGATGAAGTGTAAGAAAAAAAAGAGAGGGAGTATCAGTCATCCCAGGGCATTGCTTTTTACATTAATCTCTGCAATTAGATATTTATGCAAAAGTTCTATTAGAATATATTTATTACTCTTAAAATTACAAACTCAGTCTCTCTGCTTGGTTTGTAAAAATATATTTGTTAGCATGGAGCTTGGATTATAAAAGACTTGGGTTTTAATTCTTGCTTTGCTTTGCAACAACTCCAGTATGAGCTTACAGAGAACTAACTTTCTAGAAATTAACTGTTTCTGTTAGAATGTAGGCAAATCATTAACTGTTGGAGTTCTAGGCATTAACATAGAGGGCTCTGATTAAGTGTGTCGCTTATTTATAGATACATTCTTTATACTTGGAATAATCATATATATCCAATTAATATACTGGCTAAAGAAAAAAATCATAACAGAGCAGATATACTAAATGCTAAAACAGCTTAATCTTCAGGCTACATGATTAATAACTATGATGGAGTCGCATATCATAATTTTATATAGGTCTTCCTCTTTTTCAGTTCATCGTCAATATTTCATTTTGATTGTACTCTGACTGAATCTATTTAACTAATGCACAGAAACTTCTTCCTGGGTAAGGTGATCAAGTGTAACACGATCTTTATAACATAGGCCCCAAATAGAGAAGTATGAGACATGATTTGGGAAAAATAAGGGCTTTTTTTTTCCCCACAGTTGTGGCATTCAAGTGAAACTCAAATTTACTGCTAACTGGACAGGTTCTTTGGGCAACAACAGATCTGGACATCTGTGGATGTTTAATGTAATAGGTTATACTTAACTTTGTAAAAGTTGTAATGTTAAAGAAATACAATAATTTGATAAATGAAGTATTTTAGTAAGCATAGCAGCTTCTCTTCAGAGATTCCGTGTCGTCCCACATGCTGACGCCAGCACATGGAGTCTTTCTTCATTGTCTCATTGGGGAAAGCAACAGGTCGGTTACTGAAACACCAGGATGCACACCATGCCAGACTCAAGCCATTGGACTTACTATGTATACTGGTTCCTGAACCAACGGAGGAGCCCTTGGGGATGACGGGCATGAGAGCATGCTGAATGGCCACCTCCCACATCCTGGCCACATCTGCGCCGATGCCGCTGGTGAAAACGCTGTTGTTTGGTGGGGGGCTTGAAGGATTGACCACATTTTCGCCCACATAATACACCACATTCGCTGTAGTGATTTCAAAGCAGTGGGGATTAGCTCCAGTGGGAATTAATGCTGACGGTTTCGCGGGTTCCAGGCATAAAATTTCTGATAAAGGAATTTCCTGCGGAAGATGAAGGATGGTGAATGTAGTTTACCAAAAGCCTGTCAACTAGTAAATAAAATCCACATATAAGGAAGGGAATTACAAACAGACGCAATTTACGGAAAATATTTGACAACACATACAGCATAAAACAACTATTAAATAAAATCTATGCCATGTGAGAAAGGAAATTACAAAATTTACAGAAAATATTTTATAACATAAACACATACATAAAATTTAATATTTTATAATGAGGCTTTACCATACTTTCCCAGAAATTTCAGGGTGTTTTTTGTTTGTTTTGTTTTCAAACAACGGTTATGTGGCAGGTGGGAGAGTCTAACGAAGCTATGGCAAATTGGACAATTGTTTTTTTAATGCATTTGGGTACTCATGGCTGTTGTTTATTTTAAAGAATTCTTGGAGGCACGTCAGTCAAACATGTTTTGATTCCATATGTGCGAATGTAATGTAGTTACATAGATAAGTGAGAGTCCATGGATGAAAACCATGGCAAGTAGTTCTTTAGCTATGTGCGCTTGGGTCACGCTTACACATTTTTTGAGACAGGGTCTCTCTCTAAACTCAGAACTTGCTGAAATCCTTGTCTCTGTGCCCCTATATTAGGTTTAAAGACATTTGAACCATGCCTGGATATCTTCTTCTTTTTTTGTTATCTGCTGAGAAGATAACTCAGCTTCTCAGGCTTATGTGGCAAGTAATTTATGGGATGATTCATCTCTTCCAACACTACAACTAGTTGTTTTAATGATCATTTAAGCATTGAAAATATTAGGTGTCACACTATAGTCCAGGAAGCATGAAGTAACTAGAGCAGTAACTTCTTTTATTCTATTTAAAATGTAATAATGCTTTAATCCCAACACTTGGGAGGCAGAGGTAGTCAGATTTCTGTGAGTTCGAGGCCAACCTGGTCTACAAAGTGAGTTTCAGGATAGGCTTCAAAGCTACATAGAGAAACCCTGCCTTGTAAAACAAAATATAAAAAACAAAAAACAATGCAATAATGCTTCCTTTTGTGTTGCAGCTGTGTAATGCAGCATGATGAATCAAATGACAAATCTAGATAGCAAATTTCTATTATTTAATGTAGAAATATATGTCTGCTGCTAAATCAATAGAAGAAACAGATCCTAGTAAGTGCTGGCAGTTGGAAGGAAATGTTCTACTTGTTAAACTCCAGTGATGTGCTAGATTCCTGACGTTCTCAGAATTCACTCTTAGACAAGACAGTGGCTGTGACCATCTAGTCAGCTAAGGTTCCCCACTTAGCTTTCCATCCATCTTCTTCTTCATCATTCTGCTCTTCACCATCTCCCGAGCCAGAAGCAGGAAATGGTGAGATTCACAAAAGAATCAAGTGGTTACATCCGGATGCCCACAAAAATTCTGTAGCACAGAGGAAAAGCTGTCCCTCAGAAGGATTTCCAGAATGGTGGACAACATCCATGATTCCCTTCGCTCCCAGAAGGATGCAGAGAGGAACTTGAACAACTGAAAGAACTGAAAGAAGCCAGCCTCACCTTGTAGTACCGGCTTCCCGTGTCATTTTGAAAGAGTGTAATGCACTTGCTGTCCAATCTCCAGTAATGCCTTTTCCGCTGAAACAGAAGTCATGGAACTTTAAGAATAAATGAGTTTTACAAACACAAGTGAGCATTTTCTCAGAGAGAACATGGTTTCCATGGTAAAATGTGTAAGGGCATTAGCCCAAAAGTCTCACAATTTGACTCCAGAAACTATTTAATGAACACAATGTGGCAGGTTTCTGTACCTACCTTTGAGGCTGGGAATAGTAATAAAGACAATGGATTAGCATCCTGAGAAATACCTGGGGCTTCATAATATGCATAATGAAAGACAAGAAAAAATTTAACATTTTTTCCTAAAGAGCTAAAGGAGATGTTGTAGTTTACAATAACGCAGGGCTAAAAAGGAGGTAGAATGTCTGTGTGTGCATATCTTTTAGAACGTGACAAGCCCCGTCCATTCATCTAAGCATCTAAGTGTTTTCACTTCTAATAGAACTCTGGATTCTACATCACTAAATACATTTCATTGGATGGAAAGTTTGACTTTATGGTTCCAAGTTAACAGAGGTAGAGAAATGCACTTGACAATGTCACATTCTTTCCAGTTGACCCTGAACTCATAGCTGTGAGTTTGTGATCGAGTCTGCCCTCTTACAGCACCTGGCCTATGTGGACATGTATGCATCTGCCTCTTTTCAGAAACAAAGTCTCAACATTATTCTTGGTGTCTTTCTGCTGGGGAATATTATTTTGCTTTGTTTTGCTTTGCTTTGCTTTTCGAGACAGGATTTCTCTGTAGCTTTGGAACCTGTCCTGGAACTAGCTCTTATAGACCAGGCTGGCCTCAAACTCACAGAGATTTACCTGCCTCTGACGCCTAAGTGCTGGGATTAAAGTTGTGCGCCACCACTGCCCGGTGAGAGGAATATTATTTTAAGGTGTGATGCTTTTGTTTATGCTGCATTTGTTTAAATCTGTGAAGCTGTGATCTTTGCCTGTCTAAAACATCTGAGGGCCTAACAAAGAGCTGAACGGTCAATGACAAGGTAGGAGCAAGGATAGGTGGGGCTCAGTCAGAGAGGATAAACTGGGGGAGGAACCAGGAAGAGGAGGAGTGAGAGAACAAGAAGAAGAGGACAATGCCAGAGGCCAACCGCCTAGCCAGCCATGAAGTAAGAAGGAAAGTAAGATATACAAAAGTTAGAAAAGGAAAAAAACCCAGAGTAACAGATAATTTAAGACAAGCGGGCCATAAACAAGCCAAGCTAAAGCAAGGTATTCATAATTCAGAACAAGCCTCTGTGTGTGATTTATTTGGGAGCTGGGTGGTTGGCCCCTGTAAAAGACAAAAGAGCAAAATCATCACACATCATCTCTCACAACCATTCATAGACCAGAGACACAAGAAATATTTTCCAATAAACACAGGAGGAAACTGACAGTGTTCACTTGAGTCTTGAACTAAATATTCTCTCCCACAAGCAGGTATATACTATAAATGACCATCTAAAGCACAGATGTCTCTTTATCTAAAGACATGGTAGAAATCCTATTGAAGGGTAGTGATGAGGAACATACAATTAAAGGCTCCCACCAAATGTCAATTAGTTAAATTCCGAACCATGGCTCAAGATGTGCCGTTTTCTACCCACATACACAACTTTATTTCACAGCTATTAGGAATCAACTTATAATAAGAGAAACAGACTACAGGGTTATCACACACCCACATGGCTGAATTTCTAAATAAAGAATTTAGGTCTTGAGAATATATAATCGTCAACAATATTCTCTCTCTCTCTCTCTCTCTCTCTCTCTCTCTCTCTCTCTCTCTCCCTCTCTAATGAAGTTTTCTTTTAAGAGTCTAGACCACAGAGGGGTCTAGAAACACTTTCATGGCTATCATAGAAATGACAGGTAGACATTCCAGTTGTCTACAGAGCATTGTTTTTGCATTGTAATTACTTTCTACAGTTTTATTCTAATCCCATTACTTATTCACCTACATCAAAGACCCGGAAAGCATGTGCTCTGCTGTGAGGCCTATCCCAAGAACTCATTTTCCCCAGTCCTTAGGCAGGACTGTCATATGGAGTGCTTCTATCTCCTTACCAGTGTGTCCTTGCTGGTGTAATGGACCATCCACCCTTCCTTCATCACTGTGCTGCTTCTCCGCTTGGTGTGCTTGACAGACTGCACCACCCGCATGAGGGGGATGTTGTTGCTTGTCGAAGGGCTTGAAACATCAAAATACATTAGAGGGAAATATTTTCATAGTCACATCTTCTTTTTGTGAATAAACGCTCATTTAAACTATTTCAAGGCAGACGTCAACAAATGCACATCTCATTTTTCAGTAAAATGTACTGTCAGGGATTAATGGTTCAGAAATAAGTTCCTCGGAAGAGTGGCAGGTACTCAGATGTTCACTTTTTAACTCCCTAGGCAGAGTAAGAAGCACCTAGATTTTCGTACTCATCTGGATGGTGTTCAAATTTTTAGGAAAACAGTGGAGTTACTCTCAAGATTTTGAAGCTTTAGTATTCAAAACCATAGAGGAAAGTTTATTGTATGTAGCAGGCATGAGAATAGTAATTTATGGATTATATATTATGGTATTATGTATTTTAGTATTTCTACATGAACTGTGTCTGAGTGATTTCTTAAAAATACTAGAACTTGCCATTTGAGTTGTCTTTTATGTAGCTAGTATTCATGGGATTATTCTCATCCTTCAACTTTTTCTCTTCTAAGTGACTCTCTTTCTGGATTTTCTTCTTCCCTCTCTCCCTAGTCATCTTTTTCTTTATTTCCCTCAAGTCCTCAGGCACTTGAAATGTATGTTTCTCAAAGTGAAGCAAGCTTTAAGGCTAATATTTTCACTATTCAAAGAAGGTTTTTTTTTCCAGTAAATGGAAGATATGCAATGTATTCCTGCACGATCGTGGCTAATTACAATGTGTTAATGAATTTAACATTTGTAAAATGGATAGAAAAGTGTGAGTGTGGTTTGTAATGTCAATTAGAAATGGGAAACTTTTCCTGAAAGGGATCAGGTGATGAGTGTCTTGGACATGGTTGACAAAAACAGCATGAAGATGCATGGTTGCAATAAGATTCCATTACATAGCAGGCAGCAGTCCCATTTGACCTGGTTTCAAAAGTTTTCTTCTACAGTACACAGCTCTTCAAATTAAGCCAGGCATACCCTAAGCTTCTTTTATAGACTGAAATATCTAAGAGCCTTCAGGATTCAACCTCTTTGAATCCTACTGGGTCTCTAACCTGATGGTCCTGTTGGAGTCCTCCTGGTCTGCATCTGGATCCTGCATCTCTGCACCATCACTCTGACCCTCTGCCATAGCCATCTCAGCATCCTGGGCCATGGCCTCCTCCATGTCCTCCATGAGTCCGCTGTTTCGCTCGCTGTCATTGTCATCGCTTCCTTCTTCCATGACAACATCAGATTCTGCCCCAGGGCTAAGCAAATCTGGAAAATGGTGAGGACCCAGGAAGGTAAGTCTGGAATCTGGGAGCCAGTACTTAAGGGAAAGGCAATCCTAACAACTCAACTATAAAACCACCAAGCTGAATCTTACAAAGAGTTTATCTATCTTTTTATATCCCTTTTCACCTTTATTCATAGTATATGAATAGATGAGACAGTAAACATAATTTCATAGCCTGATGCTTGTTTCTCAGGTCTCCAAGGCAAAGGAAAACAATTAAAAAAAAAAAGAAATTCTATAAAATGAAACCTAATAGTACGATGCTAGGAAGCCATGTCCAGGCATAATTGAACCAGGAAACTGGTAACATTTCATAGGACAGGCCTCCTGGGGGAAAGAAGCTCGTGTGGTGGTGGGGTTCTTAAATCATGTACCCCAATCTATTAAATTGTCCACATAAAGTATAACTTTTAAATACCTAAAGTATTTGTTATTTGAATAGTAAATCCTATCTATGTACAGTTGGTGGCAATGGTAAAATTTCAACTACTTTAACACAAATGACTCATTTTAAAATAAGAAAAACAGGTCAATCAGAGACTCTGAACATCTATGCCTGGGGAATTTCCACTTCACATTGCTCTGACTATATGGGCAAATGCAATCTTCAGGTCATCCTCCTCACAAACTTTCCCATTTCCCCTGGGTTCTATTTATCAAGTCCAATTGAAATTCCCTGGGATTGAAGAGTCAATATCACAAGCCTCAGAAAGTGGGAAATTCGCCAAGCTTTCAATTTTGCCAGCTAACTTTGGGCCTCTACGCGGGAAATCTGTGTGCATACAAATGTTTTCCTTGCTAGTGCTTCTCCCTTGCTGTGATTTGCCCCTTCTAGGTCTATTTCTTCCAAAGAAATGTAATCATGTATTCTTTAGCTTTTCATAACACAAATAACTGTATATATTTCTGAGTTTCTATAACCAGGGGGTTTCGAAGTCTATTGGTGTGAAGATTAAACAGAAACACTTCATGGTTTTTGCAAAAAGAAAGCCTTGGATCCTAAGTCACAGACAAAGGGTGATAACCCTATGAACAGTACATAGGAAGCGAAGTGAATCATTGTAATTCATATCGTTGGTTTGTTCTCATGTAAATATTTCTATTATAGGAAGAAAGTCACTTTCTGATAGTTAAGGTCTTTCTCTTTGGGATTCAGGCTCTCACTCAAGTTTATACTGGAAGCAGTAGTCTGCAGAGGCTAGCCATCTGGAGCAGTTTGCCTCTAGTCCAGGCTGTGATCGTGACCTTCATCAGTGGGTGGGGAAGAAAGTTAACCTGTGTCCCCATGCTTCAAGAAGTGGGGCCACAGAAACTAAGAGGGAGCGCTGGCTTGTAGGTGTTCCAACACGGTCTGGGTTTCTGAGCAAACTAGGCTTAGGAAATGAAATAAGGGTAGGCAAGAAATGATAGGCATGCAAGTTTTTACATGAATTATATACTGTGTGAAGATTTATTATTATTATTATTATTATTATATCAAAGTCTAATAATTTGGAATGGAAGTTTCCACTCCAGAGAATAACCTGAGCTATTATTTATTTGTGGATGAGTTACAAATATCTCCACTGAAAAACAAAAGAAACAAAAAACCCTGGTGAATCATAAACACTGCCCTCTGTCACTGCATGTGACACAGAACATGGCTATGAATCTGCCCCCTACCTCCATTGATGGTCACTTCACCCAAGCAGTTGTTTGGTACTTTCGGTGCACAGCGTTTGTGACAGTTGAATCTGCAATCTACTCACGAAGGTTTTAAAACAAGACAAACAAACAAAAACATACAGAAAATTATCAGAGAGAGAAAATGAGACACAAAAAATACAGTGACTTAGTGACTTCAAAAGAAAGATGATTCATTTAAGGCACGATGGGTGGCAGGCAGCCAATGAATGGGACCTAGGGGGTCCTCACCTTTGCATTGCAAGCCCTGTCGGAAGAGGCCCTTGAGGAGCCTTTTGCAGAACTGGCACACAGTGGGCCGCGTGTAGGAGTGGATGACAAAGGTGTGTGGCACCTTCACCTTAGACATCAAAATCTTGTCAAGCTGAATTGGCCGGCCAATGTATGACTGCGAATTTGACCTCTTCTCTCGACCAATGAATGACTCTGACGGTGACTTTTGCTGGGTTTTGGGAAATGATAAATGGCGACAATGTGTTAAGAGACTTGACCTGATTTAACCATATTTTTAAATTTCATTTTGTTTTGCTACTGAATTTGATCATTGATATAAGGTAACCTGAAATTAGATTTCCTTTGATTACTATAGGCCATGCCCACTTATCTCACATTTGAGTTACTCTAATAAGCTGAGTGAAAGAGAGACAATATGTGAAACTCATTTCTAGGACTTTTAAATCACTTCCTTTTTTTCAAGCATCAAAATATTAATTTGTTTACTTTTAACACAGAAATACAAACTGAAAGAAAGCAAGGAATGTTCCTTCATGCCACATCGCTCTTCATACAGAACTTTCTAGATCACCATATGCACAGGGACAGATGTGTGACCAGTTCAGAAAGGTAGCGATGGAAATTCAATCTCCACACAGCATTTGCTCTGAGAGAAGCCTACAGTTTCTTTGGGCTCCCTTGAGGGAAAAAAAATTAATATGATTTTAAATAATTCCTCAATTACATAAAAAGGCAAAGGGCTAAGTTAGGCAATCCTTCTTATAATTAAGAAATGTAGCAACCAATGGGCTACATAAGCCACATAAATACTGGTATTTGAGGAGATAATAGCATGAGCGTGCTTTGCTGAAGTGCATTAACTGAAATGAACTACTACTTCAATTCCTTTGAACAATTTCATGAACATGTACTTGGAAATAGAATACATTTATTTGGAATAAAAGAATAATAGAAATATTCCTTAGTAGCTATTATAATTGCATATCTAATTAGTTAAACTCCTGCTCGACATGAAGACGCATTAGTGCCTGAAAAGACAGTCCTAGTTTACACACCTAAGCTCACATACCTTAAATAATTCTTTTATGCTGAATACTGGATGAAGACTGGAACAGAAAAAATATTGTCCTTACTTGCTGTAAGAACCCCATATTTTTATCTTATCTGGCTAATTTCAAAATTGGAACAACTATTGACAAGTTATTAAATTCCACTTGCATAAAATCTCCACGCATTTTCGTCTCTGGCTAACCAAAATCTAAAGTCGCTTATTACTCAGCAGGGGAATGAATGCCAATACATAAGGTGTAGCAAAACAAAATCTGACATGAGGTTTCTGCTTGGAATATCATGTCCAGTTACATTCATAATTAGAATTCAATGATAGAAAAATAAATCCTTCCTGATGGCCAGAAAATGGTATTTCCCTCTAGCCCATCTCTAGTCTGAAGGATACACAGACACAGTTCTCTCTATCAACGACTCACAGTGAAGTGATCACACTCCACTGGGATTCAAGTGGCACATTTATCCTTCTCCATATCTTCAATTCCAATCATACTAGACTTACCCTTCATCCAGCTGGAGCTTGCACATCTTAGTTCCCCCCACACAAAGTATCTTAATCTCTTTGGAACTCAACTCCTGATGCAGACCCAGGATCCCAGCAGCTCTTCCCAGTGCCCCCTTTCAATATTTCCTTCTAGCCACTCTCCACTCCTCTGAGGTTGCCCTCATGCAGAAGAGCCCTCTACTATGAACCCCACAGCTATCACACTTTGTTGTAATTCAGAAACCTGGTTAGGACTGGAGTGGACAACAGCAGCAACAACAACAACAACAACAAAAACAGAACACCCATCCAATAAGGACAAGACATTTATACACAAAGACCCCCGCCCCAGCAAATTCAAATGCCATAGCTCCAGACATGTAATCCTAGTACAAACACACACATGAACAACCAAGACAATGTGCTTCCTTCAGAATCCAGAGAGCCTATTGGGTAAGGCCCGAGGAAAGCAATGTAGCTGAAGCACAAGACATGGACTTCAAAATAGTAATTGGGAATATGTTCAAGGACCTTAAAGAAGATATAAATAAACTAAGAAGACCATGAAAACACAAAGAGTTGAAATGAAATAATGAAAACAATTTAAGTGATAATTAGAAAAAAAAGACTTAAATTATCTGAAAATGAAAAACTTCAGATGTCAAATTAAAACTTCAGAGAGAAGCCTCACCAACAGATTTGAAGACATCGAAGAAAGAATTTATATCCTGATGACAAGGTAGGTGAAATGCTAGCTCAGTAAAAGAAAACATAAAAAATATAGGCACAAAATATCTATAAAATTTGGGATACCATGAAAACACAAAACCTATGAATACTAGGGATACAGAAGAAACACAAGTCAAAGACAGAAAATAATTACAAGAAAATCATAGAAAAAATTTCTCCAGTATAAAGAAAGAGACTCCCATCAAGGTACGATAGGTACACAGAACAACAAATAGACAAGATTAAAAAAAAAAACCTACAATCCAGAATAACCAGAACACGAAATGTAACAAAGGACATTAAAATCTTCAAGGGAAAATGACCAAGTCACATATAAATGTGCATGCCCATTAGAAAAATGTTTGACTTTTTAGTAGAGACTGTGAAATCCAGAAAGGTCCTGGATAAATGGATTAGAACCTATAAGAGACCACAGACGCCAGCTTGCATGAAAAACATCTCATGATAATCCAAATTTAAGCAATTTCTGTCAATTAATCTATCTCTACAAAAAGCACTAGAAGGAAAGCTAACTACACCACAAGGACACAAGGAATAAATAATCTAAGAACAGTTAGTCAAAACATATCAGGGGTCATCTATATAATAATAATGAAATATCAGGAATAAGCACTTCTCATTAATAACTCTCAATACAAATAGTCTCAATTCCCCAACCAAAAGATATAACAGTTTAAATTATGAAACAGTATTCACCTTTCTGCTTCATCCAGGAAATGCACTTTACCATAAAGATGAACATCAATTCAGGGTAAACAGATAAAACAAGTGGACTGAAGAAGTAAGCAAGCGTAGACATTTATATACCTGACCAAAAAGAAAAAAAAAACAAAAACTTCAAAACAAAACTAATCAAAAGAGATAGGAAAAAAAAACCACTACATACTCACTAAAAAGAAAATATACCAAGAGGATATTACATTTCTACACCAAACAAAAGATTACCCAAGATCATAGAGAAAGACTACTACAGCTAAAATCCCATATTGACACTCACACAGTGATACAGATGACTTCAATACCTAACTCCAACCAATAAACAGGTGAGCCAGACAAAAAATAAACATAGAAACATAACAGACATCTACACAAATACTGAAGAATTGGAGAATACACTTTCTTTTCAGCAGCTCAAGTAACTTTGTCCAAAATTGACCACATATTAAGACACAAAGCAAGTCTTAATATATATATTTAATGAAATATATTATGTATTATATGTATATGAAATATATTTATATATTTTATTATATATATGTAATAATTCCCTATCTGATTAGAACAGATTAAAGTTGAACGACGGAATGACAATTGGGTCAAGACAGAAATCAAGAAGGAAATGAAAAGCTTTTAAAACTGAACAAAAATGGCAATGTAGCATGCCAAAACCTATGGGCAAAAGTGAAAGTAGTTCTAAGAGACACCACTATAGCACTAAGTGCCTAAACTAAAAGAAAAAAAATGAAAAATCTCATATTAGTAACTGAACAACATACCTGAAATTCCTAGAAATCAAGAAAACATAATGCGAGTAGACAAGAAAAAATAATCAAGCTCAGAGCTGAAATCAATGAAATATAACAAACAAAATATACAAAGAATCAATGAAACAAAGAGTTGGTTCTTTGAGAAACAAGCAAGAATGACAAACCATTAGTCAAATTAATGAAAAAAGGAGAGATAAATTTAAACTAATAAAATTAGAGGAAAACAGGGGGCATTGTAATCGACTCTGAGGAAATTAAAAAAGATCAATGACATAATTTAAAAATCTATATTCTACTAAAATGGAAAACCTAAAAGAATGAGCAAATTTCTTAAGACACAATTTATCAAAGGTAAATAAAAATGAAGAATGTAAGTAGATCTATAACCACTAACAAAATAGAAACTGTAATTAAAAGTTTCCCAACATTTAATCCCAACACTTAGAAGGCAGAGGCAGGTGAATCCCTACGACTTTGAGCCCAGCCTGATCTACAAAGTAAGTCCCAGGACAACCAGAGCTGGTACACAGAGAAACCCTGTCTTGGAAAACCAGTAACAACAACAACAATCATCATCATCATCACCATCATCATCATCATCATCTCTCAACCATAAACAACAAATAAAAAAGTAGACAAATAAAAACAGCTCAAGTCAGATGGACTCATTTCAAAAATATGTTAGCAAAATATACTGTATGAAAAAATTTAAGTAAAAATAAAACTATAAAGATTAATTACTCAGAAAAGTTTTTGCACAGATATTGTGGGAGCTAACAGATAGGCCGAATGTTATGAAACAAGAATCACAAATTTATTCAACCAGTGACTTAAATGCTACTGAAGAACAGTTAATTTCATGGATTAATTCAATCCAGTGTATTTTATAACTGTAGTGTCACTGGGCAATTTTCAAGACTCCAGTACAATGAAAGGGATATTTTTTTCCACAGCTGGAAAGTTTAGGAATAGAATAAAAGATAAGCTGATGTCCTAGATTTTTGGCAGACTGATAAATATTCTCAAATGTGGATAATTCTAAAAGACTGTGCCCAAGTCACACTTTGTTTATTATCCTTAATTTAAGATGTCTAGGTCTGAGCTATGTTAAAGGACCAACTTAACATAAGACTATCTCTAGAGCATAGAGCAATTTCACATGAAAGAGCAAGAAGGTATCTGGCAAATGGTATTCTCTTCTCATCCACAACTTTCTGCTCATAAACTGGAAGAACTTGAATTATTCTCAAAAATTCATATAATTTCTTACTTTCAAAAGAGATTAACTTAAGAAATTAAAATAAAATAGAACAAATTTTAGGAAAAGAACCTGGCTGCCACTCTGGTCCAAAGGCTACATATAAGTAGGCAGTAATGGGATTCACCGTGTCACGTGACACAACAGACTGGGGTCTGCCAGATCTCAGAAGCTATAGTCAGAAACTGACTTTAATTGATATAACACAGTGAACATGGAACAAAAAGTTACTCTGGAATGTCATGTTATCTGAAATTTTAAAATCAAGTGGTATCTCACCTAGATATATATACATTTATCTTTTTTAGTTTCAAATATAATTAATATTATCTAATATTACCTATATTCCTAAATGAAAAAGTAAGTTTCACAGTCTTGAATTAGAGTACATATGCATGGCACAATATATATGTATGCAATAATTGATAGAATGGTGGTAGAGAGAATTTTAAATCCCAATTTTTACCAGATAACTGATACCTTGGAAAAAGGAGAATTAGAAAATCTGTCTGAAGGCCAGTTTACAGTACTGTATTTAGCTTCTGGAACCCTACACACACCCTACATGTGTGAGAGTGGTGTCAGAAGAGAAATGTAAGAGTCAAGGCAAATGGAAAGACAAGGTCACTACCTGCTGATGTACTAATGGCTCATATGGCCTTCATCTATTCTTCAATTGTACAACAAGGGATTTACAATGTAAGATTACATAAAGTATAGAAGAGCACTGATGACAACTCCGAGGCTCATGGGACAAGGCCGTTACCGTGTGACACACACAGTGTGAATCACATCGTCCAGGAAACAGCATTTCCGCATTCCTCTCAGTAATTGTTATTTTAAAAAAAAAAGCTTTAATGATGATGTGGACAGAACCTGAAATTAAACTTTTAAACATAGTATAGTCTGTGGTTATAATTCTTCCATCATAAGTCTGAGAAAGGATTGCCAAGTTCTAGGTCTGGGGTAGCTAATAAAATCCTGTTTTAACGAAAACAAACAACATTCTCATAATTTAAGAAATCTGTGTATTTCAAGATACTTGAGGTAACTTCAACATTAAGCTGGCATTTGAGAGCCCTGAGGCTGAAGGAGCTATTTTGCACCTAATGTATTAGATACAGAATAGGGTCGCTTTGATTTCTTAACTTACTTCATTATTTTTTATCATTCACATATTTAATTCCATATATTGCAGTACTCAGGAGTCTTAGATTACAATTCTTTCTCACATTAACTTTTGCACAGAGAAAGTTCCTCCATACCTACCAAAGAAATGAGGGTTTTTATGGGTTTACTTAGCTGGCCAAATTGTGTTTAGGTGGATTTCCATTGCTGCTTAAGGCCTAGTTTGGCTTCATGTATTCAGTGAACTTGGACAATCTGCACTATAATTTTTCTTCATAGAACAAGAGGAATATTGAACAGAACAGCTGTATTTTGTTTTATTCTGTTTCATTAATATGTTCAGAGCAAGAACTGGCTCCAACTTCAATTACCTTCTCTATAATTACCAGAAGCTAATGCAGAAGAATGCACTTCAGAAAATTTACACTTTGTATTCATCTTTGGTTTAGTGAGTAAAATTCCTTGTGTCAAATTTTTATCAGGATCAATGTAGTCATCCAATAAGACTTGGGGCACACGCATGCAATTACTTGATTTAGCAAACTCAATGAAAGCCACAAAGTGTGTTTCCAATCTCAGGTATCACATCACACTATAGATATGAAGGATATCAGAACAGAACAATGGTGGAAGTTTAATTTTAAATCCAAAAATAAATACTAAATATAAATAAGATATAGAGTTTTTTTTAAGTATCAACTCTCACTAACTGTTTTGCGTAAAATGTCTACCTGCCATTGAAGCCTCTGAACTGGAGGCTTACTTAGAAAGACAAAAATATCCTGCTTTTACAGAGAAGGATTGGCTTTTAACTTGATACTTTACATTAATAACTTAGCAAGGTTGGCGCTATCCCAGTAAGTAATGCCCTGATTACATCATGAGACTCCTAGTGCCAGTTTGCCTTTAAATATTTAATGGGATTCAAACATTTTCTCAACATAGCATATTTACTTTGAAATGAAACCTTCATTAGTTCATCTGGAAAACTGAGTGGAAAAGTTGCCTCTCCTTTACTTTGTTTATTGCTACTCAAGTAAACATCAAATACAAGCCTTTATAAAAGATAAAAGCCACTTTACAGAAAAAAAACATTGTTCAAATAAAACCCTACAGCACTCAAAATTACTTCTATTTATTAAATAATATTCAATACACATAGCTGATTATAACTAGAGTTTGGGGAAAAACTCTCAAGGAGAAACAGAAATATAGAGAAGAACATACAATGGAGACATTTCTTTATTGATTTGTCCCTGTTAAACACAACAAAGCCCCCCCCCCCAAAGGGCAGAGTTTAAAACTTTTTGTTTGTTTGTTTGTTTTTCAAGATAGGGTTTCTCTGTGTATCTGTCCTGATACTCACTCTGTAGACCAGGCTGGCCTTGAACTCACAGAGATCCACCTGCCTCTGCCTCCTGATTGCTGGGATGTTGTAAACCAACTTTCTGGGGTAACTTTTGCCACAGCCCAGTCACAGCAGGTTTGTATGTCCCCTACAGGGTAGGGGAGTGAGGATTAGGAGGCCCTTGAGTTAGTCCCTGTTCTAACTCAACCCTTGACATTGAGCATCTTCCTCACAATTTCCATCCCAGACCGCCAGAATAACAGAAGGGGCTTAGGGAGCCCTTCTTTCTTGAATACCATCAATAAAGTTCACTGCACCCATAAAAAGAAAAAAGAAAGAAAGAAATGTTAGTTAGAAGGAACTGATGTGGGATTCCCCTTGTATGCTGTGAATATCATTGGTTAACAAACAACTTCTCTTGGCCTGTGCAGGGAATAGAGGTAGGTGGGGAAAACTAAACTTAATGCTGGGAGAAAGGAGGCAGAGTGAGGAAGCAGCCAGAAAGCCGCTGCACGAGACAGACATGCTGAAACCTTGCCAGTAGGCCATGAGATGAGCCTTGTGGTAAAGTATAAAACAATGGAGATGGGTTGATTCTAGATGTAAGAGCTAGCTAGCAATATGTTTAAGTAATTGGCCAAGCAGTGATTTAATTAATACAGTTTCTGTGTGGTTATTTCATTTCTGGCTGGCTGGGACAAACAAGCGACATCCTTATAACAAGGAACAGAGATAAGAAAGAAACACAGAGAGGCACAGGATAGTAATAGGAGGGTAACTCAGCAAATACTGAATTTGCCCACATTTATTTTGCATACCCTTTTAAACCCCAACAAAAAAGGGGGAAAGAAGGCAAAAAACTGCTTTACCATGATACAGAGAACAACCAGAACAGTTATTTGAGACATCAAGCCATTAATTTTTGAGCAAAGTATTTGCTGTGTGGGGCAGTGAACACACCCTATACCAAGCATTCTGCAGGCAGTCACTCCTTAAGTCAAACCTCCTGTTTCAAAAGAAGCAGAAGTATTCTTGAATTTCTAGATCTTTGGTGAAGTGGATCCATCTCTATGAGCCTTCTTAATGTCCTAAACACCAAGTACCCACACTATAGGTCAGAATATCTTGTTTTGTAGCCATACCTGTTGTCAACAACTTTGAAAGTGCAAAAATAAGCTCAAACTCTCTGACCTTCAGACAAGGTTAAATAGGCTTACATCTGTAATTGCCCCAACACTGGGATTAAATGTATGTGCCACCACTGCCCAGCTAAGAGCAGACTCTTAACTATATCTGTCTTCTACAACTGTAAAGAAGCAATGGTGTTACTATCTAAAATATATAAAGAAATAAAAAACAGGCATCAAGAAAATAAATAACCCAATCAAAAATTGGGTAAGGACTAATCAGAGATTTTAAAAGGAAACCCCAATTGACTGAAAAACACTTAAAAGAAATGGTCAATATTCTTAGGTATCAGGAAAATATGTAAAGCATAACTATATTGAGATTTCATCTACCACCTGCAAAAATGGCAAATATCAAAACAAGTGACAGCTTATGCTGGCAAGGATTTGTGTTGCAGCCATCATGGCGATCAGTGTGGGGGTTCCTTAGGATCCTGGGAATATTTCTATATCAAGATCCAGCTAGACCAGTGCTGGACATATACCCAAAGGACTCCACATTTTATTACAGAGATTCTTGTCCATCTATGTTCATTGCTGGTCTATTCATAACAGCCAAATTCAGAAACAGCCTAGTGGACATCAACAGATGATAGAAAATGAAAATGTGGCACATTTACACATGGGATATTATTCCACTGTAAAGCAAACAGAACCAAAATCATGTATATGTGTCTGCATATATGCATGCGTATGTGTTTATCATGCTTTTTCATATGTTTTTTTAAAAATTCTACTCTAGTTATTGATTTTTATTTGCCTCTTTGTTTTCAAAAGAGAGGCAGAAAGAATGCATGGCTTTAATGGGTAAGGAGGTGAGGTGTATCTTTGAAAATATGAAAGAGGAGAAACTGATCAGGATACATTATATGAAAAAATACTTTTAATATAAAAAGGAACAACATGAATCAGAGAAATAATATGTACTTTTTGAAATTCTAAAAATATGTTTTTACAAGGCATGTGCATAAGAACAATGGGTGAAATATTTGAAGACATACTCGAAATGTCTTACTTAATGTTACATGAAGAGTAACTTTGACATATTAATTTTGTTACACGGTGACATAATTTATATCTATGCCAAGTCTCATGTGAACTTAACATCAGCAATTAAAAATTTAATCATGATATTTTATCTATTTTTTACTTTATGTGTATGGATGATTTGTTTGCATGTATTTCTGTGCATCAAATACATTCAGTGACCACAGAGGCTGGAAGAGGACATCAGGTCCTATGGAACTGGATCTATGGATGGCTGTGAGATTTCTATGTGGATTCTGGGAACTGAACTAAGGTCCTGAGGAAAAGCAACACGTGGTTTTAACTGCTGAGCCATCTCTCAAATACAGCACCGGTAATGTAACACAAACCAATTCAAGGAGGAGGAAAAGAACAACTCAGGGACCAAAGGAATATCACAAAATGTAAAGTTTTAGAAAAACGGTCTTCTGCATGTGCTTCCTGCAAGTAAAATCTAAACAAGTTTGGATTTTCAAAGACAGGAATATCCCAACCTCAACTACCATATACAACTTCCTGATTGTTCCCTATATCTTATTTGATAAGAAATCTGTTCAGGTGTCTGCTCTGAAAAATGAGGGTAGAAAGATTAAATATTTATAGTCAGTAATAAGGTGTGGGCTTTTATGGGATGCGATAAGGAACGATGAAGACTGAAATAATCTGGAGAAGACAATGTCTTCTCCATGTGAAAGAGAAGGCCACTGCTCAAATACTGCCTGCCCTCCCTCCCTCCCTCTCTTCCTCCTTCCTCCCTCCTTGCCTCCATCCCTCCCTCCCTTCATGTCTACAACTTTTATGCTTATTTTCTTTCTGAGAAATGTATATAAGTGTACCTACTTGACTGTAGGTGTATCATATACATGTGTGTATACATGTATGCATGCAGGTGCCCACGAACACCATAAACGAGTATGAGATCCCCTGGAATCTGAAGTTGAAACTTGAAACTGAGGTTGCACATGGTTATGAACAATCATGTGGCCGTTGGGAACACAACTTGCACTGTTGCAAGAGCATCCAGTGCTTATAACAATTGAGCTATCTCTGTAGTATCCTTTTCATTGTATTAGGTAAGAAGGAAGTCCAGGTATCTAAATTATAAAATAAGTAAATCTAGAGGGTAGGGATGGGTTGTGCCAGTTACTTCCTCTGGGAAATAAATCTGGTTCATTTAGAACTTTGAAAAAAGTGATAATAGAAAATCTTTGATAAAATACAAATAAATATGTGAAACCTTGTAACTCCTCATGTTATCATCTCTATCAATTAGGCAAGAAAACTCACTCACAGAAGGTTCTAAGGTATTTGACTCAACTCACATAGATTTTAAGTGTAACTATGAACTCATGTAGTTTTATTTCACATAATGATCTTTCTCTACCTGTCTGTTCCCAAATTCTTTAGTTCTTTGCTGATTTATCACAGAAATAACCTTATTTCCTTCATATGAGTGAATAAAGAAGGCACAGGACACAATGAAAATAAACAAATGTCTTTCATACCAAAATGCTACTGATGTGGAAATGCCCTGAAGACTTATTTTTGACCTACATCAGGGATTTTCAATTATTTTGCTAGTGCTCAACAGAAGGTATCTGAGTCACGGATGTTTTCCGGAACAAAATAACCTGTTGATTCAGCAACGTTTGTATGTAAGAGCCATTCAGTCAGCTGCCTACTGTCTTATTTAGGCATTGTTTTGCTTAAACAGTATGAATAATGATTCTACAAAACCATACCCAACTATCCATCCTTGATTCCATAAATCTGAAGCTGTACAGACATTCCACAAAATCAGGCAGAATAGCCCAAGTTCCCGGCAATGCCCTCAAGTAGGACCTTTTCTAATTACCAAGTTTCCTGGGGTAAATACATCTGGAGGTCCAAAGAGACACGACTGGATATAGAAAGACTGGGAAAGAAACAATTCTCTGTGCCTCTTTATTACCATTATGTACCTGTAACTGTCTCTATCTTTCTAGCTACTCTTCGTTTCTCCTCAGAATAGAGGTCTCTTCCTACTGATTTTCAACTCTCTCACCATCTTCTCTAAGGGGTCCCTGACTACTTATTCATTATCTACTTTTCTCTAAGGTCCCACCATTCTGTCTCCTGTTGAGTAATTGCTGAAGCCTTAAGACAACTGTTCTACCTGCCTACTGTTTTTAAATTGTCAATAGAACAGAAGCATTTTTGTTTTTTTAGGGAAGGACCTAGTCTACCTTACTCTATTCAAATTCTACAGTTCTAGAATCCTGCTTCACTCATGATTCCTAGACAGAAAATGCCCATATAGAAAGCTTCCATCAAGGGTAAGCTACATTCACAGTGGAGGCGAAAGATCATTCAGAGAGGTGTTTCCCTGAAAGAACTCTTGTTTGTTGACAACACATTGAGTCTTTTCAGCATTGACTCTATCAACAAGTAAAAATATGTCAAGGACAACAAAGCCCTTCCTACCAAGAGGGTTCCCTGCTGAAGCTTTGACACACAGTTTTAAGGTTATTTGGCAGTGACTAAATCCACCTGTACTTAGTGCTAGAAATACATATGAGAAAGCTCAGAGCTCGGTTACTTGGTGAAGAAAGATGAAACAGACATCTTTCCCCAGACGTTAACCTTTACATAGAGAGTAGGAGAGTTTTACTGCACAGTCTCTGACTAAGGCGAATATTAAGCCAAGAGAAATGAAGCTCACATAAGAGCACACGTGCTGTGTAGAATGTAGGATGTTTCTCAAGTTTTTTAAATTGTGTTCTGATTCTGTGTCCTTTGAACTTTATGCCAAAAGTGCTGGATAAATGAGCTTGACTTCTCAGTTGGATGTCCTAAATACATAGTATAAATAAAAGCTGATCAAAACCTTCTCATAACAGTTAAAAGCATTATTATAGGGCAGGGAAAAAAAAGCATACCCCCTGCCTAGTGGTGACGGATGCTGTGTTTTACAGCAGAGAATTCACTTCTTAATGTTTGCAGCCATTTTTGAAAGCTTTCAAAGTAACGACATGTAGAATACCCTTGAAAAAATATAAGGAGATCTAAATTTGCTGCGTGTTAAAGTAGTCCTGGAAGTTACATTGACTTTCTATTGCCTCACTCTTTTGAGTAAACAGAAGGCGAGGCACAAGAGCCTTAGGTTTTCTTAAGTGATCCACCCTTTGCAGGAAAAGCATCAGAGCTGTGGAAGTGTTTCCACAAATTGCAGGCCCTGTTCTTTTAAATGTCAGTTACCAATAAATACCCTGTGAACTGGGACCCTGAAAGGAAACATGATATAAGTAGGATTTCCTTGAAAGTTAAACAGGAAAGCAAAGCAAACTTAATGTGATGCATTCTAAATCTATAATTGTTTTTTAAAATGGGGGACATTGCCATTTCGAAAGAAAATGAATGCATGTCCACAACTTCTGCTATGGAACTTTAAATGTCAAGGTGAATCGACATAAAGTGATAGGGGTGGAGTGGATGACTATCCAAGGAAAATCAAGGACGTCAATTTAGAGACATTTAGTTTCATACTTGGCTATTTAACTCTCCATGAACAGTCAGAGGCCTGGACTGGGCTTATTGCTGATGCCAAGAAGGAGCTGAGAAAGTCTAAAGATGGCCTGAGACATCAAAGACTACAGTCTTCCTTGAACAATCAGCTATAGAGATACTTGTGCAGCCTTTCACAGAGTCCTAGCCTGTGTTTTAATGCCACACTGCAGTGCTACCGCACCTGTGTGAGTGTGTGTTTGTACATGTTTCACTTCCAAAATGATGTAATAAGACAAGGCGAGTTTTTTAATATAGGGGTTTTCCTTTCACCTATATGCTTCTACTTTCCCAATTACTGAGTTTTGAAACTATAAGAAAGCACTAACTAAATATCAGTGAAACGGCATGGCCATAAGAAAAAAAAGAAATAGATTATTACCCTAATTTGGGCTCTTTATAGAAAGCGACACTTAAGTTCATAACTTCTTTTCTTATATTTTACAAGTTTAGTTTATCTTGAAAAGAAAACTCTTTTCCTGAGAAGGGAAAGGCAATTTGGTTAACTTAGTAAAAGTGACTTCATACACAAACGTTTGTCTAAGAATCATAGGAGGCAACTAAATATCTCTGGGTAGACAAATATTAAATATAATATATGATTGGACTCGTTTGTGTGATCACATGTTGTGTATGCATGGCGCACACATGTCATGGTACCTGTGTGGAGGTAAGAGGACAGCTATTAGGAACACATTCTCTTTCCACTAGGTGGGTCTCTGAAGTTGAACTCAGGTTGTGGGCTTGGGGACAAACACCATTCCCACTGAGCTAACACTCTGCCACCGAAAACACAAACATTTTTAACTTTTAAAGTAATATGAGACTTAATTATAACTTTTCATTCCTTTCCTCTCTCATAGTTACTTTCATATCAAGTTTTTCATATTTTCCTGGATATAGGAATTCCAAGACACACAGCTCTCACATACAGCATGAGTATTCTTTATTTCAATTAAGATTCAGTAGCTACAAGGGGCCAGGAATGAAAAGGTTATCTACCTAGCCAGGCCTGGCAGAATGAAGGTGGGAGAGAGAAAATGTCTACTGTTGGGTCCTGGGGAGCTTTCCAGAGGCCACGAAGCATTGCCCGAGGGATTATTGGGGCCATCAGACCTTTGTTCAAGATCCAACTGTTCCTAAAACCTAACAAAGTATGGACAAGCAGAGCATGATGTCCCCTTAAAAATGAGTTTCCTGAAATTCTGCCCAACAGTGATTGCATTTATAAATAGGTTTCTTAATGTTTCTATCCAGAACATAAATTAATTATGTAGATGTTAGACACAGGTTACACTGAATAACATCATGCTACAATATACTGAGCCTTATCATGTTAATTTACTGCAGGGCTCCTTCCCCATGAATACATCACTCTTCATCTAGATTTTGGTGGTTGGGAAGTAGATAAATAAATTAACTCTGCACACAGATCTTCACTTGAAGTGCACACTGCCCTGGTTTGCGTTTGCAGAGCTCACTTAGACAGCAATCAAGAGAAACCTTGTGACACCTGGCAGAGTACTACAGGACAGCCACGGTGCATTTATAAGTGGAAAAGGACTTTAATTTAGATGAGTCACCAGGATTCCTGGAACTCCAGAACACAAGAGTACCAAGTACGTGCCTCTAGATAGATATTGGCCATGTTGAAAAACTCCCTGGAAATTTCTATGAAACTATCCAGCCAAGACTCTCTTGCCTTTATTACATGTGAGTCAGAAAACTTTATGAAAATGAGAAGCTTATGGCAAACCGTTATTTAAAATATATCTGTACTCCACAAGAAGTTAAACTGAATGCAGTTTAAATTTCACAAAAACTAAAGATTGAGGATATAAAACAGTCAGACACAAGACAAGCTTTTAGAATGAGCTCTGCATTTCCTATAGTTTCTCTAAGGTAGTCTGAATGTTAAGAAAAAACAAAAAAACTTTGGATTAGGAGAATTCAATTTCAGTGAAAGCAAATTTCTATAGAGGCTGTCAACCTCAAAACTGTACTAATAGATGTCCTTCAAAGATATTGAAAACATTTAAAACAGCTTTGGTTAATTTTTTAAAATAAATCTATTTTTATTTTTACTTTCTTTTATTTCTTATTTTCTAATTTTTGTCTTTGATATTATATTGTGTCTACAGAGGTTACCTACTACTTCAATTCTTTGTTTTCAACCTTGGCTTTCCATCCTTTATTGGAAGAAACAATCGTTCCAATCTCCTAAATCATTTGACCAGAATGTTACATGTCTCTGTCTGTTAACATTAATATAATTTCAAAAGGCTCTGGATTCTATAAAATGGAAGAATAAGTGTTTTCCATGTTGAAGAAGTAATCATACTGTAGCCTACAACACATGTAATTATTATTTATTAAAAAGAAAATTTAAAAACCAGTGTGAGAGAAAGCACATGCAAAAGCCCAGAATAGTCTTTCATCCTAGACTGGTAGATAAAGGTAACCACTTAAGATAGGAAGACTGTTGGTCGCAACTAGCAAGTCAATAGCAAACTGGAAAGGGACTCACACCAAAACGAGGAAAGATGGTTAGTTAATACATGCATGCCGCATTGTTTCTCTTTACCAGTGAAGAAATAATTCTTAGATACAGCAGGTTCTTTCTCAAACCGTCAAAATAAGAGGAACAAAATTTCAAAAAATGTTCATAAAACCTATTTTTGTAAAGTATGAGAAATAGAAACTATTAAACACTATTAACTAGAAGAATTTTAAATGTAAGCCTTTACCATTTTCTTTTAAATAAGAATTTGTTGAAAATATATACAACACAGTTGGCTTCTAGGAATCCAACAAAAATAATTCTTTCAACAAATTCTTACTGAGACCCAACAAATACTTGTATGAGCCTAGAAGAAAATATCTATGCAGATGCTTACTCCAACAACAGCTACCACTAATATAATGGATGAACATTCCCCACAGGGCAGATAAATTATCCTGCGTGGATACATTGACCAGGACATACTGAAAACAGAAAAGTCACCAAGTGTCTATAATAATTTCTTCTACTCACACAATTATTGGCAAAATACATTTGAGAGAAAAACCTCGTCAAGTTCCATGTATCCTTCTCTTTGTAGACATTAATGAAGATAAAACTGGTTATGACTTTGAAAAATTGAATACAAATGAAGTTCTGGAAAAAATAGACTCTGCAGAAAGTTTATCATATTTCCTGCAGGAGCTGGTCCTTGAAAAAGGCCTAATTGCCTTTAATAGATACAAGTTCCACAAAAGTCATTTTTTTCCTTGGTTCTTCACATCCAATTCTTGAGTGTAAAGAGTGAGGAGTAAATATACTTCCCACTTCTTCTGATTTCCATGACCTAAGGATGACTAAGGGAAATGTGTGCCAGAAAACTATATCTAGAGACATTCAAGGAAACAAATTACAAGAAAAAACAGACGTCATTTTTACACTGGGCTTTTGTACATAGGGTTCTTTTCAGCAAAGATGGTTTTCCAAACAGGAATTTAGTACCAGTGAAGCAAATTTCTTAATCTTATTTCTTATGCACACAAAATCTTTACTTGTCCATTTCTTATAACCTGTAACACGTTCTGGTGGGTGAGTTTACATTGGTATCTTCTACTAGAGTAGCCACAAGTTGATCTGAGCATAGAAACTAATAATGGCACTTGAAGCTTATAGTCTCTGAAGAGACAACAGTGGTGGATCAACTTCCAATGGCCATGGTGCCAAAGAAAGGGGAAATAAATACTAGCAACTCAGTTGGCTGGAGAATATGACTGTAGGTGCTGCCATTATTCTTCCATAAAAGTGCTATTAATTATTTAGGACAGATAAAAAAGTCAATTTTAGAGTTTTTAATTGACACTTTTTTGAAGCAAATTTGTTCCACATCCATATACAATTTCTGCCTGGATTGAAAGCTTATTATTTCTGTTTTCATGTGACCTCTTAGAAAAGGACTAATAGTTTGTGATAATACACATTGTTCAAGAAAATGCTCCATTAAAAGATTCAAGTAAAGAACTAGAAGAAATAGTCAAGTTCATTTTGAGGCACTCTTGGGTTTAAACCCTATAATCTCAAGCCAAAGCAGGAATGGAGAGACTGTGTCCTCTCTTTTCCTGGTTCTACGGAATCTGGGATGAGAACACAGTTTTCCAGGGTTCAGAAGTTTCAGTTAACAGACACCACAACCCTTGTCTTTTCATTTTCATAGACAAGACACCCATGTGAGGAAATCAAGCATTTAGGGGCAAACTTTGACCTAAGAAATCAACCGTAACTACTTTAATGACTAGGTTGATCTTTGTCACTTTGAGGATTATGGGAATTCAAACATTGACAATAAGAAACAACAAACAACAGTTGTACTTCAGGGCTCTGCATTCAATGGACTGAACTCTCATTCAACCTCTAACTGTTAACCATGGATGCCAACTACGGACTATTACAAGGCGGGGTTGAAGACCAGGTTACAGCATATTCTTAATGCCAGGCAGCTTATTACCTACCTCAAAGCCAGGGCTCACAGGAGACTGAAACATGAAGTTGAAATAGCAAAGAGCAGGCAGAGGAGGAGAATAAAAGGAGAAAAAGACAGAAAAACAAAGTTACTAGCGAAAAGCAGTGTGGATTAGTCAATGATATTACCATAGGCACATGTGCTATCAGACAAAACCAAACTGCTACAAAGTCCAAACTGAAAAATGCCTTGAAAGTTTAATGGAAGAGGAGCCACCAAGTCACAGATGCAAAACATTTTGAGATCATGAGTAGTTGTTATATAAAAAAAAAATCTATGGTCTTAGTGATGAGGGGTGGCTCTTGTACCTTGTTGAAAACAAATTAGAGTCAAAATGAAGTATTTTTGACCTTTAAGTAAAAGATTAGGTTTTCTTCACAATAATTCTTGCTCTTAATGTGAAATGGAGAAAAAGGTCATTAGAGTAATCAAATGTTGCATAGCTGTTATTTGCCTGCAGGTGAGAGTGAGCTGAAACGTACTTCCTATCTATTTCGGAATGGCACACATGGGATAGCTAGAGGTAAGAGGTTTAGGAAGACAAATACAGGGCCCAGAGAAACAGCTTGGTGGGTAAGAGCAATGGCTGCTCTTCCAGAGAATGAGGTCCTATTCCCAGCATCCACATGGCGGCTCACTACTGTCTCTAAATACAGTTTCAGGGAAGCCAAGCCTATTTATGACCTCTGATGATACTGAGTGTGTAAGTGATGCCAAGATAGACATTCTAGCAAAACATCCCCACACATAAAATTTTAATAATTATTTTAAAAAGGAAGGTAAATGTCGAATGATTAATAAAAACACATAGACAGAAATTGGGGTTCAACCTGAAGGTCAGAAAAGCAATGCAGTCAGCCACTGACTCTTATGTCTTCTGCAGTCCAATATGGCGATCCTGCCTCCAGGAATCTCAGAACGAGACTGTGTCTGAGAGTTGTCTCCTACAGTCATATATTTCTTTCTGGAGCTGGGATTAAAGGCTTGCAACACTGCTGCCTTGTTTCTATGGCAAACTAGTGTGGCTACTGGGATTAAAGGTGTGTGTCCCCACTGCCTGGTCTGTAAGGCTGATCAGTAAGGTTGTTTTACTCTTTGACCTTCAGGCAAGGTTTATTTATCAAAATACAAATGAAATATCACTATAGGCAAATATATCTACGGTATATTTTTTGCTCATTTTTTTTTTATTTCTGATCCTACTCTAAATTAAAATATCATTTGAAGGTAAAAAAATACACTTTAGTTTTAAAAGAAAAGTTTCATTGTAAAATATATTGAACATATTCTTTTTCATCTTTCTTTTTTAAAACAAAGGGAAATAAGTAGGCAGTTTTTCTATTTGATAACTAAAAATCAAAACAAAAATGAACTCTGGTTGAAACATTAAAAACTGTAGAACTACACTCTGATGTTAGTGATTTTATTCCTACTTGTTAAATAAATTACTGTACATTCAGAAAAATCTTATTACTTGTTTTTGAAAGCTCTGTTTCTTGATTTGCAATATGCTGCCATTGACTCAGGGGCATTGGGAGCTTTGTACAATTAGAGGGAGGTTTTACCAAACCAACTCGGCAGCCAGTACTATCTGTGCAGTGTGTGTGTTGATGAAAGTTACCTGGGAAATTCAGAAGCAACAGCTTCTCATTGGAACACAGCTCCAAATATGGCTTTTCTGGAAAAAAATCACGTTTTTGTCTATAGGCACTAGTATGAGACAGAAAAAAATTACCAAATGTCTAACAAGACGGTTCCCTAGTCAACTACATATGTGGCATCTAAACCTCACAGTTTTCCTTTAAATACTGGTGCTGCAGACTTTTCAGCATGGTCTTTCATCAGAATTCATCCTTCAGATTATAGTGTGTAAAGATGGGCTAGGCAATAGGCAGTAACTAAATAATTTATAATTTCCCAAAGATTACTTTTCTTTTAAGATGCTCATGGGTTTTATGAGGGTGAAGAGGGAATTCTATATTAATTTAGTTTAAGAACAGTGACTTCATTATGACAAGATTCAGTTGGCTATTAATTATGCATAGCAGCTATCATAATTTCCACTGCATGGATGCACCAAGAGGCACTTAACAATTTTATCGGATCAAGATTGGCTTATTATCATCTTTTTGAATGTGCTTGTGTGTGATGTGTATGCATGTTCATGTGTGTCTGGGCATCTGTGTGTTTGTTTGTGTGCATGCGTGTATGAATATGTGTGTAAATGTACATGAACATGTGTATGCATGAATATAAAGGCCAGAAATTGACTTTGGGGATCTTTCTTGTTTATTCTCCATTCTCCACTTTATTCTTTGAGGCAGGTTCTCTCATTTGAACTCACATCTTAAATATCATCTCTTCCTCCTCAGCAATGGGATTCTAGGTGGTCAATTATGCCCAACTAGCTTTCATGAGTACACTGGGGATCTCAATTCTGATCCTCACATATGTGCTATAAGTGCTCTATCTACTGAGCCATATCTCCAGTCTAGTTTCCAGAAATTCTGTTAAATAATTGTGGTTTTTTTGAAAAACACCAGAAAATATATAGGCCACACTGTTCTTTTATCTTGTTGACTTAACATCAGCAAACATTTCTAGAGACCCACTATTATTATTATTACAGTGCTCATTCCCTATGTATGCATTGTGGTGTAACAACTTTTCTTTTGTCTTGGAATGGTTTAAAGAAAGATCATATGATTTATAGTTTTGTGTCTTTGGCAAAAACCACTATATTGAATAGATAACCATATTCCTAAATTTATTGTAATTGAATGAAAGGAATCTCAGAATTTAATCAATAATAATCCTAATATAACATTTGATCCTTTCTTCACATTACTGTTAATAAAATCTGCAACAACTTTCTATTTGGATAGCTATAATTGTAAATAGATAGCTATAATAGTATACTTTTAGGTCAGTGGTTCTGTGTGTAGTGACCCCTTTTCACAGGGGTTGCATATCAGATATCTTGCATATCAAATGTTTACACTATGATTCACCACAATAGTAAAATGACCGTTAAGAAATAGCAATGAAAATAATTTTATGGTTGGGGTCACTACAACATGAGGAGCTGTGTTAATGGTTCTCAGCATCAGCAAGGTTGAGAACCACTGTTTTAGAGCATTTTAAAGTTGCAATTTGTAAGAAGTAATGAGTACAAAGTTTTAGGAATAAATCTTGATGAGATTATGTATATACACCTGGAACTTCTTTCCAGATAAGATGTAGAATTCCTCCACCTTTGATAGTTCAACTCTGCTCCCTCCCAGCTAGCATCCCTCTAAGAAAAAGCATTATTTCCCTGTTCTTCAACATAGATTGAATTTGCCTCAATTACATTTCAAATCTTGAATCTATAAATATAGACTCTTTTATCTCTGACCTCCTGTTGAGATAGGAGTATCATTATGCTATCTGGAGTGATCACGAAATTTTACCTTTCATGACTGCATTTTTTTCTGAACATTCTGATCTGGAACTACCGTCATGAACTGCTATGCTCAGCTTGATTTCTTCATTTAAATACTGCTTTGTGAAATTCTACTGTGTTGTTGAGTGAATACTAATTTCTTAATGACAGTGGAAATAAAGACATCATCTATGGAGTTAGTATTGCTTTTATTCACAAGTTTTCACTGCACTGTCAAAAATATACTTTCTTTAACAAGACCTACATCATGCCAAAGGCAGGTGGCATGGCAACATGGATGGGGATAGCTCACACGTGCTTCTGAGGGAGGGAGAATCAGTTATCTGTGGGGACAAATCCCCTGATACATTATTCTGTTCTAAGTGAAAGGCTTTCTTAATTTGAATGATGCCCAGCTTGTTGATTCATTTCCTTTTCCTCAGAGATTTACTTTTTCTTTAAAAGCTTTTCCTATTTCAAGTATTTTCATTTATTCATCTTTATTATTTCTTAGAAAATCAATGTACCTAGGATCATACGGTTTGAAGCAGGTTAAACATATTTTCCAGGCTAGACATGGTGGAGCACAGCCATATCCCCAACACTTAGGAAGCAGAGGCAGGAGGATCTCTGTTATTTACAGGCCAGTTATGTCTACCTGGCTAGTTCACAGATAGCTAGGGTAACACAGTACACACAGTGACAGGCTGTCCCAAATATCAATTTTAAAAAATTCTAGTTTCCATATGTATGTCCAATAAACTCCCAAAACATTTACTGAACAGTCTATCCTACACATCAGTTCCATTCTGTATATAAATCAATCAGCCAATCTGCATGTCCAGTTTCTGATTCTGTTATAATATTCTGCCTGTGTGATACCATATTACATTAAATGTTTCATATTTAAATACTGTGTAATACAGCATTATATTCAATGAATTTAATATATGGCAATTCTCCAGTTTTATTTTATATCAGGAATTCTCAATAGTAACACCATTGTCATTTTGAGCCAAATAGCTCATACTGGAAAAACCCTGCATGTTAACCTCTCTATTTCTGGAACTTTAAGTCTTAACTGCCTTGGAAGCTGACAGGCACCTTCGAATACTGGCTTTATCCATTTCTGTCTTATTTTCTTTAGAGTTTCCAATTATTCCTTGTGGGAAAACTTATCTGACAAGCTCCTTTTTCACACTTAAGGACAAAAAGGAGAGTTGTGAGATTGTTGTCTAAGGTTAAGCCGATGTAGTTTTGTTTTCAACTGACACTTAACTCCTGAAAATAAAGAGATGAGAATATGTAAAGAAATATAATCTGCATAATTATACATAGCAGACAAGTAAGCATAAGTAGTATACCCTACTTAAGGATCCTCTCATTTTACTTTGTTTCTACTAATACTGTAAATGGCTTACCAAAAACTCATCTGTGTAGAGTTAGTTGCTCTATCATCAGCTCATTATACTGGGCTATCTTAGAAGATGGGTGCTTTAGGGAGAGCATAATGGATGAGGTTTGTGCCAACACAGATGACACATACAGCTTGCACTACAACATATGCTGTTTTGTCCTTTCGATCTTAGCAGGACTATTTAAGTCTGAGATTCAATTTATCTGCCTAAATTGGACAAATTGGTAGAATAGCAATGTCTTACTCTGAGTGTAAACAATCCTATCATCAAAGCAATCGTAACACAGCATATTTTGTTTTCTTTCATTTTAGAAGAAGCTTGCACATGTCATCACAGACTTGCAAAACATATATTCTAGATGCATTAATGAACAATGCCATCTTTGCACAAGCATCAACCTTATCTGAAACTTTTTTCTTGACTGTATACAACACCAAAAGGTTTTACTCTTATTACCATGACATCGCCTCTTATTAGAATTCACTATGGCTAAAAAGAGACATAGTAGCCATGGTCTAAGTACACCTGGTTAGAGCAAACAGAGTTGGCCCCTACCTTCACTAGCCAAGATGAAACAAAGACAACAGAGACAGGTATTTGCCACCAAAATTAGACTAACATTTCCTAATTTCTAAGAAACTAGAAAAAAGACGCTCAGACATTCCATGAGTTCTCTGGATTCCAAGAGAACCTCAGAGCCAACATGTTGAGTATTTCACAAACATTGTTTCTAAGGAGATTTCTGTTTATCTGAAGAACAGTTTATGTAAGGCTGTGGAAGCTCATGTTCCCAATATCTTTCAGTGTGTTATGGCCATGAGTTTTCTTTTTTAATTAATACTTTTTTTTTATTTTTTGAGGCCATGATGGCTTCAGAAATCACTGTCATTGTATGTGGTCACAATTTCATGATGCTTTAAGGCAACTTTGAAAAAAACTGAATTTTAGAGCATTCTACTGCAGGGAATTTCCATTCACCAGTGAAACACTAATGAATTTTGACATTTATGTAAAATATATCTTGTAATCAAATAATTCAAATAATTGAGTAATTATTTCAGTCGTTTAAATATACCAGTTAATAATTTTGTTTACAAACAAAAGATATGTATTAAAGGTAATAGATATATAACCTAAATTATCATTATATATAACTACATATTTTATAGTATAAATTATCATTATATATAAACTACATATTTTATTTATATATAGATTGGTTTGATATATAAATTAATTATATCTATAAAATCCAAAATAGTTACATGTAATGATTCAAAATATATAATATATATTTGTATGTGTGCATTTGTATGTGGATATATACATATATACACACACATATTACATCTATATTATAATGTATATTAAACAAGTAAAACCAAGTATGTATAGGTCTATACTATGATTCATACATGATCAAAATAAGTTTCATCTAATTAAAACTAACTAGATTCTAATATACGGTAATGATAAATACTTTAAGCTTTGGATTTCTAGTATAAAAATAATTCTTAAAAAGCCTTTTGTAGTGAACTTGAATGTGACATAATTTATTTATAATTTTACTTTTGCATAATTTTAACGTCCTTATTTCAAACATTATGCCTTGCAATTACTACTGTTATCCCTACTGCAAGTGCCATATCTTATAAAATAAACATTTTCATAATTTTGATCTCATCCAGAGAACTTCAAAGCAGAGTACGCAATGGCAATAATTTTTATGAGTAACAGTATGGTGTAAAAATGACACTTATTCTAATTAACACACACTCATGGGATTATAGAAATCACAAATATACCTTCTGAGTAGTACAAATATATCATACTCATTTAGTTACTACAAAGGTATAGTATCTATATTCCCCCCAATCATTTCTGTTAAAAAAGAATGAAAAACAGAAGGTAACACCACCAAAACAGCAATGTAGGCACAGGCTACAGCAGTTTTCTATTGGTAAAAATGAGTGTCCCATCTGACATGTGGCTTATTCTGCAACAAAATTTAAGTCATTTAAAGTCTCCATGCAACATTAATTTGTACAATGTCAATTTATAATAGATACCTCCATACTTCCACTTAAAATCTAGGTGGATTTACTTGACCTAATTGTCTTAGTAACTCTTACATCTTTGTTTTTCATCACTTTCTGTAATAAGTATGCTGTAAAGCATCAGTGTCCTAGTGAGACAAAGTAGTCAAGGAAAAGCTGCATCCTGAAGCCATTAGTTATTTCAGAACTCCATTCCTCTTTTACGTAGCTCACGCAATCATCACACAATTCTTCCATTAATGTGTGAAAGATGAATGTGAATTTCCTTAACAAATGCTTTTACTGTGCCCATCAGCTGCTTCACAGGTACTAGAAATATTCTAGTTGAGTGCTGTTCTTCTCATGGTACTTGGTAGTGTGCAACGATAAACTTCTGTGAATATCAGTAATGCCGAACAGCAAGACTTTGGTATTTTCATAAAGGCAAATTTTGGAAGAAATATTCAGGATGCTACAGGTTCTTGGAAATATGCAGAGGAGACCATCTTTTGCAGCGTTAGCACACTAGTTCATACTGCTCAGGGCTTATGATCATATGAAGCCTCCCATATTTTTCATTTTCACCAAGCTCAGGGAAGAAAGCTCGAAGCTGTTAAATCTTTATTGATGCATTGACCAACCTATAACAGAGACCCCATGGAAACATACACATTTACATGGGGGCCGGGTCTCCCTCCCAGCATGTTCTCCTGGCCCGACACTGATATCATAACATCCCCCAGATTTTTCAAGCAAGTGGGAATGGACAGATAGGAGACCATACCAGTAGAGATTCCTCAGGGGCACTGGTGGAGAACTCAGCAGATGACGTGCGGACAGTGCTGAGTCCAGTGAGGGAAACATTCGAGAGCCTTCTCCTTCTCACCCCGCTGCAATTGTTAGGAATTTTAAATGCACATCTCTTATGGTAATTCAGACCACATCCTGAAAAACAAACATAAAAATAGCTTTCATCTAACCAGAAACTATGTCTATTCCATCTTATAAATTAAGAATTTGAAAACATAGCACGACATCAATTTGTCTTGATGCTAAGTGGAAATACAAATTTTCTTTCTGTTTTCTTTGATTTTTTTTTCTCCTTATTTGAACATGAATTTTAGATTCTCATTTTGTTGTAAATGTCCAACAATTCCCCTGGCTGTTGCTTTTAAATTATTTATTTATTTATTTATTGATGTTCTGAATAAAATAAATTTGGGTTTAGAAAAATCTACAAATATATTTATAAAAATATTATACTATTTTACTGTTATAATTTTAGATGTGTGTGGGCACATAGAGGAGAAATTAGTCATAGTGCATCCCAAGTTTGGGTGACACTGATCTTTAAGCTTATCTCTGTAACTTACTTGTACACATGACCCTGAAAAAATTATTTTTATCTCAATTTCCCAGTCTCTAAGGTGGAGATAAAAATAACCACTCCAAACAACTAAGATGATCCATAAAGTCCATCACTTGTTGGTTTCCAGGTAGCTGATAGTTGAAAGCATATTCTCCACTTTGGGAAGTCTTATTTTCTCCAAATATTTATACTCTGTTCACTCCCTATTTAAAATTCACTGGCTACTTAGAATTCCCCTCTCTGTCACAAAATAGGTCGGACAACTTTTCATAAAACATTCGTTACAACTCAGCCACCAAGACAGTCAGAGCTGGATGAAGCCATTGTCCAAGAAGTCCTGGGTATGGTTCCCCCTGAGAGAAAAAGAAGGTGTGTTTACTTGATTCTGGTTTTGTGGGTCTGTAGCTGAAGTTCCTAACAAGATTTCGAAGAAAGGTCTGGGAGTCTAAGTAGCACAGCAGTTAAAAGTCCCTGGAGGCAAGAACAATGCATCACCATATGCGAGAGATGACAAACATATAGTGGAGTCCTCAGGAATTTGGAGATACCATGAATACCGGGTGTCTGCTGAGGAAAGGCAGTTATCATGAAGAGCTTGCCTAAGAGAGGTCATCTGACTACAAAGCAGGGCCATCTAAAACAGTTGAGATGATGCCAACGCTGCCAACGCCACCATGTGGCATACATACTGTGCATAGAGCTACAAGATTTGATATTTGCCCTTCTGGGTTTGGGTCTTGTTTGGTGTGATGTTCCTTCTTTGGTATTTTACAATATTTTTTGAATTTGAATGCTTACTCTGTTTCATTATAGGTTGGGAGTATGTCATATTATGTCTATAATGCCAACTTATCAGCTCTCATAAGGTTGGTGGCATTGTGTAGCTATGAATTCTTCGCCCTGATGTTCTGCTTTATTATAAACCAAGAAAGAATGGATCCAAGGGACCATGCACTTAAACCCCTGACATCATGAACCCAAGCACATCTTTCTCCTTTAAGTGAAGTTCTCTCAAGAGTTTTATGGGTGTGAAAGAAATATAGCCCAAACAACACACCTTAGCCATGGTTTCTTCTAAATCACTGTCTCATTTTCCACTCCACTAGTAAGAATTACTCAAGATTATTTATGGGTTGTATTCCAAAAGGGTGATCACTGTGACCACACATCAAAGCAATCCATTTACATGGGTAGAGAACACGGGGTAGAGGGAGGCTGCATGAAGCCTTGGGAATAGGTGCCACTGTTCTTCCACACTGAATTGTCCCATTTAAAGAGTGTCTTCCAGGGGAAAGCTCACCCCATAGTCTGCTGTGAAAGCATGCATGGGAATTCCATGTTACTCATTCAGCATTGAAGTGATATTGGGGGGTTTGAGCAACCATCTCAATCACGGCTCCTTTTAAAGCTTATTACACCAATTTCTCCCATAAGTCAGATGGAAATCTGAGTTTTAATTTCTGGCTAAAATGTCCCATGTATTACAGTGGGGAAATATTTCTCTGTGAGGCGTGAAGCAAGAATGTAGTTTGCAGATAACATAAAGAAACAGGAAACGTAAAAGCTGAATAATTTGTCCCATAAACAGTGGCACACACACTAAGGTGACTGGAGGAGACTTTCCAGAGAGAACAGGGCCATGGGAGGCTCACAAAAGCAGCGGGTTCTGCTCGCATTAAGTCCAGTGGGAGCACAAAGCGACTCACCTTCACATTTAAGGCCTTGGCGCACCAGGCCCCACAGCATTTCGCCACAATGATCGCAGAAAGCAGGGGCTCTGTAGGAATGAACGAAGAGAGCATGGGGCCGGATCTGGAAGTCTTCAAAGGTGGCCGAAGCTGCAGAAACAGTACATTGCAAAAGAAATTGAGTGAATATACTGATCTACACACAAGCATGTCAGGTAATAGGTGGGTGAGCAGGGAGGAAATTCTGTAAACAAGTTACGGAAAAACCAGCTAAGTGTAGTGGTACATGTCTGTGATCAGCACATGGGAGACGCAAGCAAGAGGATATAAGTCCAAACTTGAGTGTAGAGTCTGTTTGGGGTGTGTTCAGGCTACCTGATCGTCATATTAACACCTTACAAATTATACAGAAAATGGAATGCAACATGTCTTGTACTTTCAGTCATTGGACTTTATTCTGAATCACAATGTTATGCTTGGTGGCACAACATCCAATTTCTTCTTTCCTTCATGGTAATGTTTGACATCATTTTAATAACACTAAAACCTTAGGGAAATGGGTGCTGATGTGATTAGTTCATGTATACCTGATATTAGTTGAAAATATTTTATTTTTCACCCATAGTCAGAAGCTGTTGACTATTGGTGTCTACTGGAAGAGGAAGAATCAATTTCTTCTAAGTGTATGGTCCCTGGTAGGCTGACCCTGGTTCAGAGGATGACTGATGCCCATGAATTTATGAGGCACACAAATTAAACTTAGGCAGTTGTGAAAACTGAGCTTTCAGATGAAGAGGAACACTAGAAAGAGGTGTATTAAAACAGAATGGTGGAACCGGAAGAGGTACATCTGGCCTCTTGGAAAGAAAGAAATGTATGTGTTAACAGATGAAAAATGAAACCAAATATTAAATGACCTCTAAATAGCCCTGAAGCTTCTTCACCAACCTACCAAGTCAAAAGATTAATGCACAGAGACCAGCCATGGTCCATTCAGAAAAAGGCACCAATAAACCACGTTCTTGAGAGAGAACAATTTTGTTATCTCTAATTATTGCCTATTCAAAATACTTATAAAGACAAATGATACACATTATTTCCATTATACTTTTCTATGTACTTTTTATAATATGAAAGTGGCCCATGTTTATGTTGTTGCTCAAAACAAGAAGTATAAAGCAAACGTGTGGGCAGAGGTGCATCCCTTGGGCTTTGCTGCGGTAGTGAGTCAGGCTCACTGTTCATTCTGAAGGCAGAGAGTGCTCTCCTGGCACTCAGAAGAGAGATGCAGGAACCCCTGACATAACCTACAAGACATCACCCATAGCCACATGAAACTCAGTCCCTCCCTCCTAAAAGGAGAAGACTTGCATGGTGATGATGTTCTCCAACCCTTTAAGACCCCATCCTCCACTAAAACTAGGAGATATTCCTGGACTCTTGATTGCTCAGGTTTTAGTCCCAGTGAATTTTGGAGATAATATGCTGCAAATCAAAGACTATGTAGACTTACAATATTATTGGCAATGCTTTCAGTAAATCAATCATTGCCAGGTGGTGGTGGCGCACGCCTTTAATCCCAGCACTCGGGAGGCAGAGGCGGGCGGATCTTTGTGAGTTCGAGACCAGCCTGGTCTACAAGAGCTAGTTCCAGGACAGGCTCCAAAGCACAGAGAAACCCTGTCCCGAAAAACCAAAAAAAAAAAAAAAAAGTAAATCAATGATTAAAATGTGTGGTTATCATTTGTGTACACACTGGAGATTGGGTTAAAATGTATCAAATCTGCAGAATGCTAAAGCCTCCTTAGAACTGCTCTATTACACTCATGACAATTTTTTTTCACAACCATTAAAGAAAACACTTGAATACATTGTGCCAATCTTTCACTACTAGTCCCTTTCACCCTCAAATTCACCCTCCCCAGGACCAAACAACAATGACAATACTATGACAGTAATTAGTTGAATAATTATTGTAGTTTTCAAAATAAGAAACACTAGAATTTGACAATACAAATAGCAAGCTGCGTTGAGACATTTTAGGAATTAATCAAGAAGAATATAAATAATTAAACTAAAGATTTTAAATGACACCTCCCCCTCTAATTTATGTCAGGTAATTTTTTTTGGTGTTTTAAGGGGATTAACATTCATAAGCAGTTAGCACCCTTGACTTATGTTTAAATGCCACATTACTAAAGTTCAATTTTAATATTCTCCTGTTAATTTTAGAATAATTAAATACATTTTTAAAATAAAACTACTAAGCGTGGTGAGGTTTTGCATCCATTTGAAATCCAAGCACAACATCCATTCATTATGAATTTACCTGTTCTGCACCCTGGGGGAAATCAGCATTAGCTGAGTATATGCATGCCGGCTCGCCTAATCACAAAATCGCACTTCAGAGATAATCACTCAGCACAGGCAAACAAAGTGAAGGCTGCAATTCCATTTCATTTAAGTTTTGGAATCAAAATGGACAGATAAGAATAGGAATATTAACATGTCTAGAGATTCCAGGAAGGGAACAATGAGCCTGTCATAATCAATCAGCCGACCTAAATTAAAACGATATAACAGGGAAACAAACTGAAGACAATAGGCCCTCATACTGGTATTTGTGTCTCTTTGATTTGCTCTATTCACTGTCTATTGTTACACTCCAGCGTGCAAGAGAGGAGAAAATGACATGCTTTCCTTAGTCACTGAGCACTGGAAACAGGTAATTGAGCCAAAAATCTTAATATAATCAGCAGTTCTTTACAGATTTATTATAAATTGTTGGACAAAATGAACTAAACTGGTTAGCAGCACAGAAGAAATGAGGCTTCTGAAGCAAAATAAATCATCTCTGGAGGTCAAAACTATTTGCATAATAAAGTAAAACAATGTCAGATCTTCCAAGATTTTCAGATAATTTTTTTTAATGGCTATTTTGGTAGTTAGGGAGCAGCATTAACTCTTTGCAGCTGTGACAGGTTGGGGTTGATACATTAGGCAGATGTGATTAACATGCTCTAAAGACCATTTCATTTGATTCTAAGAGGTGGATGCTATGACTCCACTATACAGATGAGAAAACTGGACAGAAATGAAGGTCCCACACCTGGTAACATAGGATCTGGGTTCAGCCAGTCTTGATACCACAATTGTACAAATTCTCTCAGTTGTCCCAGCTTATCATTTCTTTGAGAATGGAGTATATAAATTTATGCTTAATCATTGAGAAATTTTTTTATTGTTAAAAGAAAAATTTACATTTATTCCCCTTGTCCCGGGCCCTCCCACTCCCCCACTACCCCACCGCTCTCCCCTTACTTCCCTGATATGGGGCAGGATACCCTGCCCTGTGGAAAGTCCAAGGCCCTCCACCCTCCATCTCGGTGTAAGAAGGTGTGCATCCATATAGAATAGGTTCCCAAAAGGCCAATATATGCAGAAGAGATAGGTCCCTGTGCCAATTTCCTTGGCTTATCTGTCAGTTCCTATTGGCAGCCACATTCAGAGAGTCCAGTTTGGTCATATGCTCCTTCAGTCCTGGTCCAGCTGGATTTGATGAGCTCCCAAAAGATCAGGCACACTGTCTCAGTTGGTGGGCCAGTCCCTCAAGGTCCTGACTTCCTTGCTCATCTTCTTCCTCCTTCTGCTCTTCCACTGGACCTTGGTAAAACAGTGTCATTTTGTGTGGAGGAACAGGGTAGTCCAAGCGACATGGAGAGATAGCAGTCACTCTATGTTCAAGGTAGGCTGATCCACTCAAAGTAGTCAAGCTAACCCAGGATAAACAGAAGATGCCGCTTCCAAGCACCAAAAGAAAACCTGGACACTGTAATCCAAGGTGGCATGTACCCTTCTATAAGGATGCATTCTTATTTCAAAGACACAAAAAATATTGAAGAAATTTAAAAAATCCTTGAAGTCAACTAAACAATGCATTTAAATTCACTATCAGTCTTTTGAAACACATCATGCACAAAGTTCCTGATTTCAAATTCATCTCATCTAATTAGTTTGGACTTACAAGCAACAATTGTTTTTAGAAACAGCAGTAATTCGTAGTTTAAAATGAGCCATAGTTTGTGCTACATGGTAACCAATGTCATCCCATGAGTCCTGGGCCTAACTCAAGGAAAAATGCTTTGAAAGATTTCCTAACTCTGAACATATCCTTCTTCCTTAGTATCTAGACCAATAAGAAGAATTTTTGAAAGCCAATACCACATACACATTCACACTGTCATGGTCTCAGTCTCCCAGCTCTCAAAACTGACCATAACAGACGTGCAGAAATCATCTGATCCTTGAGAGCTTTCTTGGGGCTTTAATTACAGACATTTATAAGATCATCTTTTTTTGTATAATTACTGTGGCTTCTTCACACTTGTCTTGTACACCATGAGGATGGAGAGCTAATGATGGGATGCCCAGCAGCGCAGAAGGCAGCTCAATGATGACAACAGATAGTTGATGCCAACATCCAAAAAACTGAGGCCCAGTTGTCTCAGTGGTGGTAAGATGACACCTACGCATGTCTACACTCTGTTCTCTCCCACAAATCTACACAAATCTGTATTCAGGGACTGGCTAAATTTCCTTCTTCTCCATGCCACTTCTGTAAAAATTCTGCCGTCATGCCCCACTGTGGAAAATTAACTTCACCTGTCCCTTTTTATTAAACATGGACACAGTAAGGCTTAAGAAGGGACCATAGCCCTGCAACAGCAATATCATTCAGTGAGGTAATATTCAGTACCTTCAATAATACCTTCACACAGTCAAGAAAATTAAAAATGAAATTTGTAGACTTAATGTCTGACATGGAAAGCATGAGTGAGGTGTAATGATGAGAACCTAGGGCCTATGAATATACCATGCCAGAAATCATAGCAGCCATGACAACAAGGGGACATTTAGTTAAAGCCATTGATGAGCTCCCAATAGATCGAGCACACTGTCTCTGTTGGTGGGCCAGTCCCTCATGGTCCTAACCTCCTTGCTCATTTTCTCCCTCCTTCTGCTCTCACAAGCCTGCAGAAGCCAAATAGCAAGGTGAACCCAAAGAAAAACATATAAAGATTTTCCTGGAAGTCGGAAGCAAACAAAATCGTCAAACAAAAGTTAGAAGCACGGGTGTGGGGATGGGGGTGAGGGTTGGGATGGGGGGAGGGCGTAGGTGAAAGGTAGGGGGTAGAAGGGAGAAAGGAAGAACAGCGGAAAGCCTGGGGTTGTGGGAGGGTGGAGAGGGAGGAAGGGTTGTTATTGGGGAAGGGAATAAGATATCTACATTAACGGGAGTCTTTTTAAGATTTGCAAGGGACTTGTCTCTTGAGGGGATCCCAGGCATTCACAGGGAGGTCCCAGCTAGGTACTTGGGCAGCAGAGGAGTGGGTGCCTGAACTGAATTTGTCCCATAGTTACTTTGTTGAATATCTTAATCGTCACCATAGAAATTTCTCATGATGGATGGAGATAGAGCCAGAGACCCACATTCACATCAGAACAAGGGATCGAGCTACCAAAGTCCAGTAAATGAATATTTTTTAACGGACCCCTAAAAAGTAGTATTTCAGGAGACAGAAACTTCCTTTTTAAGGAGTCTTCTATATAAATTATCTTACTTCCACTTTTTAATTTTATGTATATGGGAGTTTTGCCTGCATCTATGTCTGTGTATCATGTGCATGCCTGGTGTCAGCAAAAGCCAGAAGATGGGAGGGGAATTCCCCCAGGAATGGATCCATCACATGGATGCTTGAAATTGGACCATGGTACTCTGGCAGGACAGCCAGCACTTGTAACCATAAATGTATGTCTCCAGCATCTATATCAGTAATTAAAAAAATTATTTTTTGAAAAAATATAATATTTATGCCATTCCCCCTTCCTTTCCACTCTCCAAATCCTCACATACACCTCTCCTTGCTCTTTTCCATATTCATGTCTTCTTTTTTCATGAAGTCGTGTTACACAGAAAGTATGAATACACACACCCAGACACATACACACTACTAAATACACACCTGAAATTATTGAGTCTTTATATTACTGGTATGTATCTTTTTAGGGTTGACCATTTGGAATAACATAACTAATTAAAATGCTCTTTCCTGGAAGGCTATTTCTCCCACTCCTAATACTCCCTAGTAGCCTGAGTTCTTTTTTCTGTAGAGGTGCAACATCCTCAGCTTTTAGTAAAGTCTTGTTCTATCTAGTGAAATTTTTCCAAAGCCTTCCTTGATAAGAATAAAAATATTTTTATAGATATTGAAAAGTTTTACAGGAGAGGAAGGAAAATATTTAGCCCTACTTAAAATAAAATATTCATCATAGTGATATTTTAAAATGATGGTTTATAAGAAAAAGAACTCAATAGGAGGACATAATTATTAATTAGAGATGTAATGTACACATGAGTTTAAAATATGCTAAAAATACAACAGTTCAACACAGATGGACCATCCTATAAAAACCATTTAAATTAGCAATCATGGGAGAAAAACACCTTAGAATAGTCTAAACCTTTTATCATAGCTTCTGGGAGAGGAGAGGCACATGCCAAGTCCTGTGAGCACTGGCTGGCTCAGTAGGCCCTAGAGGTTAGTTCCCAATGCAGAATAACATAGATGGTACTGATCAGACTCTGTGAGCCACTAAACAAAACAAGAACTAGTAAATGTGGAGGAAATTCATAGGGAGGAATGGAGTCAGAGCTGGTATGAAAAAATGGGATAGGACAGAGAGCCAATATACACAGTATACATACATGGATGTATGAAAGAACAAAACCAAAAAAGTAAAAATTAAATTAATCTCATTTTACAGAGTCTTTTAATCAGCATTGTCACAATAAATTTATTCACAATAATTATAAGTCACAGGTCACAGAAAGCTTTCAGGGAAATATTTTTATACATTGTTAGATATGAGACTTGATGCTCAGATGACAAGGATATATTCTATTAGGAAAACTAAAGACTATTCTACCTTAGAAAGCAAAAAGTTCTTTACCTCTGCCCCACCTCCTTTTTCTTGAACCAGAAGACAGCAGGACATAAGAAATGTTTGATGGTGGCATCACTAAGTCCTATTCAAGAAGTAGTTCGGAATGTACTCATGGAAGAGACTTAGTTACCACACAAGAAGGCTCCCTTTCCTATTTCCCGGGGCTTTAAGCTTCATGGCCACCATAGAGCATTCATTTCAGAGGTAGCATCAAGACCAAAATAGCTACAGAACTGACATAAGAAATATTTGTTAACTGGAAGTATACGAACATATATAAAAAGAGCTAGAAAATATAATATTTTATAATTAAAAGAGACAGGTAGAAAATGAAAATATTTTGGGATATCTGTCTCCATATTGAAACAAACTCACCAAGAACAATCCTCTCAGAAAACTTCCTTTTCTCACCACCATTGTTGGATGCTTCTGTCTCTTACATTTCCTCCCTTGTGTTCTGTAAGGAAGAACTCAGCTTGCTCCTAACTGTTCCATACTCCAGCACACCTGCTTGGAGAAGTTTCTCTGGTCTGCTGTATGCTCACCATCATCCATGGAAAACTCCCACTTTCTCTGATCTACAGCCTTCTGAGCATATTTTTTTAATTAACCAATTTATCTTTTGACAATTTCATATATGTCTATAGTGAATGCAGGCATGCACACATGTACATACACACACAGTTATTACTAGTACCCCACTACCTTCCATCATTTATCAACCTCTTTACACCCACTCTCTTGCTTATACCTCTCTCACACACAATCCCACCTGTTTGTTTTGTTCTGTGACTCACTGGGTTAGTCAGGGAAATCTATGTGACTGACCCTGGGTTTGGAGCTATTCATTGGAACCTCTTGAGCTCAACAGAGGATGAAAAACTGAAGACAATGACTTGTCTCCCTTCATGAGAATCTATCAGTAAACAGTGGTCAGTAGTAAGATGTCTTTGTGAGAGTCCTTTTCCCACCCATAACTGATTATTGACAAAGCCAGTTTTGTGCAAGCTCACTAGAGATGTGTACAGTTTCTGCAAGTTCCTGAACACAATGGTTGCATCATGTCTTTAAAATGACATTTCATAGTCCTTCTTCCTATCTTCTAAGTCTCACATTCTTTTATTCCCTCTTTCTCGGTGTTCCCTAAGCATTAGAGGAAATAGTATAAATACCTCGTTTAGGATTAGGCTCCCAGCCACCACTCATTTTCAGCATCTTGGGCAGTCATTTGCTAAAAGACAAGGCTTCCATGATTAGGGATAAGAGTAGCTTGTCCGTAGGTATAAACAAGGTATCTAAAAGTTTGTATGCTACTCTGTTCATTTATCTATACAGTAGCATCTTCTGTTGGGCCTATGACTTGCATAGACACAGGTTGTGGACTTGGCATACAGAAACAGGCACGGATTCCCTCCGTAGAGAAACCACAGAAGGTAGTCAGTTTCCTCCACAACAGTAGTGTTGCTATTACACAGGTGGGTATATATCTAGCCTTACTAGTTGGTATTACAGAAGGTATGATACAATCAACCAAGAGAGAAAAGACATCAAAGGTCTTACTCAGTCATGAACCCTGTAAGTATACTTCTCACTTTTTCCTCTAGAACACTGTCTTGTTAAGGTCCTCCATCAATTTATAGCTAACTTTTGTACACAATCAGAGATAAAGATCAGTTTTATGCTTCTGCATGTTGATATTCAGATTTCTTAGCATCATTCATTGAAGATGCTGGTCTTATTCCAACATATATTTTTGACATCTCTGTGAAAGGCAGACTTACATCTAGGTCCTCTATTTTATTCCAATGATCTAGGTTTTCTTCCACAACCACTTTGTTTTCATTAATATGGCTCTGTACACAACTTTAAATCATGTATGGTGATATCTCTTGCATTATTCTTTTTGTTCAGGATTGCTTTGGCTATGTTTGGCCTTTTGTGCTTCCATTTCAATTTTAACTTATTTTTTTCTTCTGTATCTGTGAAGAATGCCATTTAGTTATTTATTTGGATTGCATTGAATGTGAAGATCACTTTTGGTAGGATGGCCATTTAAATAATAATAATCCTTTGATCAGCCTGTAGGCATATTTCTATCCAAAATGTATTTCTGTTTATGGAACCATCATTCTGATCACACATGGCATAACAGAATGCTGGAGGACAGAGACCACAGCAGCTCTGCATGCACCCATATCAAGGTGATCAATTAACACCTGTGGTAGAATAGAGTCATGTCTACCTACAGCTCAAGTTATCTATACTTCTTTAAGTCCTAATAATCTGCAAATACAATATTTCAAGTTTAAAATAAAGCCCATCAAAAATCACAATTTGAATAAAATTACAAATGGTTTCAAAGAAAATTTCCCAGAGATGATAGTATGCTTTGACCTTTCAGGCATTATGGCAATAGTGAGAAACCATGTATATGATATCAGAGCTGGTCTAGGCTCTAATGACAGGCATTGCAAATGGACGACCTTGGACATTGGCCCTTTTTTTCTATGTATGCCATTGCTCTTCTCTGGGAAACTTGGTAAGGGAAACTATCCCTATTGGGCTTTGAAGACAATACAGCTATGCTTTGAGCCTTTACCGTTTTGGTTGAGTGATCACTCAAAGTTCTTAGCAAAGTGATTAAGAGTATGGCCTTTGAAATCAGAAGTATCAAAGTGTGAATCACCGTTATTAATATTATTTACAATGACTAATATTATCATGATCATTAGTGACAGTGGATAGGAATGAAGCTCTTTATTACCAACCAACAGCCTTTAAACCTAAGGATTTAAAAAAAAATCAAACTATCATTATTTGTTCATTCTACTTCATAAAGCATGTCTGCGCTCCAGAGAAAACTGCTTGTCTATCTATTGTTCTGGTTAACCATAATTAAGTAGAGCTAAGTCCATAGGGCTGCTTCTAGCTCCTTCTCTAATGTGAATCCATTAACAGTTAGGAAGTGCAGGGAGAAAAGAAGGGTCACCATATCCTGATGGGATTGAATGACAAATGCCACAGCTGGAAAGAGATTAGAGAGCATCTCAGGTCAAGAAAGAATGTAAATGGTTACCCCATGTGTCTAGTACTGAGGAAAAAGAAAATTAAGTAAAAATGTCATGGAGTCCGATTCGAGCTAATGAGTGCATGCTCTGCAGGTACTCTGAACAGGAGAGCAAAAGGTCAAGTCTGTTTCTGAAAAAGTGCCATCATGTGCAGGGGACTTTATACCTTTAAAAAGCATAACGACCTAATTTACATGAGGAACACCAGCATACAAATTACCCTTTTAGCTTCTAAATGAAGGACTGCAGACAAAGACTAGGTACAGCGTTATACAGAAATGAGGACAACAGGGGTTGTGGGGATCAACAGCATCACTGTTGTCTGATATGACTGCTCGTGGAGGCTCCAGGTGAAGAACCTTTATGCTTAACATCAGATTTCTGAAAGTCTCACTGTGTGTTTCATAAAACAGATGTTTATATCTTATTTTTATGCATAAATTCCTGAAAGTTGTGAAATCTTCTGGATATTACTCCCTCTGGGGGAAAAAGGGGGTTCAACAACCACTGAATTCCATTTGACTCTGCTGAAGGCTCCCACTGTCTGGCTCTATATATAGAGAGCATTGTGTTGATGGACACCTTCAATATTTTAATTTTTTTTAAATTAAGGATTCCATATATAATGTGTTTGGATCAAAGTCACCTCTCTTTCTTTCTTTCCTCTCTAATTTTTTCCCATACCCTAACCTCCATTTTCCCTTCTCAATTTTATGGGCTCTCTTATATTAACCTATGAAATTCACTTAGTGCTGCCCATATTTGCATAGGTTATTTCTTAGGAGCGCTATCTTGAAGAAAACTAATGCTCCCTCCTGCTGTGGGAAAATGCTCTTGTACACTGTAAAGATTTGTCACTCACAATGGTTTAATAAAACACTGATTGGCCAGTAGCCAGGCAAGAAATGTAGGTGGGGCAATCAGACTAGGGGAATTCTGGGAAGAAGAAAGGCAGAGATGCAGCTGTCATCCAGATGCAGAGGAATCAATATGAGAATGCCTTACTGTAAAAAAGTCCCGAACCACAAAGCTAAACATAGATAAGACTTATGAGTTAATTTAAGTTGTAAGAGGTAGTTAATGATAAGCCCGAGCCAATAGCCCAAACAGTTTATAGCTAATATAAGTCTCTGTGTGTTTATTTGGAACTGAATGGTTGGAGAACTGGGCAGGACACCCTTCTCAACAGCACCAACTATCAATAGTTTTCAGCTAGGGTTGGGACTCCATGAGTCCCTCCCCCATCGATGCTGTAATCTTGTCTTGCTTGATTTTGCATGGGTCTATGCATGTTGTCATAGCTACTGCCTGCTCATATGTACAACAGTCCTGTCATGTCATGTCACTCTTTCGCTGTAGATGCCCACTACTTCTGGCTTTTAGTGATCTTTCCACCCACTCTTCCTTGATAATTCCTGCACCTTCTGGGAAGGGAGTATGATAGAGACATCTTATTTAGAGCTGAGCATGTTGAACAGATATGGGTCTCTATCTCTGATGAGGTTAAGAGATGCACTAACCAGAGTATAAGGATAAGAACATAAAGGGCAGCTTATTCCTGAGTCTATCTCACAGAATAATACTACTAGGTTCTTCCATAGGCCCTATACCCAGCCAGACGGTCAGTTAACAGTGTCAAACATAATCCCATCTTTTGGACCAGCCCTTAAGTCCAATCAGAAAGTGGTTAATTATTCTTACAATATTTGTGTCATTGTTATACAAATAGTCATATCTTGCCAGGATGGCCATATTGTTGTTCACAAGGTTCAAAACTGTATAAGTCTTTTGATTGATTTCTTTTTTTCCCCTATTTGTGTGAAAAGAACCTTCCAGCACAGTAATGAATGCTTCCAAGTCAGTATTAGCCTTATTTCTCCTTTTCGCAAGTGTGTGACATCTGCAGCAATAGAACTTACCAACAATTCTTTATAGTAAATTAAACCATGTCTATTAATTTCTGAATATTAACATCTAGTTCAAATTTTCCACTAAGAGTTATTGAAATATATTTTACATAAATTAAAATCTGTTTACTTTGCACACTTTTGACCAGACATGCAACTATATAATCAAGACCCGATCGACACACACAATAATTCTAAATTTTTCTGGGCCCCTTTGTACAGAATTTTCCTCTTCTTGTTCCTTCCCTGCTAATCTGTAGTTTAGTTTCTGTTCTTTTCCCAGAAGAGCCCATGTAGAACTCAAGTCTATCTCCCTTCATTACAAAGTCATCCACCCTGTTGTGTGCAGTTGCTGTCCAAGACTTCTATAACTGCGCTCTATTTCATTTGTCTGGTGAGCCTAAGTTTCTATTTACTACTTCACTCCTTTCAACAGCGGCAATCAGGGATTCACTGATTGAGAGACTGAGAGGAGAGGGTCATTTGGGAGCTAAAGGGGGAGGAGGCAGGGAACTTAGAACAGCACGCCATGAAGAGCTGCAAGATGACAGAACATGCATCTGTGCCTTTTACGGTGGTTGGCAACACCCAGCCTCTGTGCTGGAAATAGCTCCTGTACCTATTTTCGTTAAAATAAGGCATCGTTTTTCATTCATTCATTAGCTAATTTCAGCAATGTTGTCATTATATGAAGGACTTCACACATGCCAGGCAAGTAATTGACCACTGAGGTACATCCTCAGCTTCTCTAAACAGGATTAAAATCTCTGCTACAAATTAAGATTATGTGAAATAGACCTAAAAACTAGTCTCTTTCAACCCTTCAAAACAACTGCCTACCTGATGAAATCTTTTTTTACTTTTTTCAAGGTTATTGTTCATAACTTCCTAAATAACTGAAAATCTGCTATTCTTTTGTGGGAGTTCAGAGGAACAGGGAGAGAAAACATGATCAATGCCTAATGTGTGTATGTATAAAAATGTTAGAATGAAACCTGTTATTTTGCACAAGTAATACACTGTCATAAAAATTACAAGAGAAGGATGTTTGCTCTATAGGATTTTTATGCAGATACAGCTGGCGACCTTAAATAAATGTCAATCTATGTCTAAAAACCACAATGAACAAGTGAACAATCTTTTTGAAGACTTCATAGTACGACTTTATTGATATTTTCACCTACTTATAAGATGTAAGATCTTTCTATAACTCATTTTTCTACTTCCAAATGGCTATAATTAGTAACTCAAAGAATACTTTTCAAAGTAATTTAAATGAGAAAAATATTTGAGGTACTGTACTACTTTGTCTTTTGGCATATAAAATGTCATACACATTTCAAGAAATAAGCATATTTTGTACCTTTAGCAAAAATTAACTCCAAATATATCACAAACTCAAATACGAATCCTAAACAGTAAAATGTATGGGGAATCTAGGAGAACACTGCTACCCTGGAATTAATTCAACAATTTCATTTATTTTGTCTTTCTTTTCACAGCTTTTTTTTTTAAGAGAGTGGGGTGGGGGCAGAACTGCCTGAATCTGTAGCAGGGCTCAAAGCTTCTACACAAACAAGATGACCTTGAATTTCTTATTCTTCTCGTCCTACCTAAGGAGAGCTGGGGTTACAGGCATGTGTCCGGAGCTCAGATTAAATCTAGGCAGTACATTTCTTGCTTCTTGAAGATTTCTTAGTGAATAAAAAGCAAACTTAAGTTCTTAAAAATGACAGAACAACAAAATAAAAAAAAATCTAAGCTTTTAGAGGAAATGAAAACAAAAGCCACAGCCTGAGAGGCAACACTTTCAAAGCATACTGCCGCTTAAAACATCCAATCTAGAGTCCAGGAGGCTCATTGGCTGTAAAAAACAAAGTGCCAAGAAATGGACGGACTGAGTTTTTGATTACATAGCTAATAAGTAGGGTACCTGGTGAGTAAACAAGCATGGGAAGTCTTATACATATTAAGTTCACTACGACTCATTAGGTCTGTAAGCTAGATGGGGATTTAAAAAAATCCTAAAATTATGATGTTCTAAATATCTACACTAAAAGTAATGTTTGGGGCTATTTTACTCATCTATTCAGTCTGGGTTATTTCTATAGATTTCAAGATCTCATATGACTGTCAGTATTAATAAATAAAATATTTGTCCCAATTTGGAAGTCATTACCAAAATTTTGGGAAAGAACAAAACTGAAACTGAATATCGAATATGATTTTGATATCTAAAAGTCATTATTTAAGCTCAATTTATAGATTGCTATGCTTTTAATTATTAAAATGTTCTGCATATTTTTGTAGTAAATATTTGTTTGTAAATTTGTTTACTTAGGCAATCCAGACAGGAAAGTAGGCAGAGGCCAACTGCAGATCTTTACCTCTCCCTCTGCTCCTTCAGATCCAAGGCCCCAGTCTAACATCCAGCTCTGGAGCAGAACACCTTAGCAGCTTCCACACCCACCCACCCCTGTCTCTCTAGTGAATCCTATAGATCTCCCCCTCCTGATCTCCCTTTCATCATCCCAGTCCCCAACTCCAGCAGGCATTCCCTGGAAATCCACAGGCAACCCTACCAGGGAAGCAAATAGGCTAACTACAGATCTTCACCTCTCTCTCAATTTCTCCAAATCCAATCCCCAGTCTCATTGCCAATTTTGTAGTAGACCTGCTGCAGTGGCCTCTCCTAACTCTCTACCACCCTTCAAAGGAGAATAACTAAACACATCCTGGTGGAACATCCTGATTTCCTCCCTCCTGTGAAACCCCGCTCAGCCCCCAACCAGGCCCCTCATCATTCCTGCTTTCATGTCCCATAATCCAGAACCACATTTTAGCTAGTACTTCCAGTGGCCACACCTATCAGGCTCTCATAAGAATTTTGTACCAGGTAACACACAGCCACAATACTCTCATAAGAATCCGAGAGGAAACAGAAAGTAAGGAACAAAACACCTACACACCCACCCAAACAAGGACAAGATATCAGCAACTAGAATTATAATCTTCCCAATCCCGAAGCCTAGATGTCACCATAAATACACAACCAATTAACAGCTAAGATGATATTTCTACAATAGAGCCCAGGAACCCTACCACAGCAAAGCCTGAGCATTCCAACACAGCTGAAGCACACATACACACACACACACACACACACACACACACACACACGTGGCCATTATGAATTTATAAGATGTCCTTGGAAAAAATTAATAAATTCTTATAGAAATGTAGAAAAACATGCATGTTTCATAGAAATTTCCTTTAAAACTTTATCTGAGACAAAGGGTTTCTATGTTCTGTATGGAATAGAACTAGGAATTTGGTAATTTTTTTAAAGTTTCCATTTCTATTAATAGTATGAAAGTCAAAGTATGCAGTACAGTTCAATAAAGTAGAGTAGCCCAAATAACATGAAACAATATTCCCATCTCAGCAGAGTATAATACTTCACAGAACTTAATTGTATGTCTGATGAAAATAATAGATTTCACATAAGTATGCAGATTTAAGTTATTAAACGGTAAAAATTTGAGTCATAACATAATTAGCATATATTTTAAATGATAATCCTCATCTTAAATCAGAAAATATTGTTTAAAATGGTAATAGGTAAGCATGAAAGTGAGTATTAAAAACAGAGGGGAATTTATTTATTAGTTTCCCTCTTTAGGTAAGCTCACTTATAAAGACTACCTATGAAACAGCAGGTTACATGGCAGTAGAAAAACAATGATGTCCCTGGACTCCTTTTACAATTGTTCCAGTTGAAGGCCAGGGTTAAAAAGAAAAAAAAGTAAAGTATACAAGACAGAGAGCAAGTTTTGTGCCATTATTTTAAATGTTGAGAAAATGAATCTATAAAGGTAATTTGAGGTAGAAAACTGTTTATTTGATGAGTAGCAGAGAATAAATTAAATACAGCAATCAAATCTCATCTTCCAGGAATGTGTACAAAGAAAACATGAGTACAAGGGACTCTGAGAAAAACCTTTCAAAAGGTCTTTTTGCATCCAAGGCTACATTATCTGGTAGAGAATTCATTTAGTTGCCAAAAGCCACTATACTTACCACCTACAGATGATGGCTGACCTGCAACTTTTTTTTTTTTGGCTCCCTCTACACATTTATAGTACCAGTCTCTGTATGATTTTAAATACTCAGACTATTTAATCAAACAAATAGAGCACCTTCCAGAACCTTTGTAACTGTGTAGTGGGAGTCATGGCCATCCTGCAGGGTGTTGCAGTCTTACTGAGGAGAGAAAACACACACACCAAAACACACAAAGCAAGAGAACTACCCTGCTGTATATGTGGCCAACTACTGAGGGATGCAGTGAGAGGATCACTTGTAGTTCTGTGGAAGTGGCTGTGGCTCATGTTTTCAATTTCAATTCGAGTCTCTAGAATGTACTCAGTTATAGTTATTGACTTAAAAGATTTATAATTCTTTTGTTTAAAAGAACCGGGGAGAGCCTGGGATTGTGGGAGGGTGGAGATCGAGGAAGGGTGAATACTGGAGAAGGGAATAAGATATCTACATTAACAGGAGTCATTCTAAGATTTGCAAGAGACTTGTCTCTAGAGGGGATCCCAGGTATTCACAGGGATCTCCCAGCTAGGTACCTGGGCAGCAGAGGAATGGGTGCCTGAACTGAAATTGCCCCATAGTTACTTTGTTGAATATCTTAATCGTCACCATAGAAATTTCGCATGATGGATGGAGATAGAGCCAGAGACCCACATTCACATCAGAACAAGGGACTGAGCTACCAAGGCCCAGTGGAAGAGCAGAAGGAGGGAGAAGATGAGCAAGGAAGTCAGGACCGTGAGGGACTGGCCCACCAACAGAGACAGTGTGCTCGATCTATTGGGAGCTCATCGAATCCAGCTGGACCAAGACTGAATGAGCATATGACCTAACTGCACCCTATGAATGTGACTGTCATTGGGGACTGACTGAGAAACCAATGATAATGGCACCGGGACCTAGCTCTTCTGCATGTATTGGCTTTTAGGGAACTTATTCTATATGGATGCACATCTTTCCTAGACCGAGATGGAGGGGGGAGGGCCTTGGGCTTCCTATAGGACAGGGTATCCTGCCCCATCTTAAGGAAGCAGGGGGAGGGTGGTGGGGTAGTGGGGGAGCGGGAGGGCCGGGAACAAGGGGAGTAAATGTAAATTTTTCTTTTAACAACAACAAAAAAAGAATGACATATGCAAAAGAACAAATATAATATATGTACCATTTGAAACAGAATAATTAATATTCAAGCTTTTCCACCTAACTGAAGAGAGTCAGCACACCATTCTCTTTGTAGCCACCAAGGACATTCTCCTTAGTAGGGTGACGCCTCATGGTATCAGGGTTTTGTTGAAACTAGTGTGGTGTGGTGCTCTCTACTGGCACAGAGGAGGAACAGTACAGAGAGTAGAGTATTTTCAGAAATCAAGAAGAGTCTGGAATCCCTTATACCAAGAAAAGAGCAAGGAGAAAATACAAAGAAAATCCATAATAGTGTACTAAAAAATACAGGAAATCAAATAATAACTCCATTTGTTGCTGTTTTTTAAATTTATATTTGAACTTGTTTTTTGGTACAGATAAAACAAAATACTGCTAACACTAACAGACATAGGAAAGTGAAGAATATCTGAGGGCAAAGCCTACATTTCAGACTCACAGCTGTGACACATGAAGCTGAAAGCACACTAGGATTAGAAAAAGCACAATGAAGCCAAGATGGAGGGTATGGGGTCAATAGACATTTTCCAAAAACATGAGAGTTGGAGCATCTAGAAAGAACTAGCTAAAAGAAGTGACTAGAAAACGTGAAACCAGAGAAGCAAAGCAGGGGCACACAGCCACTGAGGAGAAAGGGGAGCCTTCGAGGATGTGATGACCCCTCAGTTGTGTAGCCAGAGAAAAGAGCTCAATATTGTGCAACATAAAGACGGTTATAGCCATCTGTTCAAGAGGCTGAAAGAGCATAGTCCAGCCCATTGAAGGTAAGAAATGAGAGAAGGAAGAGGAGTCAGAAATGGAAGAGAGGGTAAGGTAGAGACTGTGGACAGAAGTCTCTATCCTGCCTGATTCCTCAGCTGTTCAGTCTCAAAGAAACACACAGAGGCTTATAGTAATTATAAACTGTTTGGCCTATTAGCTCAAGCTTATTACTAACTAGCTTTTAGAACTTAAATTAACCCATAATTCTTATCTATGTTTAGCCATGTGGCTTTGTGTTTTTTCTCAGTGAGGGATTCTCATCTTGGTTCCTCTGTAACTGGCTGATGACTGCATCTCTGCTTTTTCTCTTCCCAGAGTTATCCTACTGGCAGACCCACCTATACTTCCTTCCTGGCTACTGGCCAATCAGTGTTTTATTAAACCAATATGAGTGACAAATCTTTACAGTGTACAAGAGCCTTATCCCACAGCAGGGGACAGTGAAGTTTAGTCTACATTTTTTTTGACCAATTAAATCATAATAACTCTACTGCAGGAATAAACTGCTTCAATGACTTCTTTATCATCTAACTATTGACCACTAATGGCCAGTGAGAAAAAAAAAAAAACCTGCCCTGCTTGGACAATGTTGTGAGTATTTTATCTAAGACCAGGCAAGCTAGAGAGTAATACAGACAGTACTTGTCTTATGCTTGGCTAGGCTCTCAGTTGCTAAAAAAGCAAATGCATGAAAATACACCACCATTTTCTTTTTTAATTCTAGGATACGTTTGTAGCCATCAAGAGCACATAAGGCACCAGGATCACTTCTCAAAGCTATGCCCATAGTCTACTGAAAGCACCCCATATGCAGAGCCAAAGACCCATCCTAGACTCCAGTGACTCTCATCCTGAGGATCAGGACTCACGTTCTCTCCAGCTCAATGCTGGATGAGGATCACATAACTCTGAAGCAATGTTTTGTGCGTGAGTCCACTCTCTGACCTTTCCTTCCTCACAAATTTTTTAGTCTGTTCAAAATTGCTCCAACCTAAAAGGAAGCAGGGACTCCGGTTTGATCTGATAGCCTGGGAAAGCAGTTATAATTTAGGACTAGCCTCAGCACTATGCTCTATTCCCCAGAACAAAATACAGTCAGTGGAACAGATCCTAAGAAACGACAAGGGCTTTGATCATACAAGTAAAGTGATCAGAGAAGTAAAGTGTGCTTTGTGAGAATGTCGTTTCTTCTTTGAACCCACTTCCTTACATTCTAAGAAGACTGAGAAGAACCTTCCATGGAACACTGAGTTGAAGGCAGCTACGTAGGGAGATCCGTATCTCGTGTACAGACTGCACTCGAAATGGCTCCAGTTATCTAGAGTCACAACAACCATACTTACTTCAGAATAAACCAAGTTATTTCCAGACAGTTTCTTAACATACTCCAAATAGACCAAACCATTAAGAGTCATGTAGAACCCAGCAGCTGGTCCCTGGCTCCAGAGATGTACTTGACTTTTGGATATTTACTTAAGATAAACCAGGTGCGTTCTTGATTTAATGAGGCAATTTTTGTGATGGCCAATATACACATCTTTCCTTCTGACGCAAATTGTGGAGATCCCCTTGGTGTTGCTACTGCTCAGGACCATCCTTCTGGCAGAATGTCACCCACTAAATGACACTCTGCGAAATCCTGGATTGATCTGAATCTTTTTCTTCAGTGGCGAAGCATCTCAGGGTCAGTTCTCACACATTTGAACCAAATCATTGCAGAATATCAGGAGCCAGGATAACCACTGTAGCATGCCTAAGAGTGTTAGGATGCATAACCAACTTTTGTCAGTTGTGGCGAGTAGCACAGACTCCTGAGTAGAGTCTCGGCCACAGGCTTTGGGACTTCATCGCTCACCTTTGAGGTGACACATGTGAGTATTTAGGCCTGCGTTTTACTGCAGAAAAAATAACAATAAAAATGGTGCCTAATTGGTTTTGAGGTTTCTATAAGGCTTTAGGACTGTATCGGGCAAAGAGCCACCGGGCAGTAAGTTTAAGTTCCTTGTGACAATTGACTCCTTTCTGATTCCTGTCCTTTCATTTGGTACCTCTGCATCCTCCTTCCTTAGTCTCTCTCCTTTCATCACCCCTTACTTTCTCCTGTTGCATTTTGTGTATTTGCATGTACATTCCACAGAGAGCATTAAGGATTATAAAAGCCCAACTCTGTTTATTTTACCATCAAATACAAAAATCCAATCTCATAAAAAACTTTCTTAGAACACACACCAAAATGCTGGGGAAAAAATCTTGTTGTTTAAAAATAGAGTCTCACAACCTGGGAACCTGTAAGTGGTAAGAATCTCAAATACCCACTCCATTTCTCCAGAGCACTTTCCCTCCACCGAGACAAATAAAAAAATAAAGGCACCTAAACTGGTGGATATGTCCTGACAAGTTAGACTTAAAGTAGCCCACGAAATTAAAGTTGCCAGTGAATAAGAATTCTGTCTTATTCTGGGAAGCACAATGCACCACAATATCCCTAACAGGAGAAGAATGAAGCAAAATGGTAAAAAATGAAGTGAGAGAAGACGAAAACGATAAAATGAGCCTCTGCTGCCTTTGTAGACAGAGGAGGCCGCCTTTGGACACTGTGAAGGGGAGATGATAATCTCGTCTACAGCTTTCGGAAGGAAGATAGGTAAGGGGACAATATCCTCTATATCTTCCAGAAGAAATACAGCCAAGATCAAATTTGATTTTGTCCAAGAGCCAGTTACAATTATTGCATAGGATATATTGTTCTAAGCCAGTAAGTTTGTAAACACTTCATTAAAGCAGTAAAGAACACACTGACAGATACACCCCTTCATTTCCACTTGGCTTTAGAGTTCTACATTTGGATATTGGGGGAAACTTTCTGACACAAATAAAGTCTATTTCTCCTTACTTCCCAACTGCCTGACTGCTTTTTTGACTTTCAAAAACGGGGAGACAAATACACTTAAAATCTCCCCTAACATTTATTTAGTTACCACCTTCATTTTTTTTTAATCACCACAATAAAATTGAGTTTTTCTGGATATTTTTAAGTTGGTTTTTTGACCCCTGATGATTTCAGATAAAAATGAGGATATATAGCAAGTGGAAAAGCTAAGGAAAAAGGACAGGAAGAAGCTGAGTTTCTGGAAGACATGTTCTGCTTCTGAAGAGTGCCAAGTTATTACACGAATACACAACAGAGGTGAACAATACCGCCATGCTGGGAAAAGGGGAAGGAAATGTAGAATGGCCACTTGGAGCCAACTTGTGTCCTCCAACTAGTCAGTGAGCATTTGAAAGGATACATGAGTAGGGCTTGTTGCCCACTGCAGTTTGAGTAATACAAACTAAACAAACACATGAATTATTTTGAAATTATTAGTTGGGGATGTGTTTATGTTAAGTAATTATAAAATTAAATTTTAATAAGAAAAATATCACCCCTAAGAGAGGAGAGACACTTCCTTTTTCATAGTTACATTGTCCTGAATGACAAACCAAGCTTGCCCTCGTGGATCGTAGCTTTGGTTTTACACTTCCACTTCCAATAGGCAATTTATATTCAAGAACCCACATCCTTAATGGCAAAATGCTTTTAAAATGATGACTTCCAGCCAACAGTATGCTGAGAAAATGAGCAGTTAAGCTTTCAAAATTGCTGAGTATAGATGCTAATTCACAATTACTCCACCGGTAACATTCTCAGCGGCACAAAGACGACACAGAACCGAAGGGTAATGAGCCCCAGAAAAAGCAGCACAAAAATGGCCCTAAGTGACTGTGGCTCGCAGGCACCAAGTCACAGAGTGTGCGTTGTGTGTGGTAGGTGTGGACACACTCACAGTTCTGTATCACATTAGGTCATCGGAACTGTAAATGCCACATGGGAATATATTTTGAATTGTGATTATGATAAATATTTTTACACAGTGATACAAGCAAGGATAGAAATTAGTAGAATTTATGCTTTCTTCTACCTTAACAGATTTTTTTCTCAGCCTCATTGGGAGTAAAAGAATAAATTGAATCTCATCACAGTGAATTTATTTTCCTTTGTAACTTTCAAATATTTTGAAAATTTAGCTTGTGATTAGTGCCAGAGAAATCTTCTTAAAATATTGCCCTTGTCAATACCATTTCTCCTGGTTTGTGTAAAAGTAGCTTTGATTTTTCGCATTTCATTGCTCATTTCAGAAACATTTTGAGCTTCAGTTGTGTGACACCCATGGTCTTCAAAGTGAGCAGAAAAGAGGGAAGCTAAGAAGTAAGATGTGTTTTATGGCCTCATGTAGCTTATGACAACTAGAAGACATGAAAAGGGAACAAGTTCATAGTCAAGGGGGGAGGGAAACCTTCATGTAAAACTTGGGATCTCAGCTCAATCCTGTGAGGTAAATGCTAATGTTCAAAGCTGTGAAGATGCAGGCATTCTAGACAGGAAGGAATGTCTTGATCGGAAAAGCGAACAAGAAAAAAAGAAAGCAAAGCAAAGGGAAACTTTAGTGGTGCCAATTTCTCCATTTGATTGCATCACAGAATACCGAAAGGTATGTGAAATGGGTGCCATGAGGAGCTGGAGGGTAACCAGGGTTGAATAGAGAAGCCTGAATGACAGTTCTGAGAAGCAACAGGAAGCAGGTAAGAACCAATGCACATCGTTTCAAAGGTAACAAACCATGTATACTTACATGTCCCAAAGCTATGAACATGTGAACTGCCTTTTATACACTAAAAACTGACCCTCAAAGTCTAGTTCTCGAACTGTTCTTTCTACCATGTCTGCCTGACGTTCCCAGTATCTTCCTTTTAGACACACAGGATCTTTAGCCATCAAGCCACAGAAGAATGCATAGTTTTATCTAGATTGTGCTGCAATATTTTAAATTGACCATTCACTCACAAGCTAAGTAGGCTGGTTTCTTCAAACAGTTTTTATCACCTTTCCTTTTTTCTTCTGTATTCTATAGATCTATTTAATATTGAAGGAGAGGTGATGCCTTGTTAGGAAGCTCTTAATGAATCAAGCTTTATTCCCAAGACTAAAAGGAATCAGAACAGGTAATCTCATGAGGCAGGCAGTCAAAATTAAGAAAACAATTCTAAGAGATAAGGAGAAGTTCAGCCTACCAAAATGTACAGGCATGAATGGACTGTGAATGGACCATGAATGGACCAAGGGAGAAAAGTCACTGTTTGCTGACAGGGGCAGAGCCAGGTTATTCCATGAAGAATGGGCCAAAAATATCTCTGACTTCCCCTTTAGTCATCACACCCTTGAAATTGCTGGCAACTAAAAGCACACATCCCCCTTCCTCCACATAGGTTAGCAATATAAACATATTGTCCAAGGCTTTCATGTCTTCCGCACTCTTCATTTTAAAAGTATGAAATATTTTCCTCTGTTATTGAAGGTGTTTTAAAAAATATCTTGCAAACAAAGCTTTTTCATTGTTGATTTCAAAAATGGGGTCCTTCTTTAGAGCAGTTCACACTGTAAAACACAAGCCCTGTTCAAACCTGGCATACATCCCATACATCCCCTACGCAGCAATTCTCAGGCCATAGGTACAGTGTGATTTCTTGCCATTGCCTGCTGGAAATACAAGGAGCAACCCACTAGGCAGAAACTGGATGCTCTCTGGTGTGCACACACCTGATTCATCTATAGAATGACTAAGCCCATGACTGCTTGGGAGCTTGCCCTTCCCCAGCTTGAGCCCTTGTCCAAACAAATGCCTCAACATTATTTCAAATGTGTTTGAGTAAATCAATCCCAAACTAAATGCATTTAAGGGAACTCATTGCCACGATAACTTCATGTGAAGTTCACTGAAACTGTACTCAGATGGAAGGCATAATAGAAACATCTGGTAATGTAACAACAACAACAACAACAACTGTTTTTCAGTTGAAAAAAGAACACAATGAAGGCTAACACTTAAAAACCTAACAGAAAAAGAGGGCACGCCATTCAGTCTTGACTTCACCGTCAGTTCACCATAAAATAGCTCCCAATAAAGACAATAAATCTTTGGAAGCAAATAATATTCTTTCTATAAAGCTTTAGTTTAATATTTTAGAAAGATAAATAAATATTATAAACAGCAAACAAAAGATACCCTGGATGCTGTATATGAAACACTCGACCAGCTAACTATAACCCAACCAGCTAACTATAACCCAACCAGCTAACTATAACATGAGCTCAGATGTTTATGCTCAGGAGAAAGGATTTCTATTTTGGACTGTGTAGCTCTCATCAGCATTTAGTTTTAGAAATAGAAACTTTTTAAACTCAGAATTTCTAACAGTAAGACAGATTCTCATTTTGATGATGACAGCTGATTTGGAGAAAATGTTTATTTCCATTTTAAAGTCTCCAAAGATGCATATATAATAACTTTCCTTGAAAACAGTGTTATAAGGGGGAAGACACATCAATTTTGGATTTGCTTTGCACAGTCCTTATCAAAGGCTTCCTACTTTTTTTTTTTTAAATAAGTTCGGTGGTACAGACACAGGCATCCTGTGCCACTGCCAAGCTGGAGCTTCTTTTCTTCATTCTTTGGCTCCTACATGAACCATTTGGCTCCTTCTGACTGAATGGGTTATGTATTCTACACTTCAAAAGAGGTCACCTTTGTGTGACTTGGGGTCGCTGATTGGGAACCTGCTCCACAGCCAGGGTTCTCCTTTATGCCTGGGGGCGGGGGGGATTTTGAGCAAAGGCAGTGTTTCCACTGAAAGTGTGCTGGGTGGGAGAGAGCAGAGATTTGAACCTTGCACTAGTGTCTGCCACGGTATTCACCTTCTATGTTAGTCATGTGGGACTAGCATGCTGCCGGGGTCTTCTCTATACTCAGAGTACTCCACACGCCTAGTTCTAATGGTGGAAGTGATCCCATCGGCAGTACTAAAACTGACACCTAGATGGTCCCTGATATCTACTGCCTAGTGTCCATCTTGCCAGTTTTTCTTCCAGAAATTTAGCTGGGGCCTTTCAATTGTCTGAAACATGTTCTTAGATTCTAGGTCAGGGGTTTTGAGTGTATGCTAGCCAAACTCTATTAGTTATTTATCTGGGGCATGGCCCAGGATGAATTAGTAAAGCTCATTATACCTCAGCTCTTCCATCTATGAAATGAGGAGGACAATTAACCTTGTAATTAAATGGGATGATTTCAGGATTGCTTGAGGCATAGTTTAAACAAGACTTAGTACTCCATTAAATGTCCAGAAAGAAACTTACCCTTACATATGCCATTGCCTCTACCTGAGGTTAGACAGTGCTGACTCAGAGGCTGCTTGCCAATGATATACCACACACACACACACACACACACACACACATATATACATGCTTACTCTTTTTTCTTCTATAGAAGAACTGGGCAATGTCTACAGAGTATTTCTTTTCATGATGTGGACTTGAAAATGTTATCAGAACAGAGCAGTATCATAGCCTTAAGAAACACCCTTTAATATCTCAGAAGAGGTTGAGAAGAGTTATTTTACCAGGTCTACTTTAGACCATTGAAATCCATCATCTGAAGACTTTCTGATGGGAAGAGAAAGTGTTTGAGATTAGAACTGAACATAAAAGGGCAAAGGTCAAAGAACAGTTGTGTACTTAAAACAGCCCTGCTGAGGAGGCATTACCAAGAACCTATCAGTTTCAAGGTCAAACCTGTTTAGGTCAGTGGGTTGAGGTCCATACTATCCTGAAACGTTAAGGTAGGAATTTTCTTAGTCCTAATCACCCAGACACAGCATATTTAAACCACAATTCCTGTAGTAACAGCACTATTATCAGGTGTGTTTATGTGACTTTACACTTGCCATTGCGATTCCTGATACCCAGGACCTGTACAAGAATCTGGGGTTGCAGCCAGTCAGCACACACATGACAAGTTCACCCACACCTGGTGGTTAACATTTGTCAGCGAAATTATAGTTGCTCAGGCCTTTATAGGCATGCCTATCTGTCTATGCGTCTGCTGCCTCTAAAAGAACATCATATCTTTATTGTGACATCATCAGTTCTACCCTTTCGTTCATTTCTCACTCGTGCTAAATCACACACACACACACACACACACACACACACACACACACACACAAAGAGCTTTAACATACTACACATTTACTGTTTCCCAGTCCTGGAGGCCAGAAGCCCAAAACAGGTCTCAGCAGCCCTCCTCTTGGAGTTTCTAGGAGAGACTCTGTTGTCTGCTTCCCGTTTGTGCATCTTTTGGCTCATGACCTATCACATTGCCTAGGCCGGTGGCATCAGATCAAGTTTCTTCTCAATCCCTTCTTACTGCTTTTCTCTCAGTCTCTCATCTACATTTAAGAATCACTGTTGTTGGACTAGCGAGATGACTCAATGGTTAAAAGTGCATATTTTCTTGCAGATGATCCGAGTTTGGTTCTCAACAGTTAGACCCAACATCTTACAGTTACCTGTGACTCTAGTTCTGAGGGCTCACATGCATTCTTCTGGCCTCCAAGGGTAACTCTGGTCCTGTGAACAGAGGCACAAACTCCTGCTCCTGCAGCCAAACACATATGCTTAAAACTAAATCTTCAAACGAATCGTTACAGTTATTTAGGCCTCCCAGGATAATCTGAAAATCAGTTAAATGGTGATTTTTTTATTTCATCTGTAATTTTGATGGACCATTTCATGTAAATTAACATATTCATGCATCCCAGGACTATAACCTGAAGAATATGGAGGTATTGCTCTATCGACCATAGCACCTTGTATAAGGGAGCTACAGCTGAAGTTTCATAGGAAAATGGATGATAGTAATTAAATAACCAACATCATACATAGGTGGAGGAAAAGCTAGAACTAGATTTCAGTTATAGTAATGCTATGGAAAGGACAGGTACCACCAGGTAAGTATGCATCCCACCTGTGTCTAGTTCATATTCTGAAGGAATCTACTCCCATGTTTAAATTAACTTATAAATGTTTACCCCCAACATTAGGGTTTTTCCTTATATTGATTTGCTTATCTATCTATCTATTTATTTATTTATTGTTATTATTTATTTTTGTGTGTGTGTGTGTGTGTTTGTGTGTGCATGAAGCGTGCCACAGTGCATGTGTAGAGGCCAGAGAAGAGAAAGCATATGCTATTCTTTGCACTATCTGGCTTACAGGGATCAAACTCAGGTCCTCAGACTTGAGTGCAGAAGCCCTTACCCACTGAACTACCTTGTACATCCTATTGTCTTATATTGCATGGTTCCTCTGTTCAGTTCACATATGCTTTGATAAAATATATCCAAAATCAAACCCATCATCTCGTAAAGATACACTTTGACTTCTAGGGTTCTTATTTAACTTTGCCAAATTGCCAACATCCAAATTATGGCTGGGCTGCTTGAGATTTGAACAATTTTATGGCTTCAGAGATTTTTTTGCTTTGCTTGTCAATACTATGGATTGAATCGAGAGCTTTGTGCTTTGTACACTAGTTAAGCAGCCTACCACTGAGCCACAACATGAGCCCTGCTTTTCAAATCCTTACCTCTATTTCTATTCAGTGTTGTAATAGAAGTTGACCCAGGGCTGCTATTAGTAATGGCATTGAGGTTTATACTGCTGAAATCTACTGGACTGTTTAACCTTTTGTAAGCCTAACCCCAACAGTGCTAAATGTTTTTATTTTGGTGATATGTAGAAGCGCATCCAAGGCCACCCCCACATCTTCCCTTTTACCAGGCAAGTCCTATCCATCTTTTAGTTGTCAGCCTGAGCTTCATTTGAGCTGCCTTTTATTTCCTCTCCTTCTTCAGTCTGAGGATATGCCTTCTCCGAAATATGCCTTCACTGTAGTTCTGAATAATTGCTGACTAGTGATTTGTTTTATCTTGATTTGGTTCAAAGATTCAAAGGGTAGCTTCATGGCAATCAGAGAACACCATATTATCTTCCTGTTTAGAATAGTATGTAGTATACAGCTTATGTTCAAGTGGAATGGCTAATTATACTAAGACTGAGTTGTATATATGGTTTGAAATAGTTTCTATTTCATTCTATTTCTATTGTGGTCTTTTATATACCTGCTCTTCTCTACTTCACAAATTATCTAAAATCACACCACAAGTATAGACGGTACCGATGACCTGCATTATTCTATCCAGGGTGAAAATGATCACCTTATGGGTGTACACTAGAATCAGCTGCAGGGGCTCTAACTATTTACTGTGCAGGGGACTGGTGAGATAGCCCAGTGACATCAGGAACATGGAACCCAACATAAAGTTAGCTAGTCAGACTAGTCAAAACAAATACATCACTTATATCTTGACAGTAGAAAAATCATGTCTGGTATCTGTAAGCCTAGCCCATACCTAAGCCTGTTGAAGTCCTTGGTCTTAGGAAAGACCTACTACTACCACTTTCCTAATCCAATGGAATCCCTGATTTCAATAAGAGTACTTATCCATACATCCAGATAAATCGAGCTCTCACTCCTCAATGAAGCTCCCCCATCACCACCAGCACGGAGAGATAATTACAGAAAGTTAAATCTGGTCAAAATGCAAAGAAAAACTCACTCTGGGGTTTCCAGCCCCTATACATATACAACATAAGCCATACACCTAGGGCTCAGAGAATATCACAGAGGAGGGGAGGAAAAACTGTAATAGTCCAAGGCTTGGTAAGTCTGACATGTATGTTCTATACGTAACCGAGAAAGGGGCACCCATGGAATCTCAATATACCTGCCTAAAGAAGATCTGAACAACGAAAACATCGATAGGTATGTCAGCACGGATGAGGGACTCTCATGGGGATTCCATCCTAAATGAAGAGCTACAGGCACTTAACATTTGTCAAGAGAGGAAGTATTAATCATCCTTAATCATCTCCAATGATGAGCCCCCTACTTGATTATCTAATACCAAGTGGTCAGCCATATGATACATACATCCAAGCAAAACTAAACAAACTCAGCAGGTTGCTTTTAATATACTGTGTGTATGTGCGTGAGCATGAATGCCTGTGTGTGTGTATCTGTGTGTTTGTCTGTGTGTGTGAGTGTGTGTGTGTGTGTGTGTGTGAGAGAGAGAGAGAGAGAGAGAGAGAGAGAGAGAGAGAGAGAGAGAGAGAGAGAGAGATGGAGAGAAAGAAAGAAAAAGAGGACACATGAATTTGAGAGGTTTGGGATGCCATGAGAAAGTTACCAGGGAGGAAAAGGGGGAAGAGGATACAGTTATATCACATAATAATTATATCAAGTCCCTCCCTTCAGTGATCAGGGAACCCCACAGAAGGGGGAGATTGCTGGAGTCAGAGGGGATGAAGGACACCAAATCAACTAAGCAGGGCTCAACTAGGCTCATAGAGTCAGGCACAGGTCCCACATGGTCTGCACCAGGCCCTCTATGTATGCTATGGCTGTTAGCTTAGTGTTTTTGTGGGACTCCTAACAATGGGTTTGCGTACTTTTTTGCCTGATCTTGGGATTCTTCTCATCCTGAAGGGTTGCTTTGCCCAGCATTTCACAAGATTCTTCTCCATCTTCTGGCTTTTATTTTCTAGCTATTTCCTCTTCCAGAATGTGCTCTGAGCCTGACAGGGAGGGGCTGCAGGGATACAGATGCCCTGTTTAGAGCTGAGCCCTCAACAGTCACTTGTTCTCAGCACTTGGAATGGCTGAGTCTCTGCATTATGGATGGGCCACTTCTTAACGTGCTGACAGAGAGATGAATGGCATGCATTTTGAAACAATGGATGTTACTGAGCACATTGCTTGTCCCTAAGGAACTGAGATAAGCAGAGAGGACCACTTCATATCATTCTGACACATTTACTTAATACGGTGGTTCTCAAATTTCCCAATGCTGCAACACGTTAATACAGTTCCTCATGTTGTGGTGACCCCTCAGATATAAACTTATTTCATTGCTACTTCACAACAATAATTTTGCCACTGCTATGAATCATAATGTAAATATCTGATATGCAGGACAACGGATCTGTAGTACCCGAAAATTTGTGACCCCCAGGTTGAGAACAAACTCACATTTGTTTTCTTCCTATTATTTTTGAAGAGGAACAAATTTTGCTCAAAATTTCAAGTTTGTGAGAGACATAATTTTCAGTTGGAAAACTGGACTGTAAATGATCGTGAGCTGCAGTAAAATGACAACAGAGAGCATGACAATAGCGATTATGGTGAAAGAATTCAATATGTATCAGAAAAGAGCCCACCTGGCTCCAAGAGGTGACTGTCATTATGGGGGGGAGGGGAGTGTGCTAGTTGAGATTTTCAGACAAAATCTCAAATTTTAGATAACTCAATCTTATCTTCTAGAAAAAACTTTTATTGGTCCCATAATATTATATCTGTAGGTATATCTGACTGATGTGCAGAAACTTTATAATTATATTTTGATATACTTCAAATAAAAAAGTTATATATCCAAATTCAATCCATTACTGCTCTAATTAAAATTTAAAATATTCATCTTAGGAACTAATATCTACTGATACATCTTCCTGTAACTATTTCTGCACTGGATGCCAGGGGATATAGTCTCTTATATGAAGTTAATAAAGAATAATATTGATGAATCCCTAGTGTTTCTATCACAGAAATGTATGTGTGTAAAGAAGATAAAATGCTTAATGTAGAGTTAAAATTTCATGTTCAGAGTTTGGGGCCATCTGCTTCATGCAAAAAGACTTGCTGTGACTTACACTCTAGACTTCACGTCTCAGGAAAGTTAGAAACTCAAAAGCAGCATGGCTCCATTTTGCAAACAATCATGCTATTAAAATCAGTGTGCACAACAGCTTTCAGGGAAAGCACAGAGGATGTAATCCAAAATTTTACTCCATGAATTGAACCAAAAGCATTTTAAATAATATTTCAGTTCTCTTTTGACATTATTATACTTGAATTTCTCCAGCAATTGCAGCGAATGTATTTTTAACTTTAACAAACAGTACGATTTAATGTATTTCTGTTTGACATAATGAAATTGTATAACTCCCACCACTTTCTACTTTTTTGATATTATATAAGAAGCCTGTAATTTTATATGCCAGAGAAGACAGAACACCTGAGAATAAGTGCCTATTCAAGTCTTGGAGAGCAAGAGCTGAAGGTGCAGGATGCACTGGCAAAGTAGCTCAGGTCAAAAGTCACAAGAAAACAAGTGCTGCTTGAATATGCATTGCTGAAATGTGTTCTTCTGATTACACCTTAGATTTCACTTCTCTTACCAACTGTCACTGGTATTCATGCAAGATCTATCAGTGCTCAGATAGTCACTGCGCTGACCTAATGTTTCCCCATTCCCAAAATGGGATATTTGAAATCAGGCTTTTTAAAAAATTGGAAGTGACATTTGAAACATAAATAAATGTTTCTAATTACTATTATCTGGATAATAAGATACGATACAGAAATGTTTGAAATTGCTAAAATGAAGTGCAGGAAGCATGGCTCTCCAGCATATCATTTTTTTTTCAGGTGAAGATTGCAAAAGAACAAGGAGGCTGTATTACTCAACGCAAAACTGATTTTTTTTATAGTTTTGAATTTTATAAGGCAAAGGTTATATTGTTATCAAGTTACATTAAGGATGACAAGACACAAATAAAATATTTGCCAGGATTTTGTTTTGTTTCTGCTGTAAACTTCATATGCGAGCACCGCTTCTATCATCAAGGGAAGCCCTAGACGGTAAGGACAGTCTGGAATGAATCGCCACCTTTCAAACTGCCACCTCAATTGAAATGCCACAAGAAATTCCTGCCATTGCTGTTCCTATCTCATTCTTCAAGAGGGAAACCCTTACTGCCCTTGGGATCTCAAGTATCGGTCCTCCTCCTCGGAAACAAAACGTCGAAATATTCTGTATGAATATTTCTGTATGGAGTTGTGTCATGATGATTTGGCCTCCTAGAAGAATTTGAGATGTATGAAAACATGGTCTGCTACCTTAGAAGTTTCAACCAAGAACTGAATCGTGATCCAGTTAATCTTTACAGGAAAAATCAACAGTAACTTAGATTGCCATTAGAAGTAAATTGCAATGTCCAGTTCACAGTGTTTTCAAGATATCTAAAAACTATATTTGATATTAACCTGCAAAAAGACAGAAGTTATGGGACTTGCAGAAAAATGGATGAAATTTCAGGTCATCATATTAAGCTTTGTTGGTTGGTTTGTGTCAATTTGACACAATATAGAGTAGTCTGAGAAAAGGAAACACCAATTGAGAAAATGCCCCAATCAGTTGGTCTATAGACAAATCTGTGAGCCATTTCCTGATTTATAATTGACAAGGCAATGTACAGCCCACAGTGTACAAGTAGAGAACAGCATTCTATGGCCTCTGCTTCAGATCCTGCCTCCAGATTCTCGCCATGATATCCCTGGACTATAGCCTATCCCTTTCCTCCCCCAGTTGTCTTGGGCCATGCTGTTTTATCATGGGTATGGCTATAGAAAGCTAAGACGAAAGCAAATTAAGTCACAATCAGAAAGGCAGACAGCACATTCTCTTATCTGTAGGCACTAAACTGAATAGACACATGAAATCATGTGTGTATATAACTCATGAAGGTAGAAGTGAAACTGTCTAAAAGAACAAAAGAGAATAGAGTGGAGATGGGACAGAAAAGACAGAAACACAGGGTTAGGAAAGCATGATAAACATACATTGCATATGTGTATGAAAATGTCCTTAAGAAGCATATTACTACGTACAGTGAATATAAGTCACTAAAATAGTTTAAAAAGTATAACAAGAGGGAGCCCTTCTCTTGTTGAATACAATAAAGAAGACAAACCACAGGAGGGGGGGAATTCCCTAATTGGGTTTCTATTAAATACAATGTCATGAATATTTTCATGTAAATATGTAAATAGATATACATTTCTTAATTTTTTTCTAACTATTGAGTAAAATTTTGTGGCAATCAAGTACCAAAACTTTTGGTCTTCACTGGCACTGGACTTTGTTACCTGTATGTTGATAATAGAATTTTACTCAGATGAGAGAATAAATCTTCAGTTGTGCAAAAATATTAATGTGAGGCTATATCTAAACGATAAAAATGCTTGGTCAATGAGTTGTCGTTTTATTTAAAAAAAATTTATTTATTTTTGTACACAGTGTTCTGTCTGCACATATACCTGCAGGCCAGAAGAGGGCATCAGATCTCATTACAGATGATTGTGAGCACCGAGTGTGTACTGGGAATTGAACTCAGGACCTCTGGAAGAGCAGTCAGTGCTCTTAACCACTGAGTCATCTCTCCAGCCCCAATGACTTGTTCTTGTCTTTAATCTCTTTAAAGGATTCTTACTAGAGTACTTTCTGAGCTGGGGTTCTTACCCATATTATGTTGCTTTACATTATCATCAGTATTGTCATGGCCTCTTAGTTTTTGTCCATCTGGCAGAAAAAAATTATAGACTCGTGTAGTTCCTGGGCTATAAACAAGATCAATAATTTCTTTTCTAATATTTACTCATCTTAGTTCTTTTGTGAACTGTATGCTCAGACATTCACACACTGATGTCCACAGTTGCTACAACACCTCATATTTGATCAACAATATATAAGGGTTCTCCTTTCCTGACTGACAAACAATCTCTGTTCTTCCTTTAATATTGTACAATAATATAATATGCACTGGGCAAGGTGAGACTGCATGGTTTGTTCCTGAGCACTTCATGCACTTCTCTGAAGATTCTCAGCCTCCTTTTACACCCATGAATACCTTAAGCTTTCAAGTGAATTTCTTGTCTCTAACTAATGACCAAAATTTTAGAGTCAAAACTATTGATCAGTTTTCTTCTTTCTATATTGACATACAATCTTTGTCTGCTGCCCTAACTAGACTGTCTGCACAAAATTTTACAAAATTTTTGCCATGCTATTCTTTCTAGCTTTTCTGGCAATTTCAAACTTTTAGGAAACCAATTCTCACTTTGTGATTATGAGATGCCTCACATAGATTTTGAAACTATGGCTTACTAAGTCAAAGAAAATTCACTCCTAACTTCTACAGATTATTTCACAAATGGAAACATGATTTCTTTAGCAACCATTGATGATCACACTGATGATTCTTTTAATCTATAAAAGTAGAAATTTACCTTAACA
>JAQHUG010000172.1:4232682-4256418 GCA_028555095.1 Dicrostonyx torquatus | reverse complement strand
AGTGGTGTCATATAGCTTTAATCCCAGCACTCAGAGACAGAGGCAGGCAGGTCTCTGTGAGTTCAAGGCCAGCCTGGTCTACAAGAGCTAGTTCCAGGACAGGCTTCAAAGCTAAAGAAAAACTCTGTCTCAAAATCAAAACAAAACAAACAAAAAACCAAGAATGTGATGTGACTGAAAATCAAAGACCTTCACTGCTGTCAGACTCCTGTCACCTAGGCAATGTGGTTGTATATGATGCAGTGGAAAAAGGGCTACTTTGACTTAGTAGCTCTTCAATATCACAATATTATCATGTGAAGAGAATCTATTGTCTACTTTTGTTGTTGTTTTCAAGAAACCTACTGTTGTCATTTAAATGTTTATTCATTTGTATGTTATGTGTGTAAGTGTATGACTGCATGTTTGTCTATGTACCACATACATGCAGAGCCTGTGGAAGCCAAAAAAGGACACTGAATTCACTAAATTTATTTTTTAATTACATTTCTCTCTCTCTTTGTCTTCTTATGTTTTTAGGAGATCCCTGAGTGTGCAATCAAGTGTGTTTTTGTTTCTCGTGCCATCTCTTGGACTCTTTTCCTTCTGTTGGTTTGTCTGTCTTATTCTGATTTGTTAGTGTTTGTTTTAACTTATTTTATTTTATTATTGTCTACTATAAGACTGTTTATTTTCTATTAAGTGACAGAAGGGGATGGGAGGGAGGGTGGAAGTAGAAGAAATAGAGGAAAGAAAATTATAAACAGGAGGGAAAATTTATTTTTAATAAAAGGAAAAAATAATGAACTATTACTTTGTCTAACTGAGAAATCTGAAAGCTCTACATGATAGATGTTCTCAGGATTAACATGTGTTAATGATCAAAATCTCAAAACTTTCTGAGCAAAATAAAACCCAAGCAATATAAGAAAAGTGGTTAGTGGAGAAGTAATATTTTTCTAACAATTTTAAAAGCTGGAATTGTTTTACAATGGGGAAAATAAAATCAAGCCTGGTTCAAATCCTTATTTTTGTATTAAAATGTATGCAGTAGAGCAGATAATTTTTGTATTTGTATGTCCTTGAAGTCTGAAGTCAGCACTTGTGAAGTGTCTATGGTCGTGAATTACTTTAGAAAGTGGAGGCACACATACATTCTGGTGCAACATTGCTCTTTTCAAATACATCTTTGTATCTGATTCCCACACTGGCATAATGAATAGTGTCACTGCTGGTTAAGACTTAAAACAGCTGCATTTCTAATTTTGGAAGATTATGATAGATTTTTATATGGGCTGCATGCTAAAAGCAAGCAAATGGCATGCTAACCACCGGGAGAGGGTTGGGCAGACGGTGGCATGGCTGAGACCCTGTGCACCAATCATGGAGCATCAAACGCAGGCTGTTTGGCAGCTTTTCAAGAGATGAACCATCTTTTAACTCAAGCAAAAATAATTCACTCCTATGAAGCCTTCAGATCACCCTGTAGCAGCGTTTCCATTGTGCGACTGCTGATAAGGGCAGCTGTGATGACTCTATTTAATAGTATGTGCAGTTTGGTCTCTCTTGTCCTCCTCTAGAGTCTTCTATCGTGTGTGTGTGTGTGTGTGTGTGTGTGTGTGTGTGTGTGTGTGTGTTTCTAATACCTGTCCTTGTGTCTGACATAGAAAAAGACAGAGAGACAAATAGAGAAATGAATATGGAAATAATGTATATAATCTTTCCTATATAAGTGAAATATCATTGCACTGAAATAATTCAAGGAGTGTTCAAATATATTTTCACATTTTAAGAAAGAAACCACCCATATAACATCATGAAATAACACTGAACAATACTAATCAATAAAAATCAATATCCATCAATGCTTTTCAAAAAGTGTGCTCAAAATTCTAGTATATAAATTTTTCTAAATTCAGATTTATTGTCCTGAAAAAAGCATCTGTGTTTAAAAACAATTTTTTTTCAAAATCATATTTTCTCTTCACGTAAATAATAATTTAAAATGAAAATTCTAGGATTTACAAATTTAATTAAAACTTATATTTTCATTAGTTGTATCTCTTCAGCCATTCTGCTTAATGGAACTGTTGTCTTCTCTTGGTAAAAATGACAGCTGTTTGTTCTATGTGTCCTGAAACCTTAAAGGCTTCCTAGTATGACTTAGAAATTTAGTTTCTACTTCATTTAATTTTAATTAAATACACATAGCTTGGGGCAGTTAGTAGTTTCTGTAAAAAAAAAATGCCTATGAGAGGGACAGTCATGTATCTTAACCAATTGCTGCATCAGAACTGCATACTTTTCTAAAAGATGGATGAAATAAAAATATAAATTCCATTCTCTCAATTAAACTGAAATCCCAAGATGCTTTCTTTCTAACATATTAGAAAAGTAACTTTTACTATGCTTTCACTTGAAATACAAAAGATCTTTTTTGTATGCTTTCAGAAGTAAGCCATGAATATCTATTCACAGAGCTACACTGATGTCAAAAACAGCTATAATGCCATCAGCAAATTTTGCAACTCACCTATTTCTGTATCTCTGATATGCAAAGATTTCATTTTTAACATAGAATGTGGACTTATTTTTAGAGTAAGACACACAAATCCACTTGAAAGTGCTTAACAGGACAAACTAATAAGATTCTTGTGGGATGAAGGACATAGCTCGATGGGATAGCATGTTTAATATACAGAAGGCTTTTTGCCTTTCGTTTATAAAATAATTCATAAAGCAGCAAAAAGAAAACTCACTATATTTTCTAGGAAAAAATTGTGTGTATGCAAGGTTCTCTGAGTTCCTGTTGTTCATCAAGGACCTTACACTGTAAACACACAAGACTAGCTATGTATGAACTGTTGGAGTGAGAAGTAAATGTTCAGAGTTTCTAGCTACACAGTGACCAAAGAGTGGAAGAAAAATCCTGTTGTGTGGGGTTCGTACCCTTCCTGCTTAGCTGTATGACTGCTGAAATCCTGTCCCCAATTACTGCAGTAATGAATGAAAAGGGAAGGAATGGAGCCACTATGATCTCTGGCCAGATGGTGAAGACATAAGCCTGAGGCTAGTTCTGTGCAAACAGAGGAGCTTGACATGTTCTCTGAAAACCACGGCATGTACACTGGCCGCAATCTATGGAGATCTGGACCCCAGTGCCGGGGCATATGAGTCAACTTTTTCTGCAGGTCTTGCCAGCTGACCCTCAGGCAGAGAAGTTGATGAGTGAGGAGACAGGACCTAGTGTGGAGGGCAACAGGGGTGAGCCAGCACCTCAGGCCATCAGGGACTTGAAACAGAAGTCTGAGGCCAGCTCCAAGGGTCACCATGAATAGCAGCAGCATAGACACGGGAATCCATAAGCAAGAGGTACGAAGCTGATGAAGCCTGGTAAATTCAGCACTGAGGAGTGTGCCAAAAATGATGAAAAAAGGCAAATCAGGTTATCTGGTCACGTGATGGGCATACCCATCAGGTTACAGGAATCAGACTGAAAAGCAGGTCACACAAAGTGAGATGGGGAAATGAGCTACAATAGTTTGAAAGTGGGACTGCTTTTCTCCAAATAAACAGTTTCTAACATAAAATCAACACAAGAACATGTAGAAGGCGCAGGGCCAGTGAGTGGACCAGCAGGTATGACTCCACAAACTGACAGTCGATGAAGAAATCATCTTCTGCAAGTTGTTCCTTGACCTCCATACATATGTCCTGGCACATCATATGCCCCCCAAATTAATCCATGAATGTAATGTTTTAAATGAAAGCATCAAAATCCATAGCTAAAGCCTAGCTTGATGACAGTAATAGTAATTTTACTAGGAGATGAGGCCAAGAGGAAGTGATATCAGACAATTCTGACAGACCAGCAGTGATTTTTGAATGTAATATTTAGAATGCGAATTTAATCATTCATTCATTGACTTTTGTTTTATTAATTTAAGCATTTATTCACCAAACGCATATTGAATGTTTATCACACAGGGGATCCTGTTGATAGTGTAATATAGGTGATGGGTCAAGACTCAGAGAAACGACGGGACTTGCAGCAGTGTGTGTGAGAGAGACTGGTAGTGCTATCCGAATTAATATTTTCCCCATCATTTTAGAACTCTGTATGTAACTCAGGCTGTCTTGAACTTGTAGCAATCCTCCTGTCTCCGCTACCTGTATGCTGCAACCTAGCTGTCTGTATAAGCAGAAAGTCTTCAGCATGATCTTAATCTGGCTGAAGTCTGAGTAGCTGTATTAAATATTCTTTTTCTTCTGAGAGAGAAGAGGACAGTGGTTCTATAATAAAGATAATGTAAGTGGACTCTGAAATATCATTGCCAAGGAAGCCATGAATTCGATGTCAGTCAGATCTACAGAGGAAGTTTCAGGACAGGCTCCAAACTTACACAGGAATGTTGCATAATTAAAGGAGGTCCACAAGAGCCCTTTATAAAGGATGAAAAATGTTGGGGAATCACTTGCAGTAGAATGTTCCCCTGCTCTATGGACGCTGGGGCTGCGAACCAAACTACAGCCACCAGCCAAGCAAAAAGAAAACGAGGGGCGAGCACGCTCCCTGTCTATGCTGAGAGTACCTCAGACCATGCCCTAATGGGCTGGTATCTAAAAGGCTATTGGCTGAATGAATTCCCACAACAGAAAGAAATCCTGTCTTTAAAAAAAAAAAGATAGAAAGAAAAGAAAAAGGAAAAAAGAAGCTAAATTCAGCACTGGAATTACAGATGCATGATGCCAAGCCCACCTTCTTACTTGTGCTCTGGGATCTGATCTCAAGCCTCATACTTATTTGATAACCACTTTATTAAGTGAACCATCTCCCCAACCCCTTAACTCTCCAGCTTGTAGGACAGAATTCTTGCCCTATATGAAACAAGAGGGAGGCACCTTCAGCATAGAGACTAGAAACCTATTTTCAAATCAATCAATCCATTGATATGACCTGGAGAAGAATAAGAGAGCAGAGGCAAGATCCGGTAGGTGCTCAAGAGAAGCTAAAAACATCCTATGAAAAAGTCAACTTTATATGGGAATTTGGCAAGAATGGTTTCACAGCTGTACAAGTTTTGATGAATCTTACAAGATTTTTTTTTTAAATATTGCTTAACCTGCCAATCCTCAGAGTTATCAGATTGGCTTCCTGGGAATGTCTGCCTAGAGGCTACAAAGAGCAAACAAACAATATTACAGTTAATAGTGCAATTTTTATGGTACTGATGTTCTTGAGTGTTTGACATGTTTGCTTTATTTTTGTAACAACCTCGAGTGTAGGCTGTTGCCATTTCACAGACAAGGAAATCATGAATCATTAAATGACTCAATGAGGATGCTAGTAGCAAAGGACAGGCAAAGGCATGAGCCAGATGGTCTGATTCAGAGAACCGTGCAATCACTGTACACAGCACTTTACCTACAGGAAAAAAAAACAAAAAAACAAAAAAACAACTTAGACTCCAAGTCATATTCATGTCTGTCATACATTATCTAGTATAAGATGCATCTTTAATTCAAAATATCCAAACCTCAGAGGTATCACAAAAAAAAAATCATAAATAAAATCACTGGTACTCTGTTTCCATGAAATCAGTTCTTCATAACTCAAGGAGGATCTGACTGTTTTGGCAACTACACTGAACAACATGAAGGGACACCAAGAGGAGTGGGAAAGGGAATGACACTCTCAGATGGCTCTGGCTCTTCCACGAGTCCTTTTCCACTTTATTTTCTCTTATATCAGCTACTTCCAAATGGTTTTACAACTCTTTAATTTTGTGGACCAGCATATGGTCCACTCTGCTCCCAGTTCGGCTCCTGTGTCCCTGACTGAGACCAAGCCAGGAATTGCAGAAATGCAGTTCTTGACAATACCTGATGTCTCTGTACAACACAGACACAGACATGTGTGCATACATATAAAACTATTATGAGAGATGAAGACTAAAATAAAAGTACAAAGAAGGTTGAGTCCTGGAAATATGGTCCTGTAAACTATCTGCTCTGCTCGGGCTAAATAATCAGGCTTTCATAAGATGTCCCATCATGAAGAGCACTGCAGCTGAATCCCATGATTATTATTTCACAGTTCTGAACCACACACTTAATCCTGGGCTTTGTCTTTGCCAAGAGAAACATCCACATGTAGTGTTTCTAAAGTTAAGCCATTTCTTAACAAAGAGCAATTGCCAGAGTTGGGTGTGTATCCTAGGGCACAGTGATGCACCTACTCATCTTTTTCTTCCTGCCCAATCTGTCTACTTCTGAGCAATATTTTCCTTACCACCAGGTCAGAACTTAGGAGTCATAAAAGGCATGTGTTTCAGACAGAGGGAGAAGAAAGCCAACCAATTAGCCAGCAGCAGTCTGGTTCACTATGAACTCTCAAAGCAACTTGGGATGATAAAATGTCTCAGAAACCACAAAAGAAAGAGAAATCACTGATGTGAGAAGAGAGAAAAATAACCTTTCTCAAAATTACATTTTCCCCAGATTTTCTCTCATTTTTCCCCTGAGATTTTATCTCAAAAAACATTAAAATGTGAAACACTAAATACAACAAAAATATAACATTGCACTTATACCAAAGGAAAAGATTAAATTTAATCATGGGAAGAAAAATATTAGACAATTTAGGTAAACAAAAGTTAACGGTAAAACTAGTCCTCAAGAGGAAGCAGACAGCTTAGATAAACAAAATTTAATGGTAAAACTAGTCTTCAAGAGGAAAATAAATGCCCATGGTTTATTAATGCAACTAACCCGTCAAAAGCAGGCGGGGTGCTGGTGAAGGTGAAATCTAACAACACCACCAGAAAATGGCATGCCTTATAGGGAAAGCATGGTATACCATTCACATCCAGCCTGGAGCAAACAGAGCATATGAGTCAAGCTCCTCAGTCCCCATGACCAGCAGTGCCTTAGGAAGTCTCATTTGCCTCCTTTAAACTATACTGCTGCGTAATCTTGCACAGAGGGCTAATCACCAGGGGACAAGGAGGACAGTGTTGCCTGTGAGGTTCACAGGTCAGTGGAAGGTATCTAAACAAAATTAAATATCTTTATCTATGATATCTATATATCTATCTATGAGCATGTATGTATATATAACACATACATACAGAAGTAAAATGGATAGGAAATTAAATTTAGAAACCTAATTTTCAAAAGTCCTCTGCCCCTGCTGCAGGAGAAAGCCTCCTGAAGCTGACTAAATAAGGCACTAATCCATGACTATAGCAGAATAACATTAAGGGTCCTTTTTGTTATTGTTAGTTTTATTTTAAGTCAAGTCGTATTTGGTTTTACCCAATGTCTCTGAGTTATCTAGTCTCTGATTCTTGGTCACCCAAGCAGTGCCAGGTATGGGTTCTATCTCATGGAATGGGCCTTCAGTCAAATCAAACATTGGTTGGTAATTCCCACAATGAGCTCTGTAGTACGATTGCCCTATCATATTTTACAGACAGGAGAGATTATAGATCACAAGTCTTGTGGCTGGGTTGAGGTTTATGTTTCTCTTTTGGTAGCACCTTCCCATGCCAAAGACATTAAAATATGGGGGTAATAGGTCTAAGGAATAAACACAGAGACCCACACTCAGTCATTAAACACAGAGCAAGACCTTGGAACACACAGTTTTAAATTAAGATTTCTCCATCACATCTCTCCTCTATGAGTTCATGGACCGTGTGGAAGAGGAGGCAGAAGGAGTGAGGTAACCAGAGCGGATAGAGGACACCAGGAGAATAAGACCATACAAATCAACTGAGCTAAGCTCCTATGAACTCAGAGACTGACACAGCAAGCATGGAGCCTACAAGGTCTGCATCAGGTCTTCTGTGCATATAGTATAGTTTTCAGTTTAGTGCTTTCATGGGACTCCTGGAGTGTGAATGAGTGGGTCTCTGATTCTTGTGCCTTCTTGGGGCTGTTTTTCCTTTGTTCATTTGTGTTATCCAACTTCAGTGTAATGGTTTTTGTTTTATCTTATCTTATTTTATTATGCTTTGATGTTTAAATAAAATGGAAAGAAAAAATTAAAAGCTGAAAAACAAGTCCTCATTTATGCCTGCATATTACTATCTAGAAAATACACTCATAAAACAAAATACCATATTTGCAGAGTGGCCTGGCTGCTGGTTTAATACAAATTGTGGTAATAGCACATACAATTTCTCTGAATATATTGTTTGAGATAACCCCTAGTATTCAGAATAAGGACACTCGGAAAAGCACTTCTAAGTGATAAGGTACGGCAGACGAAAGCCAGAAAACCACAGAGAATGGCAACACAGAGAAACACATGACTGCTTGAAAATTTAACAAAAAATCATCAAAGCTTTTGCTTATTATTTTTATTTAGCAACTGCCCAGACTCATAAACAATAGAAAATTATTTCTTTTGTAAAAATGGAAACTTATTTTTGCGATGACAAGCTATCCCATGCAAGTAGAGCAAACCAGGACTTCACAGAACCAAGATGCAGAGACAAAACGTGAGTGGAAGAAAGCAAGGCAGAACCAACTAAATAAACATAAGAGGATGAAGATCAGGACCCCATGGACAAGCACAGATCAGGTAAAGAACTCCAGGTTATAAAGTCTAGAAAATCTGAAGTAATGGATTTCCTGTAGACAAGCAACAGCAGGCAATAAAAGTCAGGGAGCAGAGAGAAGCCATGTAGCTCAGTTTCTCAATAGTGACTCTACTTTGAAAAATGAAGAATAAAAATCTAAACACAGTTACATTCCTTGCCTCAGCCACCCATCATTGCAAGGACCTGTGCTGCAGCTGTTCATGGGTCCTATGGTTTCAATGTGAAATTCACCCATTTTCTTTTTCTGTATTGATAGGTACAGTACTTAAAAAAATAACTTTTGAGTTCAAGATTATAAAAAAAATTGAATTTTAAGACCTAAATCAAATGCAGGGCAGACAGAAACACAGCAATCCTTGGGGAATGACTTAACCAGTATCATAGAAATGATGAGAACGCATCTACCCTCACTGTTGTTGGACTTAGCATTCCATAGCAAACCAAAAGCTCTTTCAACTCTTCTCAGTTTGCTTCTAGATATTTGGGGACCCAAGGGGACACCTCAACATCACTGTAGCGATAACTGCTTGTGCTGATGTCCAAGCCATTCAAGTTGCTAAACAGAATGCATGTGTCAAGGTGGATGTGAGTGTAAGTTTAGGGGACGGGTGTAAATATGGATAAAGCTGTGAGTGTCTTAGAGGCTGGGTGAAAGTATGCAGCAGGATTATATAATGGAGTCCTGACTAGAAGTGAAAAAAAGGCAAACTCTCTCCCAATTCTCTTCTTTCTCAAAACGGTCTGTTTTATGTAGCCAAATCTGATTTGGAACTCACGCTCCCTTAAGTTGGCCTTGAACTCATGATCCTCTGTCATAGCCTGATAGTGCTGGGATTACAGATATATAACTCTGTGCCATGATTTTCCAAAATAAGCTTAAAATTCATGTAGACAAAGCCAAAATAATCTCATGTGGGAAACCAGCACATTATATATGTTTATATGTCACTTAAAAACTTAGGTCCAAGAATTCTTCACAAACAAATAATGGAAAAAGGATCCTACCTACCTGACAGGACCACTTCGATGAGATCTCCTTCCTGGATATCACTTGCCATTTTCACCAGCTGGAGGATGTTTTCAGAGGTAGGATCATGCCGGAAAAGCAGGATCTTATCATATAATCCATAGAAACCGCATTCAGGGAACTGCAAAGCAATACCACAATAGTTTAGATGTCAAAATCATTCTAAATATTTTGTCTTAAAAGAAAAATAAAATAAATGTCAGGGCACAAATGTAAGCTAATTAGAAAAAGTACACACATCTAGAACATTCAATTAAAAGGAATGAATGTTGTCAGACTTGGTATTCAAAGACTCCTTTAGTAGGAGAAAGGCTGTGCATTGTAAGGCCAACAATGAATGACCAAGTAGTTTTCTAATTAACAAACAAAGAACAGAAAACAGATTCAAAGAAGTTTCTATAGTAACATGATTAAGAAACATACTAGGCATACTAGGTGGTATGAGGAAAAGGATGCATTTTCTCACCTAAAACAGGAATCAGCTAATTAAAAGTCTGTTATACATAACTTAACAATTTGGCAAAAAGCAAAACAAACAAAACCACAAAACAAAAAATGTAAAGTCAGTCTGTTTTGACATATTCCAGAATAGACATGACTCAAGAAAGCTAAACACATCATAGGCACAGAGTCTACTGGGATCTACATCCTCTGACCCCGGACAGAACCAGGCTAGACAACACTCCTTTCCTCTGGATACTCAGAACCAGGCTAGACAATACTCCTCTCCTCTGGGCTCTCAGAACCAGGCTGGACAACACTCCTCTCCTCTGGGCTCTACTCACTACCTTCCTTGCTTTCTTTCAGGTTGTAAATCCAAGGTCATAAGAGAACTATCACAAAGAGCTTTCTGACTCAGTGTGAAGGATTTTCACTGAAATAAACGATTGAAACAAATGAACTTTAGGGCAAGAAGGCCTACTGAAATATGGTGTTTTGAAGCGATTACTGACCATTGTTATCTTTCAAATGTCAAGATATCTAGTCTGGTGGGGACAGTCACAAGGCAGAGAAGAAGACTCTCTTTTTGATACTGAAATCGGTCCTGAATCTCACACCAATATCAGTATATGGAACCCAAACGTAGAGAGATATGCCTAGAGTCCCATCATTCTGGAACCAGAATAAAAAAACTGGAGAACTGTGGGCTCTGGGCTAGCTTCTATCACATACTGAGATCCAAGCCAGCCTGGACTGCATAAGGAGACCCTGCCTACAAACTCAAAATTTTGAAAAAGTGATCTGCCTTCTACTGTGATAAAAAGTCCAGAATTTAATATTCTGGAGAAAAGTGCCGTTATTATGAATCCATCTTTTTCTTATTCATAAAATTAGGGGCTTCATTCACATGAGCCTTTTTGTATAAATTAAAAATAAATATATTCAGAACATTCTGGGCTTTTAGGAGTCTATGTTGATGACAAGGCTTAAAACTACTTTTGCATGTCTCTTAGACTTTCCTAAAATAAACACGGCAGCTGAAATGATGTCACCACTTCCACTGTGCTAATTAAAAGGGAAAAAGTAGTTCACTTCTTAAAAATGTCTTCAATAATATCATCATAGCACTAGAGAACAAAGAGAAAACGGAAATACCACTTTCCTCAGTCTAAAAACAATGGACAAGTTACAATTATTCTAAAAAAAAAAGACTACTTCCTTGAAGAATAAATCATACTACATAAAAAAGACATAAGAACATAGAAAAACAGTTTCAACGAACATAAATAACAATGCAAACAAGATCATAATAAACCCACGAAGCATGGTCATGGAAATTTTCCTCGGCCCTGTCCTCTCCTGCGTCCACTTGGATCAGAGCTCCTCTGTGTCCCCACAGACAATCTTATGTGGTATAGTCTCACATAAAGGAAACTGTACAATATTCTCTATGTACTTTGTAACTCATGCCTTTTTTATAGTTATATTACTGAGAATCATTCGAATGTACTGCATACATATTGTTTAGTTGTATTTGATCAAGAGGATCTAGCATAATTGTCCATTCACCCACAAAGAGACATCTGTTTTATTCCTAATTTAAGGCTGTTACAAATAAAAAGTTTACAAACATTTGTGCACAAGTGTTTTAGTGGGCATATGCTCTCATTTCATGTGGGTAAACACCTAGGCGTAGTATTGGTGGGTCACATGATGAGTCTGTGTGGGTGGATGTGACCATCTTCATGCCAGTGTCACACTGGATTTATAATTACCAGAACTCTATACAAGCCTAGAAATAAGGAATAATAACTCCTCCTTCAAATTCCTTCCCTTGAAAGGCATTTTGCAAATTTTATATTATATTAAATTATATTAATCGTAATACACACAAATTTAAGTATTAACTAATCAATTTCTGCATATACACAAAAATTGCTCTATGACTTTTCAATGATTCTGCATAGACTTATTTGGCAAAAAATACATTAGTCTATATAGAGTTTTTATATTTGGAGCCAAATGTGGCTTTATACATTAGGTCCATTTTAATTTATCTGAACAATATTTTGTAGTTTTTAATATATATGTACATATACTGATATATAGGCATATTTTGCAAGTTTATCTCTAGAAGTTTAATATTTTATGCAGCTATAAATAGCATCAGTACAACATACTATATAACTCAAACTTTTAAAGTATAATTATAAAAGGATTAAAATGTATAACATACACATAGGATATATATATATATATATATATATCCACATGCTATATGTATCTACAGATCAACAGATGATGGATAAGAGGATAGATAGATAGATAGATAGATAGATAGATAGATAGATAGATAGATAGACAGATTGATGGAGTGATGAACAGACATAAAAAGTATAGTCAAACAAGCAAGAAAGACAGAAACTGATCAAACCACAGCTAAGACCTAGGGCAGTTGCACCACTCTAACACATCCTCATGCCTAGGGAAAGAGACCAAACATCATATTGACAATTTATTCTCCCAGTTCTTAGAAACTGCCTTTTGAGGCTCTAATTTGATCTTCTGATGGAAGTCAAGATAACTGGGGTTATGAAACATAAATTTTCATTTAAAATAAAAGGTTCTCTCTCTCTCTTTCTCTCTCTCTCTCTCATACACACACACACACACACACACACAAAGAAAAAAATCATGAATCTGGGAAAGGGACCAGAAGAGAAACCAGGGTACAAGTAATAAGAGGGAAATAAGGGAGAATAAGGGTAGGGAGTAATCAGAATGCATGTATAAAATTATTATGCTGCTAAAGAGAAAACTTAATTTAAAAATGAAGGCAAAAAGCAATCACATAAAGTTAGCACTAAAAATAAGACAAATATTCTAGTTAGGTTTTCATTGCTGTGATAAATATGACTAAAAGGAACTTGGGGAACAAAGGGGTTCTTCTGGCTTACAGGTTACAGCCCATTATCAGATCATTCAGGGCAGGAACTGAAGCAGAGGCCATGTAGAAATGCTGTGTCCTGACTTGCTAACCATGGTTTGCTTATCTGGTTTACATATAATACAAAGAACATCTTCCTGTTGAACTGGGCCCTTCCACATCAATCATTAATCAACAAAAAAAAAAAAAATGCCCTGTGGACTTTCCTAAAGGCAATCTCAGGAAGACACATCTCCTCAAGAGATACCTCTTCCCAGGTAACTTTAGATCTGGTCAAGTTGACAATAAAACTAGTCAGCTTAATTGACCCCCTGTTAAATTGACACAGAAGTGCACACTGTTCAATTATAACCTTCCCCTTCTTATTTGTCCCCAAGGTGTCATGCTAACATAAAGATAACAATGTAAAATATAACTTCAAAAGCTACACAGTCTTTAAAATTTCAAACACTTAAAAAATTCAGTGTATTTAAAATACCAATGTCTCTTAATTGTAGGTTCCTGTATTATCAAGGAGGTATATTGCATACTTTTTCTTCCAAACGGGAAGAAGCAGGACATATCATATCAAAGTAAAACCAAAAATTCCAACAGTATAAATAGCACGGGGTCCAATATCTGAGACTCACAATCTTTCAGACTCCGATAAGCTTTTGGGCTACCTTGCTCAAGATCTGCTACTCCCAGAACACAAAGTTCGTCTCCTGGTCTCAGACCAACCCCTCTACACACCTGCTGCTCTCCTATTCTCCGGGAATCTCCAATATGCTGGCATCTCTAATGCAACGGAAGCTGCCCTTAAACCCATGGCCTCTTCTACGTGCTCTTCGGGGACCCCAGGTCCCACAGCACCAAGCCCCAGTTATTCTTCATGACTCATTCATGTTCTCTTCTTGACGACAGCTGATTTTTCTACCTCAGCTAACCAATACCAACTATCCCATTAAAGCAAAGGGTTTACTTAGTCTCGCTCTTGGATTCATCATAGCTGATCCTGAAGCCTAAGCAGATTCTTAATTAAAAACAAAATCACAGAAACCTCCCTGAGAGTGTCTGCTTCCCTGTGAAACATCACAGACCAGGCCTCCATTGTCGGCATCTCTCTCTTTAGTCCTATTTTCCAAACATGCATAGCAGCTCATTAAACTTTGAGGTACTCAATGGATTTTCCAGCTAAAAGTTCCAAATTCATCCCACAACCCTCCATTCCAAAACAACATAGTCAGGTCTGTCATAATAGCCCATGAACATGGTACCAATTTCTGTCATAATTAGATTTCTCTTCCTGTGATAAACATCATGACCAAAAGCAACCTAGGAAGGAAAATGTTTATTTGGCTTACAGGTTACAGTGCATCCTTAGGAACGAACTAAAACAGAAGTTAGGGAAGAATGCTTCTCACTAGCTTGATAGCTGGCTATGGCTTTCACGGCATGTAAATATAATCCTGGGTGCCCTGTGGTGGCACTCCTCTCAGTGAGCTGGACCCTCCCACACCCACCATTAATCTAGGAAATGCCAAAGTGAATTTCCTACAGGCAATATGACAAAGGCAGTTTCTCAAGTGGAGTTCCTCTTCCTAGTTAGCTATAACTTAGGTCAAGTTGAGGGAAAAAACAAAACAAACAAAAAAACTAGTCACTGAAACAAATAACTTAAATGGAAAAAAAGAAGAAAAAGAAAGAAAATTTTGAGTCTGGCCTTTTCCATTTAGAGAAACTATTCTGAGAGTTCTTGGTGTTGTTGTTTAGTAACTGAGAGTTTATTCTACTTTATTCCTGAAGCACTCACAGTATTTACTGTATGTGTGATTCATGAATATATCCATGCTAGAAATAGGAAACATTTAAGATAGTTCTAATTTTTTGTTTGTTTGCTTGTTTGTGATTACAAGTAACGCCACTACAAATGTTCACAGAAGTTTATATATCAACAAACATGTTTCTGTTTATGTCTGATTGTTTAGTAGGTATATGGACAATTTTAGAAGAAGCCTCTACACATTGCAAGATGGCTGTTCCCTTGGCAATCCATCAGCAATGAGTAAAGATTCTATTTGGTATATATCTTTAAAAGTATGTAATCATCTCACACATTGTCACTGTGCTGTCCCCACTTGACTGTGTCACCTTGTGGAAGGTAAACACATCAAAGTAAGAGACTAGATTTCACAATAGGAAATGAGCATCCGTGGTTGAACTTCCTCCTAACCCACTAATAGGATAACACCTTCTGAGGACAGCTCCTCAGGAACAAAGTCTCCATCTCTTACATGTCACACAACCTTGACACCATGATGAGGACCACATCTTCAGCACACTTGTATAAGTAAATTAATCACACACACACACACACATACACACACACAGACACACACACATTTGCACATGTGGTCATGTGTTTGCATGCTCCACATATCAACACATTAATCCAGAGTCATGAGTATAAACTGAGGGAATAATGTGAACACCTTTATTCCGTGGCTGACAGTGTAAAGGAAGTGGATAGTTCCCTTTCACAGAAGAAAATTCATGGGTGGAGGCAGAATTCTATTAGTATTGAATTTGTTAAGGATATTGAATGAAGTTTAAGACTTTCAAAATTGAGAATCTAGGCATAGAAACTTCCATTGCAGAATTCTATCCATCATTTAAACAATAAACAGTGCCAACACAGTAAAATGCTTTACAGAATGCCAAAATTTAAACTTCAGGCTGTTGCTGCAGTTTTGGCTCTCCCTGTAGATAGATGAACAAAGCCAAAAATTATGCAGTTCACAGAATACTAGATAGGTGAAAGTGGATGTTTCTTTAGGTTACACAAAGTACTTGTAGATAGTGCAGATGTTGAGATACAGAAAATGAAACAACACAAAGAAACACAGCAATTAGAAAATGGCCAAAGGATCTGAAGAGACATCGAATAAAAGATGCACACATAACTAGAATATATATAAAATATTCAACATTAAATGATTAAAGTCATCCGCAGATATTACCTAAAATCAAATATCCTGATTATCACCAAAAGTCAGAAGAGATAACAGAAGGTGGAGGAAAAAAAGTAGAAAAAGGAGAAGCAACACTTGCAGAGGAATTGAGATCAAGAATGTATAAGAACATTTACAATCACTTGTTCATTCTTGTACAATTCATAATGGTCATGATAAGGAACAAGAACCATCCTTTAACAGAGAAATGGCTACAGAAGCTACATGGTAGCATACAACTGAGATTTCCTACTTTTTTAAAAATGGCATCATTTAACTTAAAACAATATGAATGAGCTTGGAAGAAATTATTTTCAGTGAAATGAGCCAAACAGAGAGAGAGACACACACAAAAGGATCTCACTAATACATGGACTCTATGAAAGAAGAATTCTGCTGGAGCCACTTATTGGTTCCCAGCTGCTTATTCCCAAAATAATCATACAGAAACTCTATTATTTAAATCACTGCTAGGCCCATTAGCTCTAACCTCTTATTGGCTAACTTTTACATCTTAATTTAACCCATCTCCATTAATGTGTGCATCATCATGAAGTCATGGCCTACCAGCAAAGTGTGTGTTGGCTCCATGGCTTCTCTCTGACTCCACCCTTCTTTCTCCCAGCATTCAGCCTAGCTTTTCCTGCCTACCTCAGTTCTGCCTTGTTATAGATCCAAAGCAGTGTCTTTATTCATTAATGGTAATCACAGCACACAAAGGGAACACCTACATCACCTTCCTTTTTCTGTTAAAATAAAAAGGAAGGTTTTAACTTAACATAGTAAAATTATATATAACAAAACAGGTATCAAACAAGAATGGCAGCAGAGAGTAAAATGATGGCTAAAAGGGGATTTTAGGTTAGGCAGGGATTGGACTGAGGTTGACTAAAGACCACAAAATTTCACTTACATCAGTGAAATAGTTCAAGAGATCAATTGTATAATTCAGTGACTATAGTTAATAATGTACTGTGGCCTTGGAACTGACAAAGTAGACACTGTTTTTACCACATACAATCAAAGAAACTATGAGAGGTGCTATCAGCTGAGTCCTAGATCAGATACCTAACTCTTGGGTCCAAAGAGATCATGTAAAGACAGTTGCCCCACAGAACAGATGCAACCCATAATGAAGAAAAATGGGATAGGAATTTAATTCAATCCAGAAAGCAACACGAGATGAAAAATCTCAACACTGTCTTCAGAGATAAGGATACTACATCTAAGGCTTCCTGTGGAATGAGGGATGGAGAGTCAGTGATGCTGAGTATTGTCTGACTGGTCACTCGATCAATTCCAGTCAATGAAATTGCCACTGTTCCAGAGGCAATCTACTATGATACTGAGGGAAATGCTGCTGCTCAGGGCCTCAATCAGGAGACAGTTCAGTTCACTTCACAGACTTGTGTTCCAGGAATGGGGAAAACTAGGTTCCTTTCAAATAATTGTGCACCTTCTTGAGGGGATGAGGGCAGGCAGTCTCAACACAGACATTTGCCTATAAGACTCCTTCCTTCCTAAATTGTGTTTATACTCTCTGACAACCTCTCCAGGACTCTGAAACAGAACCCTGTCAAGGCTGGAGCTGGAGGACTTCTTGGAAATGAATTAGTCACTCTCTTCTTGGTGTGTCAACAGTGAGGTGGGAGGAGTTCATCTTAAGAGAGTGTTTCTTAAACACTACCAACTAAATAACTTAAACAACTAACAAACTAACTAACCATATATGGATTGAAAGAGCAATTTGACACCAGTTTAAGACAAAGGATAAAGATACAAAATGACGAAAAAAAAAACTTACCCTGTTTTTAGTCATCCACTATTATCTGTAAGGCCAAGTGAAGAGCCAGTCCTTTTAGTGAAAAATAGTTTCTTGGAGAAATGCATATTAATATGTTCAATTGAGCCATCCATAATGAATATCATATATCCATAAATAATCAAAAATAATCATTGATGTAGGAGGGTTCTTCTGTATTTTGGGTTACTCTCATTGGTTGAATAAAGGACTGCCTGGCCTATAGAATAGGACACAGCCCTTAGTTGGGCAGAGTAGACAGAACAGAAGGCTGGAGAGAAGGAAGTGTGCCAGATGCAATGATTCTCCTACTTGAGATGGACATACATTAGAATCGTCTGGTAAGCCACCACCTTGTGCTGACATACAGGCTTTTAGAATGGGTTGAAATAAGATGTGAGAATTAGCCAATAGAGGCTAGACATAATGGGCCAGGCAATAATTTAATTAATACAATTTTCGTGTGGTTATTTCGGGAATAAGCTAGCTGGCAGCTGGGAGCAGGGCGTCGGGAAAATGGCCCTGCTCCTTGGCGGTGACACAGCCGCTCCCTCTTACAACAAATCATGTAAAAATACAAATTTTTATTTGTCAATTTAAATATTAGAATGCACTTTACATCTAATATACATTTGGATTTACCATTAATTTAAAGATATTTTACGAGAGACTTTACAATTTCTAGATACTTAGAAATTTCCCAAGTCTTCAAGTCCTCTATTCCTAGTTATTTCTCTTAAGGTCCAAATCCTATGATGGATAACTTTTAAAGTTTTCTAAAGTGTTTCACTGCCCAGAATATAACTTATCTTTATAAATACCATTTGCTAAAAAAATAAAGAAAAATCCCACAAAGGCATTCTATTTTTGTTGAGTGGCAAGTTCAACAAATATCAAATAGACTAGTTTTTTTGGTTTTTTTCCCCAACACTGGCCATATACTTCATGATTTTCCATTGCTCCTATAAATTAACTAGAAAAGAGAATGAAATCTTATATTCTTGATATTTATTTTCAAAATCCCTTTAAATTCTATAGTTGTTTTTTAATCAACCATTTTAAAGTAGTGCTGTGAGGCTCACATACATGGAAGCCTATTGAGTGTTTTGAGAGAATTTAGCCTTAAATAAGCCTCTTTGACACTGGCAGTGTCTCCAGTACGAGTGATCATTTTAGACTTCTTATAATGAATGTGTGCTTTGCATTCTTCTGTCATCCTCTAAAGTTTTCATTCTTTATATTTTGAATTCTGCAAACGACATACATGTAAGGCTTACTTGTTGGAAAAAAAAATCCACGCTGGCAATCTCTAATTGGGTTGTTGTCATTTAAAATTAATTTATTCATAATTAAGGTGACTACTTTTTCCCTTTTTTCCCCCCATGTTCTCTTTGTTGCTTTCTTGTTTTTTAAACGAATGTGCCAGGCAGCCACACTGTCATGCACAGTTACATGACCAAGCTTCATATCCAACCCAAGGGTCCTGCACTGTAGGCTTAATGTCCACCCTTCATGTTATCTTGCCACTTTTTTTATAACTAAGTATATTAGAAATATCAATGTACAATTCTAATCTTTTTGTTTAAAATATTTACCTTTAAAATGAAGGATAACTATGTTTGATTATGATTTTAATGTTTAATACATACTAAGGACTTTATGGAAATAGACATTTTCACATTATTTCATTTCTTGCAACCTGCCGAACTTGGAGAAATATATTAATTATAAAGCTTCATATTAATATTTTTAGCACTTTAAAGTGTCACATTGTCTCATGTCTTGAATACTTTAACTGACGCATAAAAGTATATTATATATTTGAAGAATACCATATAAATTTTGTTTTTGTTGATTTTTGTTGTGGTTTTTGGGTGTTTTTTCTTTTTTTGAGACAAGGTTTCTCCAGTTAACAGCCCCAGTTGTCCTGTAACTAGCTCTGTAGACCAGGACAGCCTTGAACTCACAAAGATCCACCTGCCTCTGACTCCCAAGTACTAGGATTAAAGACTTGAACCACCACTGCCAAGCCTAAGGTTTTTACTCATGAATATTTTATTTGTCAACTTTCTACTGCTAAGATATACCAAGGCATGACCAAGGCAACTTGCAGAAAGGGTTTATTTGTGCTTAAGTTTCTAGAGGGTTGAGTTCATCATGGTTACTGTAGAGAAACATGGAAACAGGTAGACATGGCAACAGGAACAGCTGAGAGCTCATCTCCAACTTCAAACAAGAAGCAAGGATAGTGAACTGAAATGGCCTGTGGCTTTTGAAACCTCACAGCCCAATCCCAGTGACACACTTCCTCCAACAATGTCATACCTTCTAAACTGCCTAAATGGGATACCAACTGGGGAATAAATATTTAATCACCCAAGACAGTGAGTGGCATTTCATTCAAACTACCACATACATTATGCAAAACTCCAATTAGGATAAGCATAGTCATCTCCTCAAACATGTATTATTTCTTTTTGAAATACACAACTTACTATATATCATTCATTTACTGTGGGTTTTCTCTTGTCTATGACTTAGCACTCACTCAATAATGTTTAGTGATTTCTTTCTCCCTTAACTTTCCCCAGGCTCCAGTTAACAACCATCAAGCTCTGTTTCTATGAGGCTAATGTTTTCAAATGAGCTCTTGTTGTCTCTGTGAGTTGGGTTTTTCACCAGCACAATGATCTCCAGTTCTATTTACACTGTTGTAAATGGCAAGATTTCGTCTTTTTATGCTATCTACTCCTCTAGTTCAGAAACACCGACTTTTTTCTATTCATCCCTCTGGGTGATGAACATGTTTGTTGCTTCCATTTCAGAGCTACTATACAGGGTTCACTGTAATTCTGATTTTCTTTTCTGTGATTGAGATGCCGAGTGCTTTCTTATATATACCTGTTGGACATTTGAATGCCTTTTTGAAAAATGTTTATGTCTATTGCTCTTTCTTATTAGCTATTCTTTTTCTTTTTGCTTTTTAGGTACTTAAATTCTTATTATATTTTGGATAGTAATTGTTGTCAGCTGTACAGTTAACAGACATCCAAATGTCTCTTTACTCATTTGACTATTTCACTTGCTCCACAGAGTCCTTTGACTAGGGAAGATGCAATCTGTTCATATTTCCTCCTACTTGCTGTCCTTTTGGGGTCTTATCTGAAAAGACTTTGTCTGGTCCAATGCCCTGAAATGTTCTCTTGTTTAACTTCTTTAGCTTCATAGATTCAGGCCTTACATTTTAGTAGTCAATTCTTGTTGAGCAGAGGTTTAACAGCTAAGATTTAGCTCTAGTTCCATTCCCAAACAAACAGATATCCAGATTTACACTTGACCCCATGTTCAACCCTTTAGCAGATTTCTGGAGTGCTTACCTTATTATAGGTTTCCTGTTCTCTCCTTGTCCCCTCCCTGCAGCAGATAATTATTCTTTCTGTATTCTTTCTTTCTCACTTGTACTCATATATATACTACACATAAAAGTTTTCACTAAAATTTTAAGGAAAAACAGGCCATTCATTAATTGTACATATCCTATTCCTATGTGGTTCGAAAAGGTGAGTGATTTTGACTCATGAAGGTAGAGGGGCAAAAATCCTCCAAAGCAGTCAGTACTTGGGCTACAGTAAGGAAACACGAGAAAGCTAAAAGGTTGTAAAACTGCACATAAAATGAATTAATTTGTAAAGGCTCTAATGGTTAGTTTTAATTATCAATTTGACATAATCTATAATAACCTGGGAATTGAGTCTCAATGAGGGATTGTCTAGATCTGGTTGACCTTGGGCATCCTTTGGAGGATTATCTTGATTACTTTGAGATAGGGAGACCCACCTATTGTGGGCAGCACCATTCCCTGGCTTTTGGTCCTCAATTGTATAAGATTAGAAAAAAAATAGGCTGAGCAATGACCATGCATGCATTCTTTTTTCTCTCTCTGAGCTCTTGACTGTGGATGTTGGCTAGTTTTAGTACTGATGCCCCCACCAAGAGATGGGCAATGACTAAGAAAGGCAAATTAAATAAATTCTTTATTCCTTAAAGTGTTTTTATTTGGAGGAAGAGTAAAATGGAAGAAGCTTAAGGAACTCAGCAGACAAAGATGTATTCATCACCCTTTCTGCACAGCAAATTCTGGCCCACATGTTTCATGCCTTCTTCAAAAGATGTGTATGTTCCTCTTCATTCTGGTGCATTGCTGGCATCTAAATACCACATTCTGTGCTGTGCCTCTTTGTCAAACTATGGACACAGTGTAGTACCCGAGGGGTTCCTAGGACTCCAACAGGGCTCCAATACCTCACAGTCTTTCTTAAACTGACTTAAAGCTTTTTTGAAAATACAAAATGCTAGTAACAACATGCCACCAATATGAAAGGTATTGTTAAAAGACTTACGATGAAAAGTGTCAAGAATATTCATGTTCTTCCTAAGAGTAATCTGTGCAGTACATGCCAGACTGAAGGATGGCTACCTCCCACCGCAGATCCTCCTGCATCACAGCACGGCTTTCTCTACTTCTGGCCCCCTGCATCAGGTTACAGCACTCAGGACAGAACCACACTGGACATGGACGCCTAGCCGCTCAGGACAGCTGGCAAATCTGAAGGTTTATATTTTTTAATGTTCTCTTTTTTATAAGGAGGAAAAATATGCATAATCCTTTTTGACTGTAAGAGGCTTTTCTTTTATGTGACATAATGTTCTGCTTGAATAGAGTCTATATACAATAAGACTTTCAAAAAGCATATTTTAAAATGATGTCTGGGAGGTGAAGAGTGGGATATAACAATGCCGACAACTTGAAGGGGAACATATTGGGGAAACACTCTTGGAACAACATTCCCTAATTTGGTCATAATCATCTGTTTTTATGCGAAGGTGTGTGAGCTTTGAAATTTGAAAACCCTCATTAAACTAAACATGCTTTGAAAGGGCTTATAGGCTTGTAGACTCGGCTGGAGCTCATTACATGATCAGCCCAGTGTTTCTCCAGGCTCTGCAGTTGTGAGCACAAACATCTGAGACAAGTGACTCCCAGCTCTCTCCAAGTTTCCTCTAAAAACACTGGCCACTGTGAAAACACGGCCAACAAGCCCAGCACTGGTCCTAAGCTCTTTAATCCTGCCCTTTGCAGGAAACCCCTCCACCGCTGTGTGTATCATTTGGCATTTGTGACCACAGAGCACAATTCACTGTTACATTTCACTATAAATTCATGGCTGGCCAGACAATGTGCTCCAGAGTAGAATAAATACATGTTTTAATGAGTCGCTGAAATGGGACCTGGCCAACGGGAAATCTGAGGAACAAAGGGTGCTTTTCAACAGAGGCAAGGAACAGGCAATTCTAGAAACAGATCAATCCACCGCTCAGTCAAGTGGAAGAGAGAGAGAGAGATGGCCCAATTAGGAAATGAAAATGCCTTGCCAGTTTACTTTTGATAAAAGGTGAGGATCTAATGAAGTCCTGGAATGAAAACACCACCACAGCAGTGGAGATGTCAGTTGAATACTGCAGTTTCCTCACCAAAGGTGATTTTAACAACACTTCCCAATGTTTCCTGCTCACCTTAGTAGTGTATGAATGGTCTCCTTGAACTATGAAAACTTTAAAAGGAGCTACCACTTAATACCTTGTCACAATTCTGGTGATGCTTTTGCAGGGACAGAAAGACTCAAAAACAGTGACCGAGAGTGCCTAGGGTCCTCAACTAGCCTGGTATAGTTATCTCAGATGGTTCCCCTAGGGCCTCTCAATTAGCGTGGTATAGTTACATCAGAGAGTCCCAGAAGTCAGCCATACAATGATGTGGGAGTCCCCTCTGTGTGCTGTGATTACCATTAAGAAACTGGTTTGAACCTATAACAAGGCAGAACTTAGGTAGGTAGGGAAAGCTAGGCTGAATGCTGGGTGAAAGAAGGGTGGAGTCAGAGAGA
>JAQHUG010000172.1:4153207-4229607 GCA_028555095.1 Dicrostonyx torquatus | reverse complement strand
CGTGGTGACTCACAGACTATAAAGAATGGGTTGAAATAAGATGTGAGAGTTAGCCAAGCAAAGGCTAGAGATAATGGACAAGGCAGTATTTAAATGAATATAATTGTCATGTGGTTATTTCGGTCATAAGCTAGCTGGCGGCTGAGAGCCAATCAGGAAGGAACAAAAGGGCCTGTGTTCCTCTCAGGTGCTGGGAACAGCCGCTGCACCTCTTACAACAGATAATTGCAACATCATAGTGATATAAAGATTAATAGGAATGGGTTAAATTAACATGTAAGAGTTAGCCAATAAGAAGCTAGAGCTAATAGGCCAAGCAGTGATTTAATGAATACAGTTTCTGTGTGATGATTTTCAGGGCTATGCTACCCAGGTTGCTGGGACAAACAGCGCCCTCCTCACAACAGTATAGAGGTGGAAAAGGGCCATTATGAAGCAGCTGATCCTTAGGACAACTGGAGCAACAGAGGAAATCAAGGCAGCTGATCATCATTCCAGGTTTAAAGAAGAGACAACGAAGTGCTTCTAGAACTGCTGAAGGTGACTGTGCTGCTCTTACATGATTTCTGTCCTCAGAAAAAGCACGTGGAAAGAACCCCACACCGTGATCTACAGCCATGCAACCAGTGTCCGAATAATCACAGGGAACAGAAACTAGAAAACTTCAAAACGTTTGTCATTACCCTATCTCTACCCTGTGAGACCCGCCCCCACCGTATCGCCCAAGCCAAATCCACCTTAGGAGGATGTGTCTGCCTTGCCTTGTAGCAAACTGAACCATAGATACTTGGTAGAATTATTCATCTCTCTGTCCCAAAGTACAGCTACAGGATCATAAATATATCTATGTGAATAAAATAGTTTTTTTTTAAACTTCTGAAACTGTCAAATAAATGATAAACATCATGGGTGGTATAGGGAGATTCATGATCTCAGCTGGACAAAGACTTCAGGATGTAAATATCTTGCCACACAAGAATGACAACCTGAGTTGTAATTCCCAGAACCTAAATGGAATGTTGGGAATGGTGTCATAATTCCAACCGCGGGTGTGAGTGGGGACAGAAGGGCCTCTAAGGCCCACCATTTTAGCCAAATTAGTAAGCTCCAGTTCACTAAGACACTATCTTAGTAAGGAAAACTGACGGCATCTGATAAGCAACCAAGGCTACACATGTTTGTATGTACACCGTGTACACACATGCACACATACACAAGAGGAGGATTTGCTATACAAGCTGACACGTTCTCTACGGAGTCACAAAGTCTCAGGCTGCCAAGCTCACTTTGCTCTTCTGTAGTTGCTGTGCTGGCAAGGAATCCCACCCTGGCCTCTCACCCTCTGTGGTTTCTCCTCTTCCACCAGCACCTGCATTTGTATGACCGCTTTGCAAAACCAATGGGCCCTTTGTTCAGGGGCGGCTAACACCAGGTGTGTATCAACTCTAGCAATCTTCAAGGTTCAAATTTAGAAACAGCTCACTTGAGTTACTCCTCTCATCACTGTTTGGTAAAAATTAAACAGAAACTTCCTTTCCAGTAAAAACAGGGTTCTAATTTATCACACACTTATTTCCTATAGTCAGACCTAGAATTTGACTCTTGGTCTCACTTGTCAGGATTTATTTTCCCACTATACTTTCTACTAAATTCAAATAACATTTTAAAATCATTTTCATTGATAATATTAAATTTGGATTTTTTTAATATTAAAAGAGAGGTTTATTACAGCTTAAGTGATGGGGCAGGCAGAGTTTCTGTAGAGGTTCAGTGCTCCTGTGGTGGGGGCTGCAGAGCTCCTGTGAGGATGCAGTGCTATTGTGGGGGTGCAGTGCTATTGTGGGGGGTACAGTGCTACTAGGGGGTACAGTGCTCCTGTGGGGGTGCAGTGCTCCTATATGGGTGCAGTGCTACTGGAGGGCGCAGTGCTACTGGAGGGGAGTGCAGGGCTACTGTGAGGGTGCAGTGCTACTGTGAGGGTGCAGTGCTCCTGTGGGGGTGCAGTGCTCCTATGGGAGTGCAGTGCTACTGTGGGGGTGCAGGGCTACTGTGGGGGTGCAGTGCTCCTATTGGGGTACAGTACTACTGTGGGGGTGCAGTGCTACTGGAGGGGAGTGCAGGGCTACTGTGGGGGTACAGTGTTCCTGTGGGGGTGCAGTGCTACTGGAGGGGAGTGCAGGGCTACTGTGCGGGTGCAGGACTGCTGTGGGCGTGCAGGGCTACTGTGGGGGTGCATGGCTACTGTGGGGGTGCATGGCTACTGTGGGGGTGCAGAGCTCCTGTGGGGGTGCATACCACCTATGTGGCTGGTGGCAGAAATGTTATCATCAAGATGGTAGTTGCCTGAGGCTTTGTGTAAGTTTGAATTTTTACATTAAATTTGCATTATAGAAATGAGTACATAAACAAAGATAGGAAAAGATAAAAAAAAAAGGAAGGAATCTCTCCCAAGAAAGATCAGCTAATTCATTAAGGTTTAGATAAGATTTGAAATGATAGGCTGGCTATCAGATTCTAAAATTAGTGATAGTTACAGACATACAGAAAAGCCTAACTTGGTTAATTTTTTAAAGAATAAAACAAGTATAAATTGTTCCTTAAGCATAGATAAATATTGATGCTGTCTGTCAAATGTTTTTCCAGGAGTCTGATAAACTATGTCCCTATCTAAAAGAAGCAGATGGTAGATATGACAAACTGGGATGCTTAATTTGGGGCTGAAATTTTTTTCTATTTTAATTTCAGTAATGTCATCTAGTAAGAATACAAAAGTATTAAGAAGAGACTTAATAAATAGCATTACTCCCATGTGCAACAAGTTCTGGAGATTCACATCAAAGAGGTAATTTTAAGTCATTGTTTTGTTGTCTATAATTTTTAAGATTTAAAACAAATGCTCACATCAAGCAATTACAGGTGCTAATAATTAATGAGCGCTTCACAACTGTGGTGTAAAAACACATCTGTATTATGTCTTGACAGACATCGGGTGTCTGAGAGCTATTAAATCTCAGTAGATGCTCAGAGAGCACTCACACAACAGTAATTAGGTAGATGGATGCACAGCTTGGAAATAAAAACAGATGTACATCATTCTCTTTGTCTTTCTGAAGGAAACTGCCACTATAATATACTGTAGTGTTTTCATATTTCAGACAGCTTCATTAGTTTTCTAAATGAAAAAATGGAAGTAAGTACTGGACAAAATGAAAGATTCTACAGCAAATCAAAAGGCTCAACCAATGGCAAGAACTTTAGAGAAAAAAACTTCTAGTTATTATTTGCTTTATATTCCCATTTTAGTGATGATTGGGGTGATGTTTATAAAAATAAAATAAAATAAATAGTGATGTTTATATAAATAGGTGGCAACACTGGGCAGTAAAAGAACAAAACGAGGCTAGAAGCCCATTCTCTTCAATCCGAGTCTCCATCATTACCCTCAGTTCTATTCTCTTAAAGAAGAGACCCTGACAGACTGTGCTAATACTCAGACCTGAAATCCCTGAGGACTTTTCTTGGCCAGAAAACCCATGCATACTGGTTGTGAGGATGGAAAAAGAACATAGAAAAGTTACTTGATGGATATGTAACAACTTTCTCCTGGCAATTTACAGTTTTTACTGATAGGTCTTTAAAATGTTGGTGGCAGTGAGGCAACTAGCTGAATATCAGGTGACTACAGGATGGACAGGTAAAAGAAACAGAAAAGCTAGCTTGGGGTTTGTGGAGGACCAAAAATGTGAGCCTATTTCACCTTGTCTGGAGGTCAGAGAGTTTGAGGTTGCTCAAAATTGTTGACAACAACCAGGGCTACACATCCTGTCCCAGGAAGTGGTTAGGTGGCTCTTTTGGCATTAAGATGTCACATACAGGTAGACCATTCCACCCTGACTCGTGGTCAGGATGTGCAAGCATACTTAAGACTCTTCTTTTGAAACAAGAGGTTTGACCATGGGAGTGGCTGCCTTCAGGAAATTTGATCTAGGGTGGGTTCACTGCCTAAACAACAGAATGCTAATGAATTGATATCTCAAGGTAAAGAAGCAAATAACTGTTCAAGTTTTCCTTTGTATCATGTTAAAGTAGTCTTTTGTTGCCTTCTTCCCCCTTTTGTACCCCAATGGGTATAAAATTGTATGGAAAATTAAACACAGGTTTTCAGTATTCACTGGAACTCCTTCCTGATACTACCCTATGTTTTCTGTTTTACTATTTTCATTTACATCTTCGCCCTCTTTACTATTTTTCTGATCCCCATGTCCCTACCCTGGTAAGTGGTATTTTTGTGAAAGCTGGTCTCCAACAGGGGTCATTAGAAAAAAGAATTAAAAAAAAAGTGTGTTTTTTCTTGGGGCTCTCTCTTGGCAGTTCTCATCTCTACCACTAGCTTCTCCAAGTCTTCTGTGTTACTGATAAAATTATAAACACTGGTATGTCTATCAGGTTATTCTCTATTTTCATGACAGAAATGAACTTTATTGAAAGTAGATAAGTGAATCCTTCATTTAGCATCAAAACTTTCACTTTAAAATATGGAAATTAAAAGTAGTTGTGGGATTTTTTTTTTCACACTTTGACACTCCCAAGACTACCCACAGCCCCAGAAGGTGGGGTGGGTAGGTTCTGGATGTTCAATAGGTTATGTTTGTTTATCGTCATTTAGGGAGCTTGGTTGCAAGTTGTTATTGATTATAATCAGGGAGGAAACTAATCAAATGTGATTAGATTCAGGGATCGCCTACTGAAAAAAGAAAAGGAAGACATATGAATTATTGGATAAAAGGGTGGATTACTGAATCTATCTTTAAAGTAAAAAGCAATTACTAGTCTTAAATAATTTACATGGTATGGATTTTTGTATACTGATACAAATTTGAAGTTATTTTATTATACTGTTTAAATGTTTCCACTTGTTTAAGTTATTTTTATATATTGACACAAATTCAGGGATACTTTTGTTATACTGTATATATGTTTCTAATGCTGTTTAAGATAGCTTTGGATATTTTTACAAATTTAAGGTTATTTTTGTTTTAACATTGTATATATATATATATTTCTACTCCTGTTTACAGTATTGTAACAATGCAGCTCATTTTAAAATGTAATGTAAAATTCTAGTCCTTGGAAACTATGATTACAAAGTGTTTAAGATAATTAATAAATGTAGGGTAGGAGTTAGTCATCTACAACAATCAAATTTGTGGCCATGTTGGGTATGAATTCAAGGTCAGGAAGAAATATGTTTTAGATAGACAGATGGTCTTCAAGCACTTGAGACTTACAGAATACCAAATTGAAGATGTTTTAATAACATAATGAGTTTCATGACAATGAGACATATCTTCTCCTGGAAGTATCAATCTACTTCAGAGAAGATGATAGGCATTGAAGAACCTCCTTAATGAGATTTTTTTTTCTGTATGGCAAAGTTAGACACTTGGCAAAAAACTGCCCTTGCCTCACCTGTGGACAGTATGCTGTTCAAATTGGACAAGCAGGACACAAAAGAAGATGACTGCACAGCTTTACCAAGGAAAGGTATGAGAGTCCTTCAAAATTCATGCTTCACAGAAAATTCTGTGAGATATTCTAGGTCTGTAGAAAGATGAATGTACCAATGTTGTAGAGGAAACTTGGGTGACTGTCTAAGCAGCCAGATATATTTGTCATTTCTATAATTTTGGAAGTTGCTTGCTCTGTACTTCTTCCTTATTCCAGGAATATTATATCCTTCTTGGGTCTCTGATAGGCTAGAAGACTGAAGAGTTATAGTTATAGTTTTCCATGTTATAAGATTCAAAAAAAGAAACTCACAAAATATGTGTAAAGTGTATAGGTTGAGAGAAATAAAAGCCTAAATGATTTATCTAAGAAAATGTTTTGAGATCTAAAAAGATAGTTTTGGGTTGTTAATACAAGTTAAGATAGAAAGTGAATGAAATAGGTACAAAATATTGGACTCATCAAGATAGGATAGATAATGGAATATTTTCTCTGAATTTGCCAAATACTAGACATGACATTATAAATGTAACTCATACCTAATAATTGCTCTTGTTATATATAGTTTTACTCTATTAGAGTTAAAGCCTTCCTTTTTTTTAAAGACAAAAGGAGGAAATGTTGGGAGGTACTTAGATCACACACTGACATTCCTGAGACTGCCAATAGAATTTACTTTGAATCAGAAGGCAGAGCTAGCTACTAGCTGACCAAAATTTACCATAGAGATTTTGGATAACCTAGGACATATGCAGAGACACAGCAAGCAGTACAGTGAAGCTTAGATTTTCAGCCTTTTTGGATAGAGAGAGAAAAAAGAGGTTACTGATCACTTCTCTGTCCCTTCTCTCATCATTCACGTTCTTACACCGATATCTGACTGTCGATTTTTTATTGATAAGGAATAATTAGATAAATGCTTCAAAAGGTAGTTTTCCCAAAAGGTGAAGGAAGGAGGATTCTTCATGGGCTAATTGTGTTGCCCTTCAAAAACCCCTTTCAAGAGTACCTTTAATCCATGAGGTCATTAGATCGCACATGTTCAAGAATATGTAAAGATACTCATTTGAAAGTGACCCATCTATCTTAATGAAATATGTGTTTCAGATTATACATTTTAAAGATATAACACACCTAATAAAAATCAGATATTTAGAAATAAGAGTTTTGTTTTGCTGAAGGTTGGTTTATTTTTAGATGATCATCATAAATTGGCAGACTATGTAGTGTCATAATTATCTGAGGTTAGCACTGTCTTTAAGTTTTATATAAACACTTTTCTCCACATCTATATTTGAATATTAATTTTAGTTAGCTTTGAGCATTGTTTGGTCACTGGTTCACATGTTAAAGTTTTATTTTAAAGTGTTGGGAAATCATACTGTATTGTCTGACTTGCAAACGCAAACTATAGTGCCCTAACAGAGACACTGTCATTCACTATGAGTCAAAATGGAGTCAGTGACTTTCAAAATAAACGTTCATTTTATTTTCTAATATCACTTTTGAAAATTTAATTGAAATCTTTGCAATTATACAGAAATACATTTTTTTCTTTTGTAGAAACAAAAATTCTGTATGATAATGTTTTGATGTCCCAGATCAGAAGCACAGAAAGGAATACTAAGGAAAACGATTCGAAAGAAAACATAACACATTTCTGCTATTGAAAGGAACCTAATGATTGGTCACAGAGGAACAATGGATGGGTATGACCAGTAAAAGAAAAACAAATGGGTTGGGAAAACTGATGTCACAAAACTGTCACAAAAGCCACCAGGGCACTTCTCTGTACACTGATGAAATTCATACCACACAAGAACAATTTTTGAGTGCTATAGGTTTATAGAACGGGATCCAAACTCCCAAGGTTAATAACTCTCTAAGCCCTGAGAACTGGGCACTCTCACCCATGCTGTCACTTGCTAGCTCTACGTCAGGGCAGGCTCTGGATCTTCCCAGCTTTAGTTCTGCACCAAACAGCTAATGTTACAGCCCCAAACTATGCATGCTGGGACAGTACAAAGCGCTATAACTGTCCCAACTTCTGGTGATGGGTGCTGGGACCCTTGGCTGTATCTCTTGAACTTTCTTCTTCAGATTGTCATAGTCTTTGGGGTTTACAGGCTTGGTTCTTCAGTGCCTCTTACCTTCTTGGTACTTCTTATACTCAACTCTTAGCGGCAGGACAATCTTTACCACTCTCCTACAGCCTCCCAGTCATAAAGTGAGCCAAGCCAAGGATTTACAGCCTCACTAGTACTGGGAACTTAAAGCTTTGGGAGTCATTTTCCCACATTGTAGCCACTGCTGCCCAGGGCTTACAATGCTGGTAGTAAGAATGCTCCATCTGTTCTTTCAGCACCTCAACCTTTTGAACTTGCAATCAAGCTATGGAGGCAAGAAAAGATTTTTGAGCAGTCTTTGTTGGCTTAACCTTTTGGTAAGGACATAGGAGATGCCACCTAGTAAACCAATGGAACTGAGAAAACCCTATATATGCTTATGTACATATTTTAATTCAATCAAGAGCAACACTGCATATGTCCAGGTTCCAGCACCACCAGCCCAAAGACTCACTTTGAACCAATCAAAATCTTACATTCAGCCAAAACAGCCTCCCCCCCGCCCCGAATCACTGGAGAAGGGGCTTTCTTCTTGTCCTGAGCAAGGTCTTTTAGGAGCCACTGAGAATGGTGCCATTTGGCAGACTGGAGCATGGCCTTCATGAACAGTAGTTCTCCTTTAGAAGCAGCCATACCTTTAAAGGCCATTGTAGAGGAGTTTCCTCCGAGTGACAAAGGCATGCTCTTCTCAAAAGTTCCAGTCTTCATTTGCCAAAGCCCAAGCTGCTTACCTAACTGCCTACCTCTCTAGACAGGCAAGAACAGAGAGCTGAAGAGCCTGCACCCTCGGCTTTGATCAGCCATAGGACGGAAGCCAATACTAAATAGTGCTTACATTAAGACCTGGAAAATTAATATTCTCATTCTTATCTAACAGTGCTTAAACTCTGACCACGTGCTCTCAAAAGACTGGGTCCCTGTTCTGTCTTAAAACCAAGAATTATGATGAAAGCCCACTCACCATGATCATTATAATACCAATAACATATATTCCCGCTCTAAAGAGAGATGGTATAAATACATCCTGTTTACCACAAGTGCTCACAGCCATTCCTTCAGTAAATAATGAGCAAATGTTTAAACATGCCGTCTGTCGCTAAAGATACAGTGATAAACAAAACCAGACAATATTCCTTACCCTCATGAGACTTCATCTAGAAAACACAGCATAGGAAATATAATTAGGAGACAGACCGCCCTAATAACCATCCAAATAAATGTCTAGCAATGAAGTGAGATGACCCGCAGAAATGTTATACGATACAAGGAGAGAAAAGAATAAATGAGGACAACCAAAACAAGGAGTCAGGAAAGACCTCTCATAGAAGTAAGATTTCTGCTAATGTTCAATATAGTAGCTTCAGAAGAAAAGCATCAGAAATATAAATTCTGGGCAGAATGAGCACTGCACAAAGGATTTGGTTTTTTATTGTTTCTCTAAATAATGACATTATATCCTTTGGTCAATGGGTACAAAAATAGGACTGGCTCCCAAATAATGCAAGCCCTTCCATAATTCATAGCCGTTCATACTGAGCTCAGAGCACAAGGCCAGACCTTTCTGTAGCTGTGACACACTCAGACACAAACTGGCCAATCACCTACAAATCCCTTCAAGCCAGGCCTAGGTCTGGTTTCAACGAGTAAGCAGCATGACCATAACATGAGCAGCTCTGTGACAACACAGTTTGAAGGAGGTTCGGGAAATGTGACACACTCTAATCAGCTCCAGAAAATTCACCAAATAGATTACGATGTTTATACAAAAGACATAACTCCCAGTCATCTTCCCATATTGCAGACATGCAGTTGTGCCTATGTATGCAGTCTTTATGAACTCTGTATATGCACTGATTGACACATATCCATTGTTAATCTACTTGGTGTATTGATTGCATCCCAGGAACACAGAGGCCATCAAATGAAGCAACATATTTATAAGAGGGCAATACCCACAGTAAATGCTTCTTAAGTGTTTGTTGTTACTGAAGATAACAATCATCATGAAAAGGTTCACTGGGCCAGATAAGCAAATCCTCAGCCACTTCCTGTACTACACACACTCAGTGACTTATCTCTACTTGGCCCCCAGACCTGTAAGACAGCTTTCATGATTTCTAATTGACCAAGGCAAGGCTTTAACACTTAAAAGGAAAAAAAAAAACAAAAACTAAGGCTTTTTCCTTACCTGCCAGTTTTGTAAATTTTCTAGAACAAAAATTTATTATATATTAATGTAATAGATAGATGTCAGAGAGATAAATGTAATATATATCTATATACATACATTTACATACAATTTCACTTTCCTTCAAAACTAACCTGCATTTTGTCAAGAGCAGCAGCTATTGGAATTTTTAAAGCCCAGTCTTCTACTTACTAATATAATGACCCTTTTGTATTAACTTCATAATTTCACATACTGTACTAAAACCAAGCCAAGGCCATGGATATGATGTTGGCATTGGTACAGTGGAATTCCATTGTTCTGACTATGCTGATAGCCAGCCATTCATTCAGGGATAAAAACTTACTTCCCAAAAGCCAAAATCCCAGAGGACTTGTGCACTTTTCTTCTTTGTCCTGATAATCAGTCAGCACAGCTCATTTAAAAGAACAAAAGGAAAGCAGCAAATTCTGTTCCTTACTTTGATGTCCCCAGCAATAGGAAAGAACCTCCTGCCTTATAAAATACTAGACAACTTCTGGACAGGATACAGAATGTGGGAGGGATGCAGCAGGAAGCAAAGATAATACGACCACCTGCCACCACTACCACCACCTCCAACCCCAAGAACAGTTCCTTAGCAGGCTGTTCTTTTAGTTCAGTTTAGTTGATACTTCAGCTGAACTGAGAACCAGCACCGGGCTTGGAAAACACTTCTGAGCATCTGTTAAGAGCAGGTACAACAGCTCTGCACCATCTCCATAGTGGGGTGATGGCCTTAGAAACGACATTGTCGTTCCAGTAAAACTAGATAACACTTGAGTTTTTTTCTCTCATCCTCCCATACTTCTCTGTTTTCTTTGTTATTGTTGAGTTTTTTGATATAAAGTCTTATTTTATAGTTCAGGCTGGCTGGCAAAGCACCATATTGCTCAGAGCATCATTGAAGGACAGAAGTCCTCTAACCTTAAGTCTCTCAAATGCTGGAATTATAAGCACAAGTCAAAATGTTGTTTCTTTTCCTAAATGTTCTCTCTCTCTCTCTCTCTCTCTCTCTCTCTCTCTCTCTCTCTCTCACTCACACTCACACACACACACACACACACACACACACACACACACACACTGTTTCAACATGGAAGACTAATTCTGACCAACACTGAGAGGCAAAAAATACATCATGTCCCAGGAGAGCCTGAACTAAAGCCTGAAGTGCACAAGAAACAAACAAACAAACATCTACAGATGTTTATTTCCAGATTGAAGGGTTTTTTAAGAAGGAGGAGAAGGAAAAGGAGAAGGAGGAGGAGGAGAAGAAGAAGGAAGAGGAGGAGGAGGAGGAGGAGAAAGAAAAAGAAGAAGAAGAAGAAGAAGAAGAAGAAGAAGAAGAAGAAGAAGAAGAAGAAGAAGAAGAAGAAGAAGAAGCAGCAGCAGCAAGAAGGCTGGGTAACATGCCAAGTCTGTCACCCCAAACCTTGGAAAGTTTGGAACAGAAAGATCATAGTTTCAAGACAAGTCTCAGCATCACAGTAAGTTCTAGGCCGGCACAGACCTCTTGAATCCTATACTGAAAAAGATTAATTTTCTTTTATAAAAGGAAAACATTTAAACAATATTCTGTAATTTTGCACAAAATAGGTTAAGCCTTTCCATTTTCATACATATAATATATGAATCTATCATTGCTAATATGAAATAGAAAAAATGATAATTGGACTTGAAGTATCTAAAGTATCTGCACCACAACCCACAACATACATTATTCTAATATACCTTGGTTATTGGTCAGTTCCACTTGGTTCCTCTTTGATAGGCTCTGACATAGCACAAGCAGGCTTCATAGTCTCTTTGTATCAAGTGTCACCTTGAGCTTCTGCTCCTTCACTTCCCACGAGCAGAATTATAGGCAGAGGACACACATTTATATTGATATTTTATCAAGGGTCCGAGAGTAGTAGGCAATATAGACAAAAGGCCCTGCCAAAATGAGCACCTAAACTATGATCTCAATTACCTTTGCCGATTATTTTTAAGTATCATGCAACTACTGGAAGCAAATCCCAAGTAGCTAAGACATTCTTCATCTTGCTCCCTTTACTTGATCCACAAGCTAATTTTCTCATAACCACAGGACAGTAAAATGGCATCAGGGGAAATGTTTTATGAAAGGTGACTTTAAAAATGTGTGGTTTTGCCTTTAAATGGGAGAAGGATAGTACTCTCTTGAAAAAAAATCTAGTTTGTAAATAAGCATCTGAGATCTTGGTAAATTAGGGATTGAAATGTATTAAAAAGCAACATTGTATTTTGGAAGCATCCAGGTGTTTAAAGTAGGTTGAGTAAGCAACTGTGTCATTTTAACCAGAGTCAGTCCTTGCCCAGATTCACATGCTCTTGCATTCACTGTGATGGGAAGGATGTACAAAAGTTAGAAAGGAAATGTTTCAACAGGGTGAATTAATAAGCATGGAATTTGAAACCTAGTGTGAATGAAAAAAAATCAAAATCAAAATCAGGTTTAAACAGAGAATCAAGAGAAAGTCAAGGCCTGACTCTACACTGAAAGAAAAGAAAATGTTAGTTGAGATATGAACCTACAAAAAACAAGAACACTCTGCCTTCAAAACACCAAATACAAAAATTCAAATTCACACTACGAACAGAACACGCAGAGTGTATTGCTTTCCCAGATCCCAGTGAAATAAACGTCTGCTTGTAACCCAGGATACATGCTCTAACCAACCTCCCTCTATTCTCAAGCTTCTCTGGAAAGGCTGAAGATGGATAGCTTTCATATCACTCTATTCCAAGGACGATTCTGTAAACTGATAGATCACATCCCAGCAGCGCTGGTTGCAGGAATCACTGCTCCCTTTCCACAGCACACTTGCTGCTCTTAGGCCCAGGGCATTCCCATGTTTCCTCTGTCTGGGAACAGTGGAAGAAAATAGCATCTTGCTATTAGCCAGACCTTCCCTTCATAGACCAATGCCACAATCAAAACATGTCAGGGGCCTGTATTTACTTGGACAGCCTGTTCCCCTTTAACTCTTAAAATAAAAGCAATCTTTATTTTTAGAAATCAGGATTTCCTTTCTCCGCAGAGGTTATGGCTCAGACACATTACGGTCGGGTGTTTGTGATGACTTTGGTAGATTGTTCACTCCTGAGCTGCGGGTTTCCAAGTGGAACCTCCGGGTCTCTGAGGGCCTAATTCTTATTTTCCAAGCACGTGTTTGCTCTTCTCCCTTAGCAAGGAATCATGGCCTTATCACCTCTTAGAACTTCAGTTCAGCAAAGGAGCAACATGCCTTCTCGGAGAATCAGTAGGTGACAGGAGGACTTAAGGTCTTGCCTATACAACCCCTCAGCTCAGCAGCCTCCTTACTCTCTCCATTTTACCTCCAGTGAGCCTTCTCAAGAGTCTCCAACTGCCATGTCCAGCTGGCCTCAAAGCCTTTGTCTTCACCCTCCCTGTTGCCTGAATGTACTTTCATCTAACAATCCACTGACAAGTACGCCGTGTTCACCTGATTCCCGTCTCAGTCCAAACACCATTACATGATTTATCACACTGCATAGATATTCGTACATTCTACTTACAGAAACATGTGTGCAGGTGGTTCATTGCCGTATCCCAGGACTTGGATCAGAGAGAGACAAAGCATAGACCATGAGGAAAGGGTCATCAAATGAATATCTGCAAAGAGTTGCCATCTTCAGTCTCACCATCCCTTCGGAACTTGGCTCAGTGCTCACTCCACAGGTCTTCACTAAGTGGAAGACCTCTTCAGAACAAGGTATTCTGATAACAATTTTCAAACATAATTAGCTCTTCTAGTTATTGAATTATTCACATGATGTGGAGATCATTGAATAAAAATAACTATCCATACATTTAATTAATTTATGAATTGACTTATGGAACTTTTTTAGGCATCTGTGGTTTGGGCTTGCAATCTCTGTAAGATATTTCCTGTTTTAATTCCATAAAATCTGATTTCCAATAAGTTACGAATAACTTTTAAGACAAGTATTCTAAACGATTTCATGTTTTAAGTATCATAGTTCATCATTCTATGTGTTTGTGCATGAGTGTATGTGTGTGTGTGTGTAAATGAACAAAATTATTCTGAGCTAGAACTGGTTACATGGGATTCACAATAAAGTACTCTGTATTTTATGTCTTTAGAAAGGACAGGTTACATGCCTTTGAAAGTTTGCAAACCTTTCTAGCTGTTACACACTGAGCAGCTCTTCTCTGACTGTGATGCACTTCAGACAGAAAGAACGGATGCTTTCAGAGTGATCTTTCTACCTCTCCTGCTGCCAGTCATACGTCCCAAATACATGTATATTATGATAGCAAATTCCATAATCTAAAATGATGAAATTACAAAGTACCTAGAACACCTAAGAATCAAATTTCCAAAGTAATAACCCTAAGATGTGAAAATTCTCTCACAAAATCTTGATACTAGTACCTTAAAAACTATGATTAACTATGCAAAGAAACATAAGTGAGATGAGGAGATGGACAGGAGAGGAAGGGGAGAAGTCATGCCCTTAAAAAACAAAAATGACTTCCTGAACCAGTGAACAAAAATAATTCCCAGTCACTAAGCTGTAAGCCACAGACAGGTGCCAAGTTAGAAGCTGTGCCAGCTGAAAAAGTCAAATCAATTGGTGAAGGATCCTTGTCAGGAGACTGGTGAGACACACTTACATTTTCCACCAAACTGAAAAGAAACAGCTCCTATTTCAGTTTGTCTACTGACGTTTCATTTCAAACAGTCCCCAGGTGTTCTTTTGAGCAAAATACATACAGTCTGTATTCCTATAACATCTGAAACTTCAAGAATTTACTTGTTCATTAATGTTAATAATGACTGGAAAGAGTAAGCCATTTTATATGTACATGAAGATTTGGGCTACATCACAAAATAAAAGAGATTTCAACTGAACAAACATACTACAAGAACAGAATGGGAACTGGGTGCCACCAAGGATTGAAAAGAAATTTCAAAGAGTTACAAAAGTTGGGATTTTCCATTGACCCAATGAGTTTGGTAGAAAATTCCAAAGAGCAAATTGGACATTTTATATAGCAGTGTTAAAAGTTCCATTAAAAAATGCATAATTTCTCTGCACTGAAATTCTTCTGACTGGTGAAATTCCAAGGAACTTTAATTATGTAAAACCACATCTGCCTAAAGAAGTCCATGATGTCACCTAAAAGTCAAATGGTTTCATGACAAGTGAGATAAAGATACCAGTGCTGTCCCCTTGTCTATCATGGTTTCCATGGGATCTGCAGGCCACAAGTGAGTGAAGATGGACTATGTGTAGGCATACCATAGTAGTACCAAGATGGAGGGACTTGGCAACTACCTGTGTACAGCCATATTGCAGTAACCCCTTGCTCTGAACTTGACCTTCGAGAACATACATCCTTAGTTTCAGGGGAATTTCAGTTTTCAAGATTTCAGGCATTATATCATGGTTCAACATTCACAATTGTGATGGGTGGGGCGGGTAAGAATTTTAAAGACTGTAAGAGATTGTTATCTTTGGAAACTGGAACTAAGGATTCTTGGGTTCTCTTTTGAGATTGTAAAAAAAAAAAAACCCAGTTTTCAATTATAAAACCTAAAAGAAGGCTGCTCAACCCTACTGGAAAACACACAGTGTGAAAGAAGGAGGCAATAGCCTTCATAAATTATCAGAGAGTGATGTTGGACTTGAATCTGAGAGGGGAGTCTCTATGAATTTAACCCCCAATCTATTATATTCTTCTCTTAAGTCTATAATCACATATTTTTATCATATTGATCTTTTCTAAAATGCCTGCATCTATTAGAGATAGGAATGACAGAACAGTTTCCCACTTAACTTCAGTTTTCTGGGTCCACAGCCACTAACTTAGTATGTTATGGCTGAACAACGAAACAGGATGTTCAATATCTTTTTTAATTGTGCATCCTAATAAGTTTAAAAACAGGCTTTTCTTTTCTCTTTTGTTGTTTAGGGGGACAAACTTCGCTCAGAGGCTCCTGAAGTAGCATATGCTACTGCCATTGTTCTTTGTGGCCTACCACCACAAGATGGTGCAAGCTAAGTCTGGATTCCAACCACAGAGAAATCAAGACAAGAACTTCCTACGTGCTGGAGAGGTTCCTTATCTTAGAAGATCATATCTATCAATAAATAGTCTGCATGCTAAAATACAGACCTGCCAGATAAGACGTTCTTACTGGTACAAAAATGGTGTGACAGCCATGGTATAACCAACCGATTTCTGCGTGGATTTGAGGCCCATTCCACAGGAGAGAACCCATGCCTGTCAAGAGCACCTACCTGAGAAGACCATAGGCCCTAGAGGGAAACCTATCATTATATTGCTAAGTGGAACTGTTATTAAATAGCCTTCTTATATTTATTGGTTATACCCAAGCATAGATTGGTGCTGCTTCCAAACTTCCCGAGAGAAACTCACAGATAATGGAAAGAGTCATAAACAACTGACAGCATAGTGTTCAGTGCTCACAAGGACATCCAAACAACCCCCTCCAGGGTACATCATAAAAGAAGAGCAAGAAAGACTTTTAACACCTTGAGGATAAGATAGTATGGATATTACTATATAAAATGCCTCCACGACCTGATCTGACCATTGCACTATAGAAGTTGCAGCAGCGGTTTTTACCTGTACAATACAGGCACAAGATTGGGACCATCAACATTTTATCATGGGTAGGGGAAGGGACACACAGATCTCACTACTCTCTGAGGTTTATTGGCAGTTAACTGTTGCTGAAGGGTGAGATGCCATTTCATCTTGCTATATCCACTGAAAACAGACCATGCTCAGTAACTAAACATCCTACCTGTACTTTTGGTCAAATGTCAAGTCAAGAAACCAAAGGAATGGAACCTGGAAGATTGAAAACCTATCCAAATAAAATTCTATGCACCAAGAGAGTCCCTGTCCCTGAAGAAAATGTCTCTCTACTAGTTTTCTGTCATTTGGAATAACAAGATTCTTAAAGTTCTGCCCTGAGCATCTTAACCTGAACATGGATCCCCTTTCGCTCTTGAATCACTGACTTCTTGTCTCTAAAATGCTGCCTTTACTCAGTTGGCAGGAAGCTGCTGACTCTGGAATTTTGCCCCAGATATTGAGACACCGAGGACACACTCTGCTTACTGTCAGAGGCTCACACCATGCTAGTTCCTCACTGGGCACCCTGTGAACAATCAGCTTTCCCTTTACTCCACAACAATTGTCATGACCGTGCCATTTGGCAACTGTTATCCATTTGCAGATAACATGAAGAATTATTCATTTTAAAGATATTCCTTACTTGTGACCTAACTCTTTTGGAAACCTAATGAGGAAAAAAAAAGATCTCATTTCTATATAGTCATGTCTCTCTATCCATAATAGTTATACATATGCATTTCTCCTCGAGCAAGCTCTGTCACTCCCAATACCCCATTGAGTTCTCAGAACATATGATATCATTTCACAGACATATGACAGAGAAACAATGTTTATATTCCCCAAAGTGACACAAACTGAATTCTAACTGTAACAAACTGCTGTACCAATCTATGTTTAAAAACTTTACATTTAGAAACAATGACACATGCTGCCAAAGTCTGTTTAGTGTTCTCTCTCTGTACTATGTATAAAAGATTCTCTGTGCTTTAAAATCAAAATTTACTAAGTGATGAACATATATTTAAGGTTTGGGGAAAATGTGCACATGGATTTTTAAAGCATACTTGGAGTATTCTATCTTGACAGTAAGCTTTTAAGAATAAAAATATTATAAGACATTAATAGCATAGGTGTCTCTTTGAAAAAATAAAACTTCCTATCAAAACTGCCTGACATCTGCCCTATATTCTCCTCGCAGATACAGAACAACTGTGCATACACATGGGGTATGGGAACTGGTACCTTGAACTGTCAACTTGACACAACCTGACATCACTTGGGAAAAAGGAATCTCAAGGAGGGGTTGTTCAGATCAGGTTGACCTGTAAGCATGCCTGCGGTGAAGTGTCTTATTTGTCTTAATTGAAGTGAAAACACCCACTCAAAATGTAGGCAACACCTTCTCACACAACCAAATATGAGAACTTGGAACAAGGAAAGCTCTTGTCCCTTGACCCTGACTCTTGTTGCTGAGTCCTTCCAGTGGTTGTTGCCAGTACTGATTCCTTCAATTAGGTTCTTCAGGCTTCCAACATGGCTGGAATACCAACAGCTCTCCTGGAATTCTTCAGGCTTCCAATGTTACACTGGAACTCCTGAGGCACCCTCTTTATGGAATGAGCACCTACCCACTTCTCAGTCTCTCTGGAGTGAGACAGCCACTGTGGGTTTACTCCAACTGCACAGTATAAACCAATCTGATAAATCCACACACACATATGATATATATATATATAATGAATATATATTTATTCATTCCATCTATTCTATTCGCTAGAGCGCCCTGACTAGAGCAGGTAGTCATGCATTTTTAAGAACTGTGGTATGGTTCCCTTCCTCCCAGCTTCATTCCAGTCCAGACAGTCTTCACTGCAGTATCACAAGCTTGAAGTCCTGGAGGCACACTGGAGTGAGGCTGGACAGCGACAGAACCAGAACTCCACAGACAAGGAAACTGTGGCATTTCAGAAATGACCTAAAACCTGCAGTACTCCATAAGGGGCTACACTTTGATTTAGCTACCAAAGAATTTAAAAAGAGGCAGTCATTGTAGACCCATTTTCACATTTATTTTAACTCATTCATTTCCCAGCTGCCTAGACCCAAAATAATTACACAGAAACTATATTATTTAACATACTGCTTGGCCAATAGCTTAATTATATTGCTAACTAGTTCTTATATCTTAAATTAACTCATCTCTATTGATCTGTGCATCACCAAGAGGTAGTGGCCTACTGGCAGGGTTACACCCAGCATCTGTCCCCTGAAGTTGCTACATGGTTTCTATCTGGCTCCACCTTGTTTCTAACAACATTCAGTTTTGTTGTAAGTGGGGGAGAGGTATGGGTTATGTTCCCGAGCCACCAGCTGCTGGCCCTCTCAGCCGCTGGTTGCTTGCTTATGCCCAAAATAACCACAGGAGAACTGTATTAATTCAAATACTGCCTTGCCCATTATCTCTAGCCTTTTCTTGGCTACCTCTCACATCTAAACTAACCCATTATAAAAGTCTGTATATCATCACAAGGTGGTGATCTTACCCGACTGTTCTAAGATATATCCATCTGCAGCGGGAGCTTCATGGCGACTGGCTCTGACCCAATCTTCTTCCCAGCGTCCTCTTTTCTTTTCCCCGCCTATCTAAGTCCTGCCCTATCAAATGGCCCAGGCAGCTTTTTTATTTAACCAATCAAAGCACAGAAATACAGATGAACCCTCCTTCACAGTTTAGTTTTCCTTCCTAGCTCTATTCTGCCCTGCCATGGGCCCAAATCAGCTTCTTTATTAACCAACGGCAATAAAAACAGATTCACAGCATACAGAGGGAAATCCCGCATCAGGCAGGGAAGTGCACTAGTCATACCTGAAGTAGTTGTGCACAGAGGACCAGGGAACCTGAGTGTGGAAACAGGAGAAGTGGCTGCAATAGGAGAATAGAGCAAGGACTAACATAGAATGAATAATAGTTATGTATGGCTGGACCAAGTCCCATCTCAATAAAATGCCAGGAGAGATTACAGGGACTAGTTATACTTACCATAGTAAGGATGTTTTGTTTTATTGTTGATACAGAAATTATTGGCTGATTTTTAAGTGGAAGCATGGCCTTGGCATGAATAAGGTTCTCCAAAGACCAGCTTTAAAAGGGTGAGACTGGAAAGCAGGGTGAGTGATAAGAATCCAGACCTGTGAGGATGGTGAGCCTGCAGGTTCATCTGAGAAAGAACCAAGAGCAGCAGATAGAAGAATTATTGTCCAGGCTGCAGTGTTCACAGGGAAAGGGCAGAGAGATGGCCGTTTTCAGACCAGCCCTACTTAGCTCACCAGATGGCTTGTGCAGTCCCTAAAACTGGGCCAATAGGATAAAGAGCCGGTTTAGGCGAATGAGGCCCCATTCTAGGGACCTGGGAAAGGCCAGGAAGCAAGGTTTGTTTTCTGGGTGTGTCTCTGCCTGTGATTGCTCTGCTCAGAAGCCAGTAATTTTCTGCCAAAATTATCATTTCCTACAGAGTCAAAAAAGAATTCCTTACCAAGACAGTGAGTGAAAACCATGGAAGAAGAATTAGCAGGGAAACAAGGAAGGAAGCTACTTCAATGAGCAGAGCATCCAAGCATACAATGTGGAAGAAAAGGAGAAAAGTAAACTGTAGGAAGTAGAGCCAGCAGCAGGAAGTCAGGACCAAGGTCAGGGAACTCTTCCTAGCCCACCTCAAGGCAGCCGCAGGGTGTTCAAAGCCTGGGGCCTAGAAATTCTGAGAGCTTCCGAGGGTGGCTAGCAGGTAGCCACATATTCCAAGTGTCTCTTGTTGGTAGCTGCCAGTTCTCTGCTGAAGGGATCAGGTGGAAGGGACAGCAGAACAAGAGTTCCCTCTGTATTTTACAGGTGCAGAAAGTTAGCAAACAGATGAGCAGAGGAACTTGGCTTATTTACATCCTATCTATGGCGTCATTTCTTCAAGAGCTTTAGAGTACAAGAGTTTGGTAAAGGGCTAAATGGCCAAGGCTTCACCGAAACTTGAAAAAAAAAATTCTAAAAGTTGGATATTTAACATTATTTCTGAAACCTTTAAAAAAAAAAAAACCACTTGAGAATGTGCTTATAGGGCCTCACCTTTCTCCATGACACCCAAAGCCTGAACTAGGAGAAGCTTCCCTTTTCAGATGGAGAATAGCAGAATGTGTGCTCTGAAGGTTCCTGTGTCAGGGATTTTCACCAGTGTGGTGCCTTTGGAAGTGCACTGTATCTTTAAAAGGCAGAGTCCAGACAGAGGTTCTTACATCATTAGAGGTGCTACCCTCAAAATGATTAGCAAAGCTCTGATGGGGCCCCTAAGCTTAGTCTCAAAGTGAGCACATTAATCGCAGGTGCTCACTTTGGCCTTAACCATAACAGAATTCTCTAAGGAGACTAGCTTTCTGGACTTGACAAGGTTGCACAATCATACTTCAGAGAGTGGACACAAAAGCAGTAAGATTTTCCAATTTATAGTGCTAGTAAGAGGAAACATTCTGCTAAGATGTAACTAAGACTCTTTCAGGGAGTCTTAGCATTTCACCAGAGAGCTTATAACTCATCAAATGGTATACAGGGCATACTGTTACTGTTTCAGACAGGGTCTCGAATTTGTAATCCTCCTGCCTCAGTCTTCCCAAGGCTGGGCTTACAGATGTGTGCTGCCACACACAGTACCCCATGTTTTCAAATCATTTGAAAGCATCAGTCTTTGGTGATGGATGCGATTTAGAGGTCCAGCATTGGTCCCCATGAGTGGGTCTGCCTGAGGGGAACATCAAGCACCTTTGTATTAGCATGAAATAAGCTCAGTAGTCAAACTGGTCACTTCCAAAACTTAGGTAAGAAAACTCCAATTATTCCAGAGGTCACCACCACCCAGTTAGCTAGTGCACTCCTCACTCTCCAACGGTGGGCAACAAGAGGAAGGTGGAAGCATTGGAGACACTGTGGATAAGCTCAGGCATCATTTTAGTTTTGTGGGAGGGCTTCTACTAAAGTGTGTAACATTCTAATCTTTGCAAGAAACAGATAGCTCCCAGGCACGCAGACCATGGATGAACCTCATGAGCCTGGGCTGAAGTGGATGCAATATACATGCTAGGAGTACATCATTTAAGAGTGAGAAACTTGAAAAACTGCATACATAAAATTTTGCGCACACACATTTCCCTTATATCTCGGGGTAAGTATGTATTGCTTGCAGAATTTCTTTTCACTTATGAAATTAACATCTGCTTTTTATGCAGAAGTTTATGGTCAAAATTAAAAACAGTCTGTTCAATGACACTACAAAAGACTTTAATAATACAGACCTCCCCAACAATAAATAAGAAGCCATTGTGTGCAGTTAGTGGACAAGAATCACCATTTGTTATTTTTGTATAACGGCTGTTTCCATATCTTTCCTATTCCCCATTTTAATAGGAATAATTCCATTCAACCCAGAAGTCCCTCTTTACTGATACTAAAGAAATTCCTCTGTACCTAATCAATGAATTGAAGTCTCTGATTATGCAATAAGAGATCACACTGTTCCAATTCTGCTTTTACAGAGGTTCATCAGAGTGACTCTTAGATCTCAAATCCCCTGTCAGGTGGAAAATGAGGCCTCCTCACCATCTGGAACCTTCTCAGTTTCTCAAGTCACTTAAAATAGATCATGATGAATTTTCTCTAGATTCCCACCTACTGGCTCCGTTCGAGGCTTACAACACAAGTCATTCCACCTTTCTCTTCTAACCTGTTTATGCTTCAGTAGACAGTGTTGATGTAGTTTGCCCTAAGCAAAACTCATACAATTGGTGGCCATAGGTATACTTAAAATGTCATGTTGGACCTCCAATTATCTACGCAACTAGTATTAAAATCTTTGAAACATAAAGTCACAGTTTCTTAAGTAAATTTTGTTGTAGTGATATTTCATGTGCATTGTAATAAATAAAGTTTGCCTGAAGACCAGAAGGTAAAACTAAGTCCATAGAGGCCAGGCAGTGGTGTCGCACACCTTTAATCCCATTACAGGGGGGGGGGGGGGTCACATGGCTTTTATTCCAGCACTGGAGAAGAATATAAGGCAGAATGAGACAGGAACTCATCTTTCAGTCTGAGGATTTCTTAGCGGTAAGAGTTCTCGAGTGGCTTGGCTGCTTTGATTTTCTTATCTTTAGGTTGAACCTCTATGTCTGTCTCTGAGTTTTTATTACTCGTGCTAAAATTTTGTTAATTTAAATTTTGAGCTTTGAATTGAACTCATCATAATGAACATCAGTAGTGAACCGGAGCAACGTCAGGGACCTACAAAAGCACTCACATTTTAAAAATCCTAAGCTAATCCAAATGATGAAGTGACTCAGGACTGTGTGACCCTTAGTCTGCTTCCTCAGGAAGGGACTAAGTACGGTCCTCGTGTGGTTGTTGGGAAGGTGAATTAGATTATTAGCAGTGTACAGCCTCCAATGGTATAGTCCAGAGCTGGAGTGTCCTCACCATTTGATGATGTAGATGGGACTTGCGGTACTACACAACCAGCTCCTGACTGTTGCCCATCATCCCCTCATTTTCACTATGAACAACCATTTTCCTGGGCCAGGACCTCAGACTTCAGAATAGCAGTGGCCTCACAAATAGAAAGGGAAACAGAGGAAATGTAGTTCCTATTCCATGGGCATTGCGGCAGACATCCATACACATCAGAGATTTGGAGTCTACCTAAAAGGGGCCAAGAGGTAGACACCAGGACAAGGGATTTGTCCATTTGTTCCTATCACGCTTTCTCATGGCTGAACCCTTTGTTATGATGCACATTCTTTCTGGCATTTTCCCTCCCGGGCTGTGAATCTGCATAGAGTACACTGGGTTGAAGTGTCTACACTCCAGTGAGGGGATAGATGTATGTATAACTCCTAACATGAACTGAACATCTTTACAATCCAAGAGCTGAAATAATTCAGCTTGGGCATCCTGACTTACTAACACAAAGGACCATGAGTCTATTTGTATTACTGTTACAGAATACTCAAATCTGGGTAATTTAAAAACTGTAAGAGCTTCATTCTCTCAGCTGTGTGAGCTAGAATGGTCAGGTGAAACCGTGCAGACTGGAGAAGGTTGTTCTCTGCTTCTAGAATGGTTCCTTGTTGCTATTTCTTCATGCGGCCAAAGGAAAGGAAGGGTGAACAGAGGTGAACTCCTGCTCCCAGGCCTTTTATAAGGGTGCCAATTGACACCACCTCTCAAAGGCCACACTTCCTAATACAGGATTGAGTTACAACATGAATTTTGGACAGGCCAAAAGGATTCAATCATAGGAACTACACTGACTAATTCCAACAAATTTCAAAATCCCTGTGATTTGAACTTTTCCCTTGATAGCTTCGCTAGTAACTGGAGTCTAAAGGGGGAGTTGCAAGGGCAGAGGGTTGATACAAGGGGATGGGGAGATAAGTGGGATCAGAATGCAAGGTGTGAAATTTACCCAAAAAATCAGTAAAAGATATTCCATTATCTTAAAATGTTTTTACAGGTAATGTTCATTGTGGTCTTGAATCTTCACTTACAGATTCTAGGCGATGCTTTCCTGCTAGTATATATTACATGCCAATCATATATAGTTTATTACAGTTTTTCACAGGTTCCCTTCTTTAACTTCATCCTGTCAATGCTCTGTCCTATAAACATTTCCAAACTGAACATGTCTTTCATCTTTAAACATCTTTCTATTAGCAGAGCTCACAATGAAGCTTAGGCTATTAACTGGTACCTGAAAATCAATCAGCAAACAGCTCAAAACTGCCTTTCATGCAGTTAATTGTTAAGCAGCTGATTTCATTTTAATATGATTGATTTCAATAACAATTACATCTTATAAGTGATTGATTCTAATAGTTATGTTTACTTTTCTGTTCATACATAATAAACGCAATCTGGCTAATTACAGACTTTCAAGTTGCCTCAACTTTTTCCTTATTCTTTCAACCAAGAGGTAAATCAGATACCATTTGGTGAGCCCCTACTGTTTTCAATATAAAATACTGGTTGCTATTTTATAGATAAGGAAATAAATTTCCAAAGGCTTTAGAGTAATTTTCCTTAGATTCGCCTTTCTTACCTGGTGAGCGTCTCCAGAAGCCATGCTGCCCTCCCAGTCCTATACTAGCCGCTACTTAACATAAATCCAGAGCTGACAAGCAGGGCTTGCAGTCCTAAAACAAGTCATTGATTTACTTTTGGATTGGGCAGGACAGGATGAAAATTTACATGCCACCAGAGACCTCCCACAGGGAGTCACAGCAACCCACTAAACAACACTCACTAGACAGGCCAATTTTACAACTACTGTGTAATTATTTCTTTCAAACCTGAATTTTTATATTTACTTCATAAGACCACCATATGAAATGTATGTGAAGAAAATACAAATTCTCTCTACACATAAAGTTCCCTGAAAGCCCAATCAAAAGCATGTGGAGTCATTATATAGTGGTTTGTTCACAGAGTCTCAAAGTCAAGTTACTTCCCATCAGTTATGACTGTTTTTTCAAATGCTTACAAACATTCATAGCCAGTTTTGCAATACTGATAAAATTTGAGATTATAGTGACCAATCAGTAATTTATAAATTCCTTAGGTAGCTCTTCTGGACACTTCACTCTCTTAAGACATCTTCAGTCCTTTACAACTGTAGACATGACTCTTGATGCCTTCAAGATCCTAAGTGACAAAGCTGACTGAAGCCTGAATTCCTTTACTGCTAAGGAGGGTTGCTCACCATTTCCTTATCTCTTAAGGCTTCAAGTTCCTGTGAAGCAAGTTTGTTTTGCCTCTAGAACTCAAATGTCTTTCTCCTGGATGACAAAGTCATCAAAGCAGAACACTAATTCATTATTCGTTTGTCAACATTTTCTTTGTCATAGAGAACACCTAGTAACAGGTCTAAAACATAAGCCTTCCTTTACCTAGTCTTCCTAACTTGTGCCTATTTTGACAAGATCCTTATATTTCAGATTACTCTATCCCTTAAACTTTCTCTATCCAACTTAAGATATGCTCCCCCCTCATCCCCTCAGAACCATCCTTCTTCTCTCCTCAACAGGAGGAGCTTTATTCCATGGGAATCAATCCCTGAATGTCACACCCCAGCCCCAGTACCACCCACACTGGGCCAATAGCTCATAAGCAGGAAACTAAAAGCTCTGCAATAGTTTATATGAATATCAGGAAATAACAGAAGTGTCAACAGATAAGAGTCATGGAATGAAAAGAGGAAGAATTACAGGTGATGTCACCAGGACAAGAAAAGAAAGCCAATGTACCTTGGGACCCAGAGGAGATATCACAGTGACTCCCACATGAAGCCTTTTGTATTCCCATTTTATGTTTTTTTAAGAAGCAATATCTGCAGTTCTTGGAAATTTATTTTAAAATTACTTGGAAAAGAGTCATTACAACAGTTAACTATTTCAACTTCAACACGCTGTGTATTTAAGAAACTAAGGAATTATACACTGTACATATAAAGAGACACAGAAATGCCTAAAAAATCCGGGCAGTGGTGGCACATGCCTTTAATCCCAGCACTCGGGAGGCAGAGGCAGTCAGATTTCTGTGAGTTCAAGGCCAGTCTGGTCTACAGAGCTAGTTCCAGGACAGGCTCTAAAGCTACACAGAGAAACCCTGTCTTGAAAATCAAAAAAAAAAGCAGTGTTGTATAGAATGTCTTAAAAGGAAATTTACACATGAATATGAATAGACACATATTGTAATACATTATTAAATAGCATATGCAATATAAAATAATTTGCAATTACTTATGATGCAAGTCATATATGGGCATATTTCAGATTCAATCCCTTACCATTGCAATCAGTCAAAACTGAAAAATGAAGTTATGACCTTTGAGATTCCCTTTTTATAAAGTTTCATTCAAAGGTGAAAAATATAAAGTACATGTCTTAATTCTTAGCTTAAACCATATTTATTTCTAAAGCAGTTGATGATCCTCTGGCCATGCATCAAGTCACTCATGCTGCCGCAAGCATGCTGGCAGTGATCTGGGCTCTGTACTGAAGGCTGCTAACTGATCGTGGTACTGGTTTCTATAGGCTGAGGAAAAGCTTTGAAGCCAAGCATTGAGTCCTCCCCAGCCACGAAAGATGTAGATCTATATGCTTACGGTATCAGGCTGTTTCCTCCGCAGTAAAAACCTGTGCTACTATGCGACAGCCACCCATGATTGGCTGCTGTGGCTGGATATCCTTGCTGTGTTGTCTATATCAAGACATGACTACTTCCCCTAAACTGTCCTCTCCTTTAACCTCATAGCCTCACTTCTGCTGTTTTCAAACTTTTCTTCTGCAAGTTCCTCATCCCTCTCAGGCTTAGATATGAAGAAGGCTGGGACATTGCTTTGTACTATACTTTGCCTTAAAAGAATGTCACCCCTGGTTTTATCTTCAGTTCATTACAGCTTTATTCATATCAGCAATGGTAGCCATTGTATTATCTTATCTTGTGCACACAAGAGTAGCAGATTCAATTCTGCCAAGAGAGCAGTTCTCAACCTGTGGGTTAGAACCTCTTTGGGAGTCAAATAACCCTATCATGTAGTCACCTAAGGACATCAAAAAACCATAGATATTAGCACTGCAATTCATAACAGTAGCAAAATTACAGTTATGAAGTAGCAATGAAAATAATCTTACGGTTGGAGGACACCACAAGAGGAACTATATTTAAGGGTCACAGGATTAGGAAGGTTGAGAACCATTAGTCTGAGTTTTCTTCTGCATTGATGACATAGTGCAAGAAACCCAGTGTTGCAGCAAGAGGAGCTTCAGAACACACTTTTCCACTAAGGTAAACCATTTCTAGTACTTGATCAAAGCGAGATAAGATTCCTCTTCTAGTTAGGGTTTTAGTATTGCTGTGATGGAACAGCATGACCAAAAGCAAGCAGGGGAAGAAACGGTTTATTTGGCTTACTGTTTGACACCACTGAAGAAAGTCAAGAGAGGAACTCAAATTAGGCTGGAACAGGGAGGCAAAAGCTGATACAGAGGCCATGGAGGGATGTGGCTTCCTGGCTTGCTCCTTGAGGCTTGCTCAGTCTGCTCTCTTATAGACTCCAAGACCAATAGCCCAGGAATGGCACTACTCAAAATGGGCTGGACCCTCCCCCACTGATCACTAATTAAGAAAATACCTTACAGCTGGATCCTATGGGGACATTTTTTTTTTCCCATTGAGGTTCTCTCCTTTCCAATAACTCTAGTTGTTTCAAGGGGGACATCAAACAAGTCAATACACTTCCTTTTTCTTAAAGACTTAAAGGCCATTGTAGAGACATTAACTAGCCTAACTAACATCAATTCCTCTGTATCTCAGGGACTAGAGAGTTCAGAAGAGAGTAAGATGGTGAGACTGCCCTCAGGAGGAGCAGTCACATCACACCCATTTATTATATTCAATCTTAGGAGAGTATGGCTTGTGGCACCTCCAAATAATTACAATTGGAAGACCAAAATCCACTGATAAACAACTTACCCTAACAGCTATGAAAGGAGTAAAAAAGTAGGAAAGCTTTGTAGGCCTGCCTCCATGCCACACTGCAATGGGAAAGGGAAGACATGCTGTTGAAAAAATGTCCCCGACTGACTTGCCCAACACAAGGTCACCACAACTCAAATTTCCAAGCATGCAGTATCTGTGGAGCTCAGTGAAGTGAAACGGATAAAGTGAGATATGGCTGGCGTCCGACATCACTATTAATTATAGATCACACATTAAGCTGGCTGTGCTCTGCTTTGCATCCTCACAGTTCCCATGTTGAACCTGAAGCACAAGTGCAATACTGCTGAGAAGTGGAAAGATGAGTGGATTGAGTCGCAAAGGTTCAGGGCCTCGCAAATGAGTAGCGGGGCTGGCGGCACATTCTGCCTAGTAAGGATGCAGCCGGTAGACACAAAGTCTGTACTTGCCAGACAATGAAGCTGCTTATCCCTAGGATATCTGATCACCCAGTTCCTCATACTATGAACCATAACTTACCTATTTGGAAGATTTTGTTATAACAGCTGAATGAAGAAAGGAATCTCTACCAAACAGTATGGCTGTAACGACAATCTAAAAATGCAGAAGCAGCTTTGGAACTGGAAGGGAGGGGGGTTGAGAGGGTCCTGATATCCTTGTTAGAAAAAGCTGACATTGCTGTGCACGGGCCATAAAGGGTGATCTCGGCAATAGCTCCAAACGGGAAAACAGCTGCAGAGAAAGATTTCTTATTATGTTCTGGTCTAGAGTGGTCATCATCAGAAGGTGAGGGGGAAATGAGATGAAGCCCATTATGACGAAATCGCAGCTGGAAGGGAAGGATGTGGTGTGCCATAACAAACGGGAGGAAAGCCACACTTGGAAAGCTGCACAATCATGACCGTGCCCTGGTGTTTTGTGGAAGGCAAAACCTTTAAACTATACAACAGGATGTTCAGGAGAAGACATATCTAGAAGAAGTGGTGAAGGGATAGCATGGCTTCCCTTCACTGTTTATAGGAATATACAAAAAGAAAGGAATAACTTGAACCTATAATTAAAAAGTAACCGGAACTCAAAATGTGGGGAAAATCCGAGTCTGAACATTCATGCTGTAAACAATGGAAAGGTGGATTCAGGAGAAAAAACAAGGTAATAGCCCAAAGGCCCTATGAGAGGGGATTATTCTAGATCTGCAAGAAGAGCAGAGACCAAAGGCATTACAGAGTTCTCTGGGTGGTAGCTCCCATTGCCGCAAAAGATGCCAAGAGCCTGATAGAATGAACTACAACAACCAGGGTCTCAGAAACTTCAGGTCCTGTCAGAATTTCCTGCTCTGGCCTTCCTGGCACAGGGTTCCTCAACCACTCCAGCTGTGGCTTCAGATGGGCTCAGGTGCAGCTTCTCCACCGGACACAGGCAGGAAGCCTCGAAAGGGCTCACACTGGGCACAGCTGCTGAGTTGTACACCTTCGTCCAAGAGCCTCAAGCCCAGATGGAGTAAACAATATGGAAATGCTTAGCGGTGCCATGAAAGTGGGGTTACCCTAGAGACCCCAGAACCTCAGAGTCACCAGAATACAACGGGAACCGAGGGAAGACATAAATACAAGGTCTAATCTACAGGAGTTTGCGGTGTAGGCCAAACACACAAAATCATAGGGTGAGGATATCCAGAAACTTGGGTGCTTAACCCTCACCACATTGTGCTCCAGAGGATACTATGCACAACACTTAAGTTTTGTTTATTGTCTTGCATTTTAGACTCACTCAGGAACAGCTGCTCTTCCCTTCTCCCCTCTATTTCCCTCTAGGAAAGACAGTGTCCCCTACATCCACCTTTTGCTTGATTCCACAAACACACAACAGAGGAAATACCTGCCTCAAGTTAAACCACATCTGAGGACTCACCCTTAACCAAAGCAGATAAAATTTAGACAACCGTCTAAATGAAAACAGTCTTTGAAGAATCTTTGGATGAAACGAATGTGCTTTGCACATGGGACAGACTATGGATTTAGGGCAAATGGAGGCAATGTGTTTGTTCCGCCGCGACCCCTACTCCTCCACTTACTCTCACCACCCCCTACCAGTCCCAAGTCCAAATCCATGCATTAAAACCTATCTCACAATATAACAGTATTAAAAATCAGTGCCTCTAGGACACTGCTACAAACAGTCCTTGAGAAACTTATTCTTCCGTGGTAACATGAAAGGATGCAGAGGGCAAGCTATACCTACACACAATTCTAATCACCATTCACAGCTGAAGAGATGGGTGGTATGAGCTTGGTGAGGGTAAGTCATTCACTGGAATCCACAGCAGAACTAATGGAGAACAGAGCTGAGATCCAGAATATCCGTGATATGGGGCATTTCTTCATGTCATTTAAGGAAATAAAGGTGAAGAAACTGTGAGGCCGGAACAGTGGCTCATGCCTGTAACACCAGCACTCAGGCTAAAGCAGAGAATCACCATGAATTCCAGTCTAGCCTTGGCTGTAGAAGGAGACACTGTCTCAAGAAATTAAAAAAATGATGAAGAGACGGTAGTTTGAGGGCTAAACTCCCCAGTTTGCGGTTCCACAGACTAATGGAAAGGACTCTGCTGTCCATGCTAAGCACAGAGCTTCGCAATGTTTAGGAGACAGTGTGGATGTAGTAACGTGTCCTTTGGGTTTTCTAAAAGAAAGCAGCATGGCCTTATAGGCCTTCAAAAAAGTCCTTAACAGGTTAAGTCTCAGCATAAGATTAGGTGAGGCTTGGGAAGAAGAGGAAACAACTAGAAAAATATAATCAAATGCCTTAAGAGATGGCGCAAAGGTAAGAAAAGGGCACCATGGAGCACAAAGTGACAAGATGTGGTGCCAGGACCAGTGAGGGGGAATCATCAGAAGCTGCAGAAACTGGGAAAGAGAAGGTTCACCAGATGTGAATAGCCCTTAGGACCCCGGATGGCTGGAGAACTGGCTCTCCGTGTCTGAAAAACCCTGGGTCAGACACTCCAGCAAGGTTAAGCTGAGTGCAGCTGGGTACTTCCTTCTCTGGAGATTGAAGGAACCTTTCAAATTTTGGTTTCTGGACAGTTAGGATGCACAGGGAGGCACCTGTTCTATAAGATTCATTTATCGCCCCCTAGATAAGGTATAAACAGGACAAGAAAGGCAGTCCAAGATTTGATAATGGCTAGGGACCACTTCCGTTTTATCGTTCATTTGTTTATTTTTAAATCTATGAGAGCTTTACAGTTCTTTTTAAGATACATTTTTACCAATTCTTTGAGAATTCATTTAATATGTTTTTAACAAGTTCACCTCCTTTCCCTAACACCTACCTGGCATACCTCCCACATCTCTACACCCTCTCAACTTCATGTTCTCAATGTTTAGATAATCCCATGTTAAATTTGTGCTGCCCATTTATTCATGGGTATGGGACCAACCAATGGTGCATGATTGTCTTACCAGAGGCAACACCTTAAAAAAAAAAAAAACCTCCCCAGCATCCACAGCATCCATCAACTGTCACTAGTTCTTCAGTTAGGGATGGGGACAGATAGGTTGCACCCTTGTACATACTTGAATGTTGATTGCCTTGATCTTCTCCAGTAACCACAATTGCTATGAGTGCAGAAGTCCAACTGTGCCCAATGGACCCAGAGTCACTCCAGTCCTACCTGACATCTGGCTCTCACACCATGTCCTGCCCCTCTTTGTTATTAAGGAGGTGACGATGCAGATGCCCCATTTGAGAGTGAATCCTCAAATAGTTTGACTGTATTTTAGCTAGTCATGAATCTCTGTGTTAACAACCATACATTACAGAAAGCAATTTATCTGATGAGGTCTGAGAGCTGGATGAAGGTGCAGGTAGAGACAAATAGGTTTAGAAAGCAGATTGATATGAAGTACACTTATCAGAATAATATCAGTGGGGTCCCCAAACAGGTTAAAGTGAGAAGTTACAGTAACAAACATGTTACTTCTTCCTGTGGTATGGACTTTAAATCCAACCAGAAAGCTATTGGCTGTCATACAATTGATGTCACATGGATATAATTTACCATGCCAGATACCACACACTTTGGTCACAACACCACGTGGAAAAATAGAGTTTATACTAATCAGGAAGGGTTCTCCCTCCTGGCTAGAGTTCATATTACTGGAAGGTAGTAGGTGGGCTACTAGGGGGCGGGGAAGACATGAACCATCTTACACAGCTGTGAACCCTCTCGGTTGCAATAATGGGTAATAACTACTTCAAATGAAGTCCAAAAATACATTAGGATCCAAATAGCAACTGTCTATCATTGGACTACAGTAGAAACATTTTGAATATTTGCTTCCTATTTTGTATATCCAAATATAGCAGAAAACAAAAATAATTCCATAGCATAACCATAAAAAACACAAAAGTAACTTATCAAGGGGGAAAAAGAGAATAACCTATATATTTCATCTAAACAGCTTTTAAAGAGAACAATGATATTTACTGCTCATAAATCTTTCTTGACAATGCACTAAAGTATACAATCACCTGTACTGATACTCGCAAACTTATCAGCTTTAGGGTTGCTTTTTCAAGAACAGCCATATTATTTATATATTCGGAGGTTAAGGTGAAAATACAATCTTCATGCCCAAATTAGCCAATTTCAAAGCATATTTGCCTACAAAGCTGTATCATGACACTCAATTCAGTTGGAAACTAAAGGCCTCCTTGTTTGGAGAAGACTGGAAACGAAGGAGAAGCGATGTTTGCAGTGGCACTCAGTCCTGACTGAGCAATAAGGGTCCTCTTCTGTGTCATAGCCAAGTGCTCTGCATTCAAGGGCTCTTGCCTGGTGTGTTCTGTCTCTCTGAGGCACAAATGCATCCTGAGCAATTTGCTTTATCTTAGACTGTTTTGCTTTAAGGACTTCCCCTGGGTTTGGAGTGTTACTTGAAACAACAACCAAAAACTCTAAGTGGAATACAAAACGTGATTTCATATCATTAGGTAAAGGAAATGAGTCTAAGTGTAAATCTTTCCATTAAATGAATATTTTTTATCAAAACACAATTTTGTTTGTTTAAAAATATTTGTTTCTGTTATTTGGTTTGGAAACTCTTCTGTTTACTAAATAGTCAAGCTGTAAGCCAGCCAGAAGCACCACCTAAGTAAGATGTATTTCAAGATGCAAATTTTAAGTCATGTTGCTAATAATATATTCACAGCTGAGTGAGCAAGTTACGAGAAAGATGTACATTTTGGATACAGCATAATTATTATTTAATTTTCATAATGTCAGAAATAACAGAATGTTTATAATATACTCAGCAGCTGTTAATAATCTGCTATAAATACCTGTAGGTGTTCATGCTTGTATTTTGAAAATAAAAGCAGAAAAAGCTGATGCATCTTATTGATTAGGGCATTCATCAGAGGACTGAACCTATTTCCTGGAATCACTCGACATCAGGGCATTTTCAATCTGGTTTAGTTTATCTACAGTATAACAATTTCCACATCTCAAGGCTAGTTTTTAGCTTCATTGCTTATAATTCTCTTTAATTTTCTTTATTCATTTAAGTTAAAATTGTCCCTAGAATAGATTTCCTTCTAAGGAATATGGAATCACTGTACCAGAGGCTATCTATATCCATATCATAATACTCCATCAGGATTACATGCTACCCAATCACTCACTTCACAATTTGAAGATTGGAGTTACAAGCCATTGTAAATGACAGATTTTAGTCCTGCATTTTAAAGAGGACAAAGACAACAATCTACTAATTGTGGGATCCACTGTGACTACAGTCTATGACTAATCCCTGTATATTATAGAGGTTTACAGGATGAAAACACAATTCATTTGGGAACAGAGATCGTAACAAGCTTTATATATGTGGTTTTTTTGGGGGGTGGGGTTATCACACTTTTGACCTGGAGCACAGCATAGAGAACTGCCATCCAGTGAGAAGATAATGATGATGAAGATGGTGATGCCGATGACAATTACACAGTCTCAGTCATTCAGGACAGGACTGTTCTTCTCCAGACCAGATGCATTTAAACTATATTATACATGCAATCAGATGGGCCAGGCAAAACCTACTTTCACAAATAACAGTGAAAAAGGACCTGAAGGTTTGAAGCTGTGTATCAGAGCTGGCTCATCAGGAGTGTTGGTATGTACAGTTCTTGAGTCTATCAGGCTCCAGTATCCCACACTGACTGATATCCAAATGGAAGTGCCCATACTGCTTGCTGGGGAACAGAAGATTTGAAGATGTGGCACACATTTTCCCATCTGTAATCAAGTCTCTAGTTCTCTGTCTGTCTGAAACCATTGAGAAAGTGGGTATTGACCTGAGCAGGCCGGCCCTCCTCCATCTCCACATTCACGACTTCGGCCATTCACAGATAAAGTTTCACAGGAGCATGAAACATGGTAAGTGGGACTTCAAAAAATACAAACCCTAAAATATGCACAAACAAATCTGTGTATAGACCAATATTTAAACAGCTGGAGCAATTTCAAGCAAGAAAGACTATTGTTTAACATTTATCCTTATGTTTCAAGTGAAATGTTCTGTCATTTTGCCCCATGTCACCCTTTCAGTTCACTGCAATGGGACATAATCCTCTGCAGGCAACTCTCTAGGCTCAGTCACATGTATTAATTAGTTGTGCAGACATCCCCCGACCAATGTACTATGAAACCATTTCGCAAAGTGGTGAGACCAGAGTCCCTAGCAGTACATCAAAGTTCCAGATCAACAACACTATATAAAGACAATCATTACAGTAATAACTCTTACAAAAATACACTTTTATTATTTCTCACACTAGAAAAAAAATACACAGTCCTCATGTCATGTTAGAAAAGTAATATTCTACTCATATTTTACTTGCAAAGAAATAAATCTCACGTGAAAAACCCCTCCAAATTATACAAAATTGTGATCAACTATAAAAATATAAAATTTCAAAATGTCAACATTCTTATTTAGTAATTTAACTGAAATTCTTTCTATGTCATGTAAAATTAGAACACAAGTAAATTATATCTCAAGCATAGATTCATGTATTAAATAGTATTAAAACTCACTTTCATGAGATCAAAATTTCATTCCACAATCCTATATAGGTAAGAAAAATGAGCAAATTTTAGTATTTTTATCAAATTATAGTGACATTAGTCATGATTTTAAGTGATTACTTTGAAAGGAACTTTTTTAAAGACTTGATGCTGTAGGAAATCCTACAGCCAGAAGACTTTCAGTTACCCGCCCACTAGGGCGTGGCCTCTTATACTATTTATGCCAATGTAAAGTGTGCATCTGGCCTCATTTCTGGCTGTAGGATTCGGTTGCTGTTCTCTGTTCCAGCAGAGGATATTGATTTGTGAGTGTACCCCTAAATAAATAATCATCTATTATTCTCAATTCTGAGCTAGTATGGCATTTCTTTCAAGAGTCCTTCTTCAACTTGAAATCTCCAAAATCAACATTTAGTACATTGTACTTGTTGTAATACTGAAATTTGATGATCATTACAAATAGAGGAACAAAGAAAGACCGTGAAGCATTTTGCCATTTAAGGGACAACAGCTGCCACGAAAATTCTGTAAACACCCTAAATGCCAAAATGTAGCACTGTTGAACAACAAGGTCTATGATCTATGGAAAGGGGACACATACCAACTTTGTGGGTACAGCAACACATGAGAGGAAAACAAGCATGATACGAATGAAGCAGGAAAATAATTCAAATTCACTTAGTGAGCTTTTAAAAAACAGCCATTATCAGGGCGATGCCAGTATCAGTGAGGCTGCAGCTAAAGAAGTCCAACATCCCTCTTGACCTGCTCACCAAAGAAAATGCATTAAAAATTCGAAAGGATAAAATAGCAAGATAGAGACAACCACAAATCAAATTATTTTTACATGATTTTACAGTACACATGAAAAAAATGTCAATCTGCTGATTATTAATGTTGCCAAAACTGGAGAAAGTTCTTGTGGTTAAAATAAAAGCAAACTATGCATAAATATATAGGAGGAACAAAACATTTTTTTTCTCATAGGAGTACTGTAATTTGGCTTAACTGGTAGGTGTTTCTGTAGGAATAGAGAATGAGAGTGTACTTAAAAACAGATACAATTTCATATTCATATATAGTAATTTTTCAAATGATGGTAGGAAGAAAATCTCCATAGGAAAAAAAATGAAAAGATTATAAATTTAAAATAATCTAAGCTATAAAGACCAAAGGGAGAATCTGTTCACATTTTTCTGCTTTCAGGTCAATCTAATCAGTTAGATTTTGCTTAAAGTAAACAAAATCCACCACCAAGAACTCACATGATGAGCTACATGGTAAAAGATATACAGTTATTCCATCTTTGTAAAAATTCATTAGTCTTTAAAAGGAAAACAAGAAAGGAAAAAAAAAAAACCAGAATGGAGCTGAGGTCTAAAAAAAGTAGCTCAGCCACTAAGAGTACTTGCTACTCTTGCAAAGGACCCGGGTTCCAGCACCCACATAGCAGCTTACAACTATCTGTAACTCCAGTTCCAGGGAGCCCAACTCCCTCTTCTGGCCATCAAGGGCTCAGCAAACACATGGTCTACATACACACATGCAGGCAGAACACTAATTAACAAAAATAAATATGATTTTTTTTTCAATGAAGATGGTCTGCAAAAGTCTCCTAATACAGCTCTTGCTGTTCATAATTTGGTTTTAATCTATTCTTAAGCATATACTATTACTCTTCCCTCACTTCAGATCACATTGCATAATCATGAGAGAATTAAGGGCAAAAAAAAACAAACAGCAAACTAAGGAAGCACCTTTCCTGAACACAGAAACTCCTGAGCTTTTTTTACTAAGAAGAAAATGCTTTTTCAAACACCAAGGAAACTTTAGGAATGTTTTGGAACTATATTCTTAAAGAAAAGTCTCAAAGATAAAAGTCATAAATCCATCATGCCTATAACTCTTCCAATAAATTCCTTCTATTTACAGCACTAGCAACAAAGTACCATTCACACATATCCCAACATATGTACCAAAATCTACCTAGGATTCCAGGGATTTGATGATACAATAGCACACATTGGCTTAATTTATTTAGTGGTATCATTAAGTTGGCTACATTTCTTCAACTTTGAAATCTACTTAAAATTACTTAAATTTAAATTTTCTTAAAGTTGATGACCATCAGTCCCTTCAAGATTATTTTTTGTATTTGTGTGAATTATCCAAATGATATCATTTCAATTATCTGCACACTAAATATATCAATAGTCATCAAACTCCTAAATATTTTGAGATTATAAGTAAAGAGAATGACAGAAAATGTCACATCATAAAACAATTTACCGTTGTCTTTTCATATATTTACTTTACATATTTAAAGATAAGGTATATTTATATACAGAAATACATTTGATTTTCTAGTCTGTTTTATAAAGTATCATTATTACTAAATGAAATGAACTAAGCAGGAGGTTTTCCTTCCTTTGTACACTCACCTCACTTTTACAGTGTGTAAAATGCCCACTTTATTCTCACCTAATATTCATTTACTGATGAACATGTCTGGAGGCTCTAATTTAACAGTTTTGTCTTTCCAATATGAGCAGCATTTGAAACGTGCACAGGAACATGAAACATTTTGGTGACTTAATGGTCAAAATGAGTCAGCCTGAAATTGCTTTCAAATAGAAAATCTGTTGTAATTTCAAGCTACAGAGGAATTAACCAAGTGTAGAATCATGATTAATTATTTTGAGCGTTCCTAGTTCTGGATAGTAAACCAATTACTGAAGACAACAGAACACAAAATAGTATTTTGTGGAATGCATATTTTATTCTAAATTCAGCCCCTGAAGTAAGTAAGGTTAACCTTAACTGCTTTTTGGTGGGTAGAAGAAAGGGGCAAGGTTGAAAAAGGAAAGTCAAAAAAAAAAAAAAGGTGCAAACATAATTCATGCAGATGACTTCACACGTGTTAGCTGGCCATATTAGTATACTTGTTTTTCCCTAATTACAAATTCTATACTTTCCTTTCATGTACTGATACATAAATAACAGTCATGTGCATATTTGTAACACTCTTCTAAACAAGCAAGTGATTGCTCTGGCTAAATGGTATCTCCCAATAGGATTACAGGGTATATTATGTTGGCATGAATTAGTTTGTTAGGTAAATAACCTTAAATGTGAAATAGCAATCAACAAGTATGCATAAAAATCATTTAAATGTGTATGGTGTGCTTTCCTGAATTGAGTGATTCTAGTTTGTCTATCTCAAATTCCCCAACTCCTAAATATGGAAATTAGTGTGAGTGCCTAATTACAACAATATGGAAGTTCTTAAATATATTCTTTAGTTATCTGTCACTTCATAAGACTGCCTTTTTTCTTTTGATAAAAGATGAACTTGTCTATTAAATTTTTGGATGTAGAAGCAGAAATTCCTGTAGCTTCCAAAACAGAAAAATTGAATGTTTTGTAGCAAATTCTGGTTTAATGACATTAATTTAGTAGCCATCAGCCTCTAAATGATAGTTAATGTCACAAGACTGAATGAGAATCCCAAGGACAAGTACAAATGGGAAAGAGGCTGAATCTTCTTCCTCCAGCCCTTCAACACTATGAGGTCTAGAAAAAGAAAATCCAGTGGGCTGCAGACATCTGGCAAAATACACTGTATTCAGGGCAGTGCAGCAAGGTCTAGTGGCATGAAAAGCAGACACTGAACAATGGACATTTAATCCAGAAGGTTATTGTTGAAATGTGTCCATGAACCCAGACAAGATACCTCCAATGGTGCAACAGTGGCCCTTTCATCTTGGAGAGAGCCAATAGCTGTCTAATTGGATTTCATGCTCACTAATGGGGGGGTACTCACACTTGATACTGTAAACCTGGCCAATCGTCCATGGCTAAAGAAGTCATTGATCCTAAAGGAGAACCCATCACTGTCACTTTCCTAAACTAATATAATTTCAGGTGATGCTTTAAGATGATATTAATGCACCTGGCTAAAAAGAAAAATAAATGTACACGACACATGGGTTAAAAGTTCTTCTGAGGTAATTGTTTACCCAAATATAATAAATATTATGTAATAAAAGAGAGCTGCAGGAATGATGTCATTATCTACCACTGCTTCAACGTGAGCTTTAAAGGCTTCTGGAAAGAGTGCTTTAACAAAGGTATGTCTACAATATCAGAATTGTAGTGTCACAGGATAGAAAACATAAATGTCTTATCAGGTCGTAGTTAGACCCTGTCACCAGATTGTCATTACATATTAAGGTTTCCCCAAGTGTCCTAGCTTTTATAAATGGACTCCACACTGATTATAGCAGGCAACAAATTTAAACTACCCATGGGTCCCAGAATGAGTTGAAGACCATTCCTTCCCTCAGCCTTCAGAGGATCAAGAAATTGCACAGCTACGGTTCTAGAAGCAATAAGCACCGGAGGAGCAGTCATGCCCCTTAGTGCTCCTCCATTAGCCCAAGTCCCACAGGCCAGAGAAAACGGCAGCAACATGGCCAGACAGTAAGTGCTCCACGTTCTTTGCATCTCTTTGCCAAAACCAGGCGGTTTTAAGGAAATTGGCTACTAATGATAAAATCCTGGTGATACACACACATAAAACTTCTAAGCTGGACCCAAGTAATAGACATTCTTAAATATGGCACTGAATATAAACAGCTCTGGCCATGTGTTAAAACAAGGCATTCCAGAAACCACTGTGAAGATGCACAAACATTGAGTACAAAGGCTTGGCTTCAGAACTCTTACAAGTTATAAACATGTCACCAGGGCTTTCAACAACTAAAATGGACAAATATCAGCCCCTTTCCCCTCATTTGGAAATGTTTATGTATTCAAAGCCACGTCTGAAATGAAAAATTTTCCCCTATAGTTTATTCCTTTGAGAACTGCACTCTTTTTTTTTTGACAGCAATATGCAGTTCCACGCAGTCCCACCCACTTCCCACTGCTTTTCAGACTCTTGTGGCAGAAGCGCCACCAAAATACACATGCATATTCATGAGCTGTCTGAAGCATTAATTCCACACATGGCAATATACACTTGCATCTGCAGTTAGAGCTCCTAATTTGCAGAAGCAAATATAATGTGTCTAAAGATCTTGATGAGTGAGTCTTTCAAACGCAAGCCCACAGCATTAAGGATCTTGGTATCCTTAATTTCAAACAGCAATTGGATAAATCTCCTGACTACCTAATATAATTCCTTCCAAGAGTATCACTATATGAACATGATTATTGCCCATGCTAATTCCCTAATTTGCTTCTTATGCCTGTGTCAGGTCATACATATTCATATCAAAGCCCTTTGGTAGTGTAGCCTTCTACTCATCTTAACTAAATTCTACTTGCCATAATATAAATGTATTTTCCCATTCTAATTTATGAACTGGCTGGGAATAAACATATTACAGTGACTTTTCACAGTACAGAAATACCCGAGTCTTTGTTTTGGTCATCGTTGGTATAGTAGTTGAAACTTTGTAATAAAACTGTAAATAATCCGTTACGCCACCGACTCTCCTCCTTTTCTGTGCAAGAGTCTCACTTCTGCCTCTGAGTTCTCATTTTGCCTCAGTGGCTGGAGAGTGATCTGCTTTTCCTTCTCTTGCTCTATCTGGCAGCTGCTTAAGGCAAGAAAAGCCCAGGCTTGTTAATTCAAAACTCTTAAGCAAAGAAATGTGTACTAGCAAAGTGTTGGACAAATAAAGAATTAAAGGATTACTGTAGAGCTAAAAGTATTAATAGCGTGCAAGAATCCAACTTGGAGGCTTGCTAAATCCTTGGCAAAGGCCAATTTGACAAAAATCATTAAAAGGTGAAAAGCTCAGCTGATCAAATCGGTGGTTTCAAAAAGCAACACAATAAGTCGATTCTGCCAACCACTCAGACTTTCGAGAAGATGGAAATTTCCTTTCTTGGCTCATGAATTATATGCTTATTCATGTTGATTTTATCAATCATCTCTTAGAGACTTAAGAGACACACGAAAGTGCTCAGGATTCCTGAGGAAGCCATATAGCCTGAGCTGAAATTCTGGCATTTATTGCACATATTCTAGTCTCCTACAAAGGCTGCAAGGATGATAATCACAAAATGTTTATTAAGGCATCTTGTAAATGAACATAAGACACTGAGAAGCAAAACGTCTTTAGCAGCACTTCACAGTCTTAGAGACAGTCTTTGGAGAGTTAAGTACAAATGTTTATCCTCCAGAAAGACCTAAGTTATTTTAACATATCCTCAGTATTTGTCAACTCCTCATTTCTGAATAGAGCTACTCACAAGAATGTATTGTCATTCTCAAGTCACTACATACAGTACTTTGGGGTCAGTGGTACTTGCAAAGGGTGGCCAAAGAGAACTTCATAGTGCCCCATTCCTAGGGCACTCTACCCTCAGTTTCTCCTCTCAGGCTCTCAGCGGTCAGTCTTTTCATGATTCCCTGACTGCCACCTGTCAGCATGTCTTTGTGGTTATCTGACTGCTTCAAAGGCCATAAGCACAGTTACAAGAGGTTCCCAGTGCCCCTGAGGGAAGCACACTCTATCCTGGGGTGGGTCATGAGCATATTTTGGAAGTTGCATTTGAAATAGAAACAAGATTATATATTGGCAAGGCCACAGTATGTGAACAGAGACCCACAGAGCTAAGCTTGGATTTTTCTTGAGAGCAACATTTCAGTGACACTAATTCTATTTCAGGTGAGATGGGGGAACAGAACCTACCTGTGAAAGACTGGGTCGCTACACTTCTGTAGCTTTTCAGTCAATCTAAAGACAAAATAGAATGCCTTATCCACTTCTGTCTCTTTCCATGTTTGCCATCTACCTGATAAGACTCCAGGAAACCATTCATCCTTTTAGAAGAAAAATAGCACATGAAAGAGAAAGAAATAACTTTAAAACACTTAATTTTTTCAGTCTGTGATAATGAAATAATGTTGTGCAATATTTGGATATTTTCAGATTATATATCAAGCAACCTGGTCAACTTATCAAAAATAAAATAATATCTCTCTCTCTCTCTCTCTCTCTCTCTCTCTCTCTCTCTCTCTCTCTCTCTCTCCCTCTCTCTCCCTCCTTGGGGCTGGAGAGATGGCTCAGAGGTTAAGAGCTTCTTCTTCATTCACAGTTTACTGATAACAGACTNTATATATCAAGCAACCTGGTCAACTTATCAAAAAAAAAAAAATATCTCTCTCTCTCTCTCTCTCTCTCTCTCTCTCTCTCTCTCTCTCTCTCTCTCTCTCTCTCTCTCCCTCCTTCCCTCCATGCTGGCATATCAATGAATGCTACATTCTTCTTCATTCACAGTTTACTGATAACAGACTGTAATCATGCTTATAAAATAATTCCACAGAAAACCCCACAATAACCTTTAATGAAGGCACAGTATGACCCAGTCTCTTAGTAGACAGACCAGCCACCTCTGTGCCTTCAATAAAGGCATAATGACGTTGCCTTCAATAAACATAAACAGGCAGTAGGGAAAGAACAATCCAGACCACAGTGTGGTCTTAAATCCCAGGCATCCGTCAGACCCCACATTCCACAGTTCGTCCTTTTGCTAATATAAATGGATAAAGTGAGGAAGAGAAATGTCAGTAAATGATGCTGCCCTCTTTCTGGTGTTGACTTTCCTTGTGGTAGCATTCACGGTTGGGCTTCCTAAGGGTAATTCTGCAGCATTACCTGCTATGTTGCTTTTCTTCAAAGTATGCTTACTTGAGAATGAAAGCGATGGGAGATATTACTGGAGTATTCAATAGACTATATGAGTAGCCAAAGACAATCATCAAATGGTAACATCTACACTACTAGAGTCTATATGTCTTACTGATATATTCCTATGCTGGTGGGAGGCCTTCCATGAATGTTTATGGAAGGATGCAGGGAAGGAGAGAGGAAATAAATGAACAGAAGGAAAGAAAGAAGGAATAAGAGAGGGAGGGGGAGGAAGGGAGCAAAGGAGGGAGAAAATGAGGGAAGAAGATGAGTTAACTTTTGCAAAAACAATAATCATCTTACTTGAGGCAACAAAAAACTATAATAAAAATAGTTCCAGCTTCTAAACACTTTGTCCTGCCTCTTACAAAATGATCTGCAGATAAACATGAAACAGACATATTAAGAAAAGAATATAAAAATGAAACATCTAAGAAGAACTCGGGTTCCAACAAAAGGAACATTCTGAAACCACAACTGAAAGCAAACACATGCCAATGAGATCAGCCATTCAAAGTCTGGGGCCACAGGAGGCCATGGGAGCCTTGGAAAGAAAGCTTTTACAAATTAACAAAGGTAGGACCTTGTTAAATTTACATTTAAAACAGAGCAACAAAGTATCATCTTTAGAATGACACTGTTAGAATGGAAAATGATGTAAAGGAAACTGTAATTCAGTCAGTTGCAACTCCGGAAGAGATGGGAACCTGAAGAAACCATCAGTGATTATATCAAGTTATCCAAGGAAAAATCCCTATCCGGTGAACTGATAGAGCAGTGAGGTTTTCCCATAACCCAGAGAGCATAACACTCAAGACTAAACAATTCCTTAAGTTTCAATTCTGAGGCAAATAAGAACTCTCCCATTTCTGACTCTGCTCATTAGGTAACTTGTTATGCAGAGACACTGCCTAGGAAATCCATACCAGCATCACTGTGGACTCTTCCATATACAATCTGATCCAGGAAGCATTCCCCACATCTTAGCAACCTGCATCCATTTTCATGGTTCGTGGTAAATCAGACTAGATAGAAAACATTTTAAAATCTGAGCACTAAAAATTGCACCTCCAGGAACCAGGCCATGCATGACTGGCATTTCTACATTTCTCCAAAATACTTCTCTTTGTTGCAGACTTGAAAGGCTTCTTGAAATCAATGGAGCATAAAAAATGGGCAGAAATTGTGGACAGAACGTTCCAGGTGGAGAACAAGTAAACGCCCAAATACAATACAGATGTGGAAAAGACTACAATTCTATAGTATACAAAGTCTACACACAAGAATACTATAAAGGCTAACTATAATAATTCTTGAGGCTGTTAAATGACCAAACTAGAAATTTACTAGCGGTGGGAAGCCACTAACCTATACAGTCTTATTAAGATGGATATCTGAAGTGGTACCTGATCCAGGGAGCTTACTGCAACAGTCTAGACAGAGAGGAAAACACCCTGATGGGCAAAGCCAGGGTTGTTGGTGAGATGTGGATGTTAGACTCGAGAAGAGGACACTAGTGGGGATGAGCTGGACACTTGGTTGGACCTGCAGGCACATTAGTTTTACCTGTGAAATTGACAAGACCTAGAATTACATGGGAAGATAGTCTAAATGAAGAATTGCCTATTTCAGGTTGGTCTGTACACATGTTTGGAGTGGGATGTCTTGATTGACAATTGATGTAGGTAGGAAGAGCCAGCCTGTTGTGGACAGCACTATTCCTTAGGCAGTGAGTCCTGTCCTGAACAGTGAAAGAGAAAAGAAAGCTAGCTGTAAACAAGGAAGCAAGCAAGCAAGCGGGTCTGCATCCATTCATTTATCTACTGCTTTTTACTGGATCAGACTAACTTCCCAAGTTCCTGCTTCAACTTCCACCAGAATAACAGGATCTAACTTGGAACTGTAAGCCTGATAAACCATGTCACTAAGTTGCTTTTCACTGAGCTATTTTAACACAGCAACAGAAACAAAACCAGTGCAATTTGAAGACCATGTATATAGAAGACTTGGTGCTTAACCAAGGCTAGCCACTACGAATACAAAGGTGTTTTGTGTTTGAATTACTGACCTGGTGCTAAAGCATCAATGTATATTAATTATTTTAATTTCTAAATATTACTATTTAACATCTGTAATGGGGTTCAAAATTCTAAACTTGATCTTTCTTGCTACTATACAGCTGCAAGGACTTAAGATTTTCTGAATGTTCAGGCAATCCATAAAAACAGACAAATGCTATAGGCGAGAGAACTGTCTAGAAACATGTTAGGCAAAGCCAAAGAGAAAGTTCTTCAAATAATGGCCTGAACACTTATCACCCAGCATGGATACCAAGAATTATAAAACCAGCTGGACTCTTCTGTATGCTGTGACCCTGAAAACATGTGTAATGCCTCTGTTTCTAGAGCTCATTTCAGCAAAGCAATAGTTAGAAAACAACAAGGACACTAGTTTCCCAGCAAGTGATTCCCCAGGAAGACTGGAAGCCCAAGGCGTCTTTGTAGTACTTTCTTCCCTTAGAATCGCAACTAAGAAAATACATCCTGATGCTTAAAACAGTTACCACAGCAACAAAGTGAACAGTTAAAAGGCAATGAACTTAATCAATGCAAGTCATTGTTGGAAAGATTATCCCTTGAGACAAATCTCTCACTGCTAAGATTATTGCTATTTATCTGAAGTGTTTTCTGAAAAGGTAAGAATGAGTGACTGAGGGCTTCCAATCAATGAGACGGTGTCTTTTTTACTTTCAATGAGCCAAGCCTCCCTGTAGACCTGAGTTGCACTTTTAATCATGGCATTAATCGATAACAATTATACCCAGGAGAACACCAACATGGGTTTTCCAGAAAATCTCATAGGGCTTAAAGTGCTCTACTTGTAGAAACAGTCGATAGCATGTGTTTAAAAACAGAATTCGGGTTGGCTCTCTCCATTTCCCTAGAGCAGATCTACAGTGCCACAGACACCAATGGGAGCAAACACGGTGCTGTGCAGACTTTCCCACACTTCATAATTCCCTGGAGATCTCATGGAAGTGCAGTCTCTGACCCTGTTGATCTGAGACATGTCCCAAGATCTGAATTTTCACAACCTCCTCGATGATGCCCCTGTCCTCAGTCACCAGACCACACCTGAGGTACATGATTTAACTTCACTAGATGAGTCAGAAGGAAAAAAGAAAAGCCAGAAACAGAGGTTGAGGGATGCATACGAAATTAGAATTGAATGAAAGCAGAAAAGAGTAATGCTAGACTTAGCTCAAAGAGTCATGATTTCTAACTATATCCCAAAGATCCTAGTTGTTATCTGGAATATGAATGGACATTACTCTAATAAACAATAGTAATCATAGGTTCATGGCCATGTAACTGAACCCAACACAAGGAAGACGAATAGCTTCCATTTGTCAAACAGCTGCTTTGTGCCAGGCATTGTTCTAAAGGCCTGATGCAGAGCAAGTAATTTCTCCCATGAAGAAGCTTTGTGAGGTGGGATTTCTACCACCATCCTCAGTCTCTGGATGTGGAAAGGGCGAGGCCAGGGAGGTTAAGTTGCTTGGCTGCCATCAGAGGGCTGTTTAGTGAAGAAACTAGGGCTTATCCTGTCAGTCTGCCTGGTAGTCAAGGCTTTGACTTCCGGGCAGGGGCACTAGGAGTACTAAGGGGAACTGTGAAATCACCCCAAAGTGACACAAGCCCTGTAAACCGCCAGCAAAGCACACTAAGTAACAGGGGGGAAACGAAAAGAATAACAAGAATAACAAGTCAGAGAACTGACGAACTGGACAAGGAAGTAACTTTTTGGACAAATCAGATTTAGGAGTGATATTGCATTACCCACCCAGGCTCTGATATACATTGAGCAAAAACCAATCAGCCTGGCAAATAAGCACCCAGGAGACAAAAAGCTAAGCCAGTCAAAAATCTCACCAACTGCTGGAGGACACAAACAGTGCATCTGTGTGAATTACAAAGAAAAGAGAAACTCTCAAGGACAACAGAATCATGATTATTCTTACATTAATCACCCAGTTTACAGATTATCTGGGCCCCTTGCTGGGTCTCCTTCTTCCTCCTACAGGATTGATTGGACATTTTGCTTCTAATTAGCAACTTTCCAGAGTAAGTAGGGAGCAAGGGTGACAATCAAATCAGTTTATTTCGCTCTTGCTTGGGGAGCTAACAATAGGTTTGGGAGAAGGAGGTTAGGATATGAAACTAATGATGCAAATACAGTCTCATTAATCCCATTTTCAGGAGCTTTCTGGCCCTGGCCCGCGGGCTGCAGAAGGAAGCGCACCACATGGGGACAGTCAGAATTCTGCAGTTTGTGCTAAAGAACAGCCAACTCTCTCTACAGAGAATGCTCAGGTCAGGCCCAAGAATAAACAAAGCAGACTGTTTAGTTGTGTGCTGGGAAGCGCTGTTCAGAGTGTTCAGATAGACCTAAAACCAAGTCTGACCTTAGGAACTTCTGAGTATCAGCGAGCCTAATGCAACTTTCATGGAGATGCTCATGGCAAATTGGAACACAGCAGGAAAAAGAGAAAAACCCTGCTGGAGTTTCAGAAGTCCAGAAGTACTTGGTGTGTGACTATTCACAAGTACCAACATAAAATCACTTTTTTTTTCCAAATCAGAGAGGTCTTTTGACCTCCACCCAATATTGATATGTGGTCATAAATACTACTTCTTTTGGGCTGGAGGGATGGCTCAGCGGTTAAGAGCACTGACTGATCTTCCAGAGGATCTAGGTTCAATTCTCCCAGCAACCACATGGCAGCTCAACAACCTCCTGTAATTCCAAGATCTGACACCATCACACAGATAAACATGCAGGCAAAACACCAATGCACATAAAACTAAAAAGCAAACAAACAAGAAAACTATTTGTTTTTCCTTGTTCCCTCAGCAACTCTATTTATATGCGTCTAAGGTGAGGCAATCTAAACTTATTATGCTAGGACCTTGGCCTATGCTTACATATTTTCACATGTTTTAATTTTATCTAAATGTTTTCCAACAGCATGTTCGTTTGTATAAGAACCATTGTTTCAAGACACAAATCATGTCTTTAAGCTCCAATGAAAACAATTCAGGCTTACTTATGATTTGATTTCAACAGACACATACACACGTTTCACACTTTCAGTGATATTTAGAATACGTCTCACTAGGTCTTACGGTGTTGACATTAGCATGGTACTCAAGAAAATGCTTCCAGGTGGCAGGCACCTGCTCTAGCTTTGAAATATCAACCGGCAAACCTCCACTCAGACACCGAGATGGAGACGAGCAGCAATCTATACATTTCACCAGCTAGTAGTTTTGGCGGAGCATTTGGAACTGGCTATAGCCAGCTGGGCATTTTGCCATTTCCTTGAGGCAAAATTAAAGTGGAAGACGCAAGGGTTTTATTGTAATTTCCCACCACATATTTATATCATTATGGGTTTTGTGCTGGTCTATTCCCCACACAGTCGCACTGAATATCTTCTCATTATATCACTGAGATCTGTAGCAAATATGGGATGATGCGATGAAAACAAGTGGGCGCTGTGTATGAGAGATGATTGCTAAGACAGCACCATGCCTATCACAAAGTGCCACATAATTTGCAGGGCCCCTTATCTGAAAAAAGTAGAGAAAAAGCACCCTTAAAGGCACTAAGAATCAAGACCGTTCCTTTTTCTCTGCAGTTTCTCCTTCATGGTACTGTTGCTTTGCTATGTATGGACTGAGAAGACTACAGTGCCTTCTGAGGATCTGCCCCGCTAGGGAACCACAATAGAAACAATGGGTCTCCACGCTAAGGTTTGCAGTCTTTCCCACCAGCCACTAGAACAGTGGTGTGAGGTGTGCCTACAAGGGAGGTCCCTCTAGGTATCTCTTTTGTTCTAGGCTCACAGCCCAATCCACAGGCTGGCGAAGGTCTCTAAGGAGAATTCTGATCCCTAGGAAGAAATCACTGATATCTAGATGAGGGCTGAGAGAAGGGAGCTCTACCAGATGGGGATGAATACATCAATGGCCTTGCCTGAGACTCTAGTGGCTCTTCCTTAAGGCCATGGGGCTAAAGAAAGAAGCAGCTATTGGGAAAAGTCAGGAATGAAGTCATGCAGGATATGAAATCCTAGGAGGTGAGGAGCAAGCAGCAGACAGTAGCAAAAAAAAAAAACCCATCGCAAGACAGCAGCACCACAAACCAAGACTGCAAGGCTATACCATTACCCCATCACTGACAGAACAAAATGCAAAGGAAAACTGTAAAGTCCAGGAGAGGAAGACGGAGCATTAAAGCCCAACCTGAGCTTGCTCATCACAGAGAGGGGAAGCCATGCGGGTACAGGGCAGCAGCTCAGGCCTGCGCTCGCTTCTGCAGCAGACATCGTACCACAGACAGTAGGCCGTGGACATGGCTCCGCTGCAGGAAGTCATGGCTCTGTGTGTGTTCCACGTTTTTATTTAGTACAACTAAAAATATGTGTCTGCACTTAGTACAGTTTTCCAAACTGTAACAGTGAGAAAATGTATAAAATATCTCTTCATTAGTTTTTAAGCCTGAATATTTGAATTATCTGCACTTACGCGTGTGCTCACACGTGTGTGCACACGTGTGTGCATGGCCTACTTCAGGGACCATTGCAATACACAGAAGACGATTACCCATTCTGCCCTTACCTCTATATGGTTGTGAAAAGAACGTGTTACCATGGATCTGAGAATAGGAGTGTGTTTAGATATAATTCTTACTAAAACTTTCCTTTTTATTTGACTTATTTATTTTAAAATACATTAATTGAAATAAAATGATATCACTTTCACCATCGCCTCTAGCCTCCCAGCCTTCCCCATGCTCCTTTCTCATTGATGGATTTTGTTACATATACATATTGCACCGTAGGACACAAGGAAGGATCGGAACTGGATTGATGTGCATGCATATCTGTAACGTTTTACTGATCCCTATGTCTTCTCTATGGGGTCTGACACATCTTTAATCTTATTCCCAAATAGCCTAAAAATATAGTTTTTATTATAAACAGCATTTATTTTCTATGCCAGTGTGCTGCTTTGGGTATATAGGAATTTACTTTTCAATTGTATACATATACATAAAATGCAATATATTTTGATCCTATTTTCCATGTTCATGATAAAATGAAAATACAAACGATACTCTGGGACTCGGCATGACAGCCCTTGACTATTAACCTTTCTGTACACAGGAAGCTGAGGCAGGAAGGTCATGTCGATAAGACAATCTGGAACAGTAAGACCCATACGGGGAGCTTCTGTCAAAAGGAAAGAGAAAGCAAAAGCAATGTGATTCTGGCCCCCTCAGAAGCCACCTATGGGCTGCCAACACGCCAGGAAATGACCTCACTCCCACGGGCATGCAAGCTGGACCTAAAAACAAGAACACATCAAGCTGGGAGCGGGGTTGGTAGAATAGGGGAAGAGCTGAATAAAGGGCAAGAACAGGAGGGTGGGTTTGATCAAAACACATTATATGCACCTATGAAAGTCTCAAACAAGTCTAAAGGGCTCTAGGAACTCGAGAGTCATCTGCACAGAAAACATTCCTTTACTCACTAGTCAACTCTATGTAGAAAACCCTAAGCCAACTTTAAAATGTTATATTCCTGTAGACTGGAAGATAGACCATGTAACTAACCACTTATAACTGAAAATATGTATTTGCTGCCAGCACAGTTCCTTAACACTTATAGACAAAAGATAAAACACCTGGCAAAGGTCAAAACACCAGAACTGGAATATAAGATGAATTCTCCAGGTTGAGTTTCCAACATATCTGAGCTAGATGAGAATTCTGTGCCTCTTTTCCTGCCTCTCTGTCTGAGCAAAGGATAGAGGGATCCTTTCAAGCCAAAAACTAGTGTGCAAATGTCTGTGGGCCTTGATGTGCTCCACCAAGAGCACCCATCCCTATGCAGACAATGTCAACTGTCTTGATGAAGGAAGAAACCTGCTCTCTACCCCACAGCCCAGCATAGTATACACACTCCACAGAGACCAGCAATTAATATCAACAATACAGCATGTGAGCTCTCAAGAGCTTAGCTCCCAGGTCTCAGTGCAAATTATACACCCCTTTCCTGCACCTAGCGCTGCTTGCTCTATCAGGGGATGCTCATGGCCAGCTTCAGCCTCCAGCCCAACTTTGCAGACACCTGAAGAATGGTGTAAACAAACAAAAAAAAAATTGGGGATCTAAATTAATTTCTACCATCGCTAACTCTGCACCTCTGGTAAACACATTGGGCTGTTCATTAGCAAATGGAAAATTTGAATTTCAAAGATGAATGAATATTCATTCCCTCTAAGTAATTACATACTAAGGTGTTCACATGTATTTATTGAATGAAAGACTGAACTGCTGAATGGATATGCGTAGACAGCTCACTAAGCTGGCTTTTCCTTTCTCTCTAATCACTAAATGTCATGTAGCTTTGTTTTAGAGTTAAAATACCCCCAGCAGAAGGGCAGGAAGCAGAAACAGAGCAGCGCTCTGCCCGTGACCTCACTTGGCTGTGTCGCGCTGTCCCACTACATAATTAATCACTGCCAGCAGCAGTCAGGTGTAGGCATGCCAGTCACTCTCTGGCACAGTTTGCCAGGTGGGGCAAATTATTGCATCTTTGTCTAGCCAAGCTTTGAGCTGTAAGTCTAACAAAAGGCACCTAAGAATCCCGCAAGCCAGGAGAGTAACGTTGGCTGACAATGTCTTCCTTCTAGTGGTGCCCACATTTTTAAGAACACCTAGGTTGCTGGCTATGCAGGCAGACTCAGGACCCTCCTTTCGCCTGGCAAGATCTCAATGACTTCGATTTTATGCCCACATGTGCCTCAACCAGTGTGCACACCTGACATCAACGTACTTTCTCCAAGGTATATTCAAAACCCTCTCTACTCAGCTTAGGCTCGGATCCCAGGCTGGCTGTGTGCCCTGTCTCAGTGATTCCCTGCTGCCTCCATGGCTGGCACCAACACAAATACAGTTTTATATCTCCTCTTCACAAAAAGAATCTGCTCTCTTCTCTAGCTGACTCCTCGGCACTCAAAACTAAGCTAATTATATTTCCTGGAATTTAATTAACTATAAACCAAAGCTTTAATGACTAAGCAAAATAAAGGTAAGCGCCAACGTGAGCTGTGTCACTGCACAATGTGAAGGACAGTGGGAGAAGTCGGCCAAATGCACGGTTTCACAGAATTGAACAATTCCAGTTGATTATCAGCTTTTTTTTTTTTATGGTTTTCAAGACAGGGATTATTTGTGTAACAGCCCTAGCTGTCCTAGAACTCACTTTGTAGACCAGACTGGCCTCAAACAGAGATCTGCCTGCCTCTGCCTCCTGAGTGACGGGATGCACAACACCGCCCGGCAATTCTTAAAAGCTGATTCTTAAAAGTGAATTTTCTAACGTGTGCCGTTAAAATTAACTGGAACTCTCAAATTCACTGATCAATTCTAACTTAGTAAGTTTCTTGGTTAATTTTTAAACTAAAACATTAATTTCTAAAAACATTTTTATAATTGTTTACTTAGTGTAGGGATGTATATACATATAAACCGGGCATGTGTGGAAGTCAGAGGATAGCGTGGGCTTCATATCTTTCTTTGCACCCAGGAGTAGAACTCAAGTCAGCAGGCTTAGTGGCAAATGCCTTAACCTGCTGAGTCATTTTATAGCCAACCAGGACACTGAGACCATTTTTCTATTATTGCTGTGGACTGGTGTCCTGTGTGTGAGGGTGCATGTGTGTATGGTGGTACACATGCCATGTGTGTGCAGGTATGCGTGGAAGCCAAGAACTCAACCTCAGGAGTTGTTATTCAAAGATCATCTCATTGGTCCAGAGCTCATCCAGTTACCCCTGGGATCTACCTTCCCAGTGCTGAGATACAAAGACATGCTACCACAGTGGCCTTTCTACATGGATTCCAGAGATAGAACCTAGGTCACTATGCTTGTGTGGCAAGCACTTTACCCCTGAACAATCTTCCCACTGCCACAGAAGAAATCACACCACAATACTAAGTAACCTCAGCTGGGTAAAGCAGGCATTGAGAATATCTAAATTACTTAAGATAAATCACATAGAAGAGTTGTTTGTTTCTAAATGGCTACTACACACGGTTATACGAATAACACAGGTCTTCATGGTGGATCCACACCCATTCATTACAAGAATTCAGTTTGAAAATATCCCTAGAGGAAAATTATCCCATACCAAATATAAAATAGAACAAAGAAAGGCAAAAAAGCCTATTATAAAGTGGATCATTTTGGCAGAAACAAGGGAGATATTTATTTCTAACAATGTGTCTGTGAAGAGAAGCTGGATAGCATACACGGCATGGAACCGAGGGCCACTGAGGACTTAGCTGGATGCATCTTGTCATGCTCACAATTATCTAGACAATAGATGGGTCTCATTAGCTAATCCTTCCGGTAAGAATGTATACCACAAGCCGGGCGGTGGTGGCACACGCCTTTAATCCCAGCACTCGGGAGGCAGAGGCAGGTGAGTTTGAGACCAGCCTGGTCTACAAGAGCTAGTTCCAGGACAGGCTCCAAAGCCACAGAGAAACCCTGTCTCGAAAAAAACCAAAAAAAAAAAAAAAAAAGAATGTATACCACAATAGTGCCCAATATCATTCGGGGTTTTCTTAATACCTCCAACTGCAACTCTCACAGAATGTAAGGCCAGTTCTACCTCCTCTCTCAATCTCCAATAAACTTCAGAAACTATAACAGCACATACATCGGTCACTTTGACCATGATGCATCCATAGTGAAATACTGTTTATTTTCTTTCTTTTCTGACAGTCTCACCTCAAACTCAGAAATATTCCTAACTCTGATTTCCAAGTCCAAGGGTTAAAAGTACATGTAAAAATACTAATTTCTTGTTTAATTTAAATTTTTCCCACTGTTTGTGTAGGTATCAAAAAAAGGTGTTTTAATAAGCAGAACATCATCAAAAGTTACTCAAAATTCTCCCTAGAACCATTTACTTTGATTCTTCAGGAAGTACAGAAAGTGTACTGGCTAGTTATATGTCTATTTGACACAAGCTACAAGGTATTTGGGGATAGGGAATCTCAATTAAGAAAATGCCCCCACCAGACCAGCCTGTGGTCAAGCCTGTGGTACATTTTCTTGATTGATGGTTGATGTGAAAGGAACCAGCTCACCTCAGGTGGTGCCAGCCCTAGACTGGTGGTCCTGAGTACTGTAAGAAACCAGGCTGAGCAAGTCATGAGGGGCAAGCCAGTGAGCAGAACCCCTCCATGGCCTCTACACCAGCCCCTCTCTCCACATTACCACCCCAGGTGTGAGTCCCTACACTGAATTCCGTTAGTCATGAATTATGCTTTGGGACTATAAGCTGAAGCAAACCCCTTTCTTCCCAAATTGATTCTGGTCTTAATGTTTTATCACAGCATTAGATACAGAATTAATTAATAATTAAGACAGAAAGAAAGCCAGGAGTATGGACTGTCAGCAAATGCTGTGTATCCACATCAGGAGCAGTGGCAGAAACTCACTGTGGAAGTTGACTTTCCCTGCCTTTGAGACAGGCTCACCACTACTTAAACAGCATCACTAAGTTTATAGAGGCTGACTGGATTACTTTTTGCCCATGAACACACATTTAAATATTCTGAAAGACTGATTTGTATCTTTTGTTTTTCTTGTTTGAAACAGGGTTTCTCTGTGTAGCTTTAGTGTCTGTCCTAGAACTACAATTAGCTCTTGAAGGCGAGGCTAGCCTTGAACTCACAGAGATCCGCCTACCTCTGCCTCTGGAGGGCTGGGATTAAAGGCGTGCATGGCCACTACCCAGCCTGATTTTCACCTTAAAACACATCTTCACCCACGCCAATGTTCTCTCCACTTTTGCCCTCTGAAAATTAGGCCTCTGGTTCTCTTAATTTTCTCCCAGTGTTACAGGCCAATTGGCAGGAGTCGTCGCCCCCAGGGTATGATCTCTTGTGTGATGTACAAAATCTCTTTGAGGTAACACTGCCATTGCTGAGAACTCCCATATCCCTACATTCCCAAAGCAACATACTTCTCTTTGGCTGCACCAGAAATGCAGCTACTACGGGCCTACTAGCTTCCAAATAGCTCATTTTATTCCATTTAGTTTAAAAAGTCACAAAAGGCTGATGGATCACAACTAGGTTTTCTAAATATAGGTTCATATATTTTACATGTATTCCTCATAGATTTGGTACTAGTGGGAGCATCTGCTTTTACAGGTGAGAACACGGGTGTAGGGTCATTGTTGAAAGCAAGCTCTCACGCAACATTTGTATACCTGGCATCTGGGGAAGCTTACAGGATAACAAATGTGAGGCCCAGGAACTAGAGAATGTTCTTGTGCTGAGAGTGTGTGAGTACCTGGTGTCTAGGCATTAAATCCTGTCAGCGTTTTTTTGATGCCTGAGGATGAGTGACAACCAATTCACTGAGGCTTCCAAACAGATTACACTTCAAAAAGAGAAAAGACCAACATGTCTTCACACAGAGCTACATGGCTCTCAGGAGAGTGAATTCTGGTGTCCCACAAGCCATGCATGAGAGGAAAGGAAGACCATACCGTAGTGGGCAAGAAGGAGAGTATTATTAACAGATACCCTTCACTGTTTTACAGGGACAGGATGAATTCCAAAGTATCCACTGACCATATCCTCATGACACCTTACAGGGTGGCACCGTCACATATTCCCATTTCACAGATGAGACTATAAGGAGGTCAAAGAGAGGGGCATCTTTGCAAAGGTAGCTGGGCTTTGAAGACCTGGAACAGGTATGGAGCCAAACCAGTAATATCGAGCTGTTGTAAGGCTCCTGGCCTCTGCCAGTCACAGCTTCCATCATGATCACAGACTATACCCTGCAAGCCCACCAAAGCAAGCAAACAAACAAAACCAAAAACAGAATAGAAAAAAAAAAGATTACTGAGGAAGATAAAAGTGTGTAGCTTTGTGGGGTTTTATTTTAGTTTTACTTTTCAGTTAAAAGCATCTATTTTTTCCCCCCGTTGGAAAACTGTCTTCCAAATGACTAAAAGCAGCAGGGAAGGAAATGCTATTTTCAAGTTTCTGGGAGGTCATCCTAAACAATGAAGCAGGGAAACCAATTAAAGTTTTACAAACTGGCATTTGACAGCATCCCTTTACCTGACAGCCTACGCCAATACACCACCACCACCAAGCACTGTGTGGAGGTTGCCCTGTGCTCCCGGGGTGTGAAAATGAAAGATGACCATGCTTGGAAAGCAAAGAGAAGCACATTGTGAGCAAGAAGAAATGTGTGGGGAGGTCTAAGTGTTGAGGAAACAGCCCAGGCTGCTTCTCCACTCAAAGTTTAACCGAGATGGCAGAACAGATGACAAACAGCCAGCAACAGAAACACCACACCACCCAAGGCTCTGCAGTCCTGGGGATAAATACCCAGCTGATTCAACTCAGTGCTAATTTGTTTTCATGTTTAACCACTCTAAACATTTACTCTCTATTAAATATTCATATATATGGTATTTTAATACCTTCGCGGTTTGATTCTCCAAAAAACTATTACATAAGTACCTGCAGTCAAACCAGCATACTTCCCTCATAAAAATAACAAAAGCATTTATTCAAAGATTTAGTATCAATTGCTTGGAAAACATGTGCCTAAAGGAGAATTAAATCCTCTTGGCACTAAACACATCAAATGGATGATTTCATTGATAGAAATAACTCCAACATTTCAGTCTTGAGGAAACTATCAACAGAGCCCACCACTTAACAAACATTGGCATATTCAGTAGGCTCCTTCTGCATAAGCACTTTCTTAAGGCTTATTTGTTTCATTTCTAAGTCAAGTTTCACAAAAAGGATCTGTTTCCACAAATAAAATCATGTCATATTTTAATACTTTTTTTCTTACATTAAACATGGAAACAAACTATTAGTACTTCAAATCCATATTCCAGTCAGTTTAAGGGAAAGTGACAATACTAAATCTACAGATGTTCAGAACCCCAAAATAAAGACTGGTTTTTGAAAGTAGGCAATGAATGCATTGTGTTCTTTAAATAGCCAGTGTCACGAAACACAGTCAGAGGGAAAGAACAACATCCAAGGTTGTCCTCTGCCCTCTACACATGCCATGACAAGGGTGTGCCCTCGCTCACTTAAGAATATGTACATACACACATCACACACAAACACACACATCTACCCATACACATCATACAAGCAAATAGGTCAGCATTAAACAAATAAGTTTGGGGCTTGGTGACAAACCCAAAATGCACATATGTGAACCTAAATGATTTTAATAACAATAAATTTGGCATTGCTATATTCTCCCCACCAAATTAAAAAAAAAAAAACTTGATCTGTAGGAAACACAGAGTCAGTAAGTACAAAGATCATGGTCTTACAACATCCTCACAGAGCTCAGGAAGAAAAGGTATGAGCAAGGAAAGAGAGTGCCAAATGACAAAGCTGATAGAGAAAGATGGCTACTTCCTGTATGCAAACTCCATGTGAAAAAGAAAGAAGAAATGAAAAAGCTTTGACACCATTCTTATGGAACTCACAGGCTAAAGAAAAGGGAAATATAGCTTTGCAATTACAATGCAGTCTTTGAACGAATGGCGGTGTTAGAAAGGAGTGTGTCAGCTGCTCCAAGAAGGTTCACTGAGCCTTTATTGAAAAAACATAAATTCTGTGTCAGGGATTGCAGAAAAGATCTTTACAATGATAGCAAAATAAGTGAGAAGGAAAAATCAACCAACAGCACAAGAGAATGGTAGACAGTCATGAAAGTGTGGGGTGTGCTTCCCGACTCAAAGGGACAAGCTGCAACTGGGGATGTGGCCTACTGAAGATGTAACTGAGGGACCTATCCCATAAAGCCTTGTAGACAGCATGCAATGGAACCATGTAATAATTCTGTGGTGGGGATGATGCAATATTTTCAGAGGAAAATTCAAGTGATGTTTATTTCAGAAAAGATTTCTGGTTGAAATGTTGTGTTTAAATCATCAAGAATCAAAGATGGGAGTTAAAAGAGGGGAGCTGGATGAAACAGTGAAATGTTGAGGCAGCACAAACAAGGCAAGAGGCATAAATGGAGGCAAAATAGAAAACGCTCAGCACCCAGCCCTGCTTGAAGAGGTGTGCTGGGGAGAGAGGTTAAGAGGATGCAGTTCTCTGCAGTCTGGAGAGATGTCTCACTATTTAAGTGTGCTTGCTTTTCTTGCAGAAGACCTGAGTCACAACGGTCTGTCATTCCAGCTCTAAGACATCTAGTACAGGTGCCTCCATGGAGGCACCTGTACACATGTGTATATCACACAATTAATTAAAAACTCAGAGACAGATCTTGGGGTTCAGTCTGACGGTCAGGAAAGCAAAACAGCCAGCCATTGGCTCTTACCTCTACCTCAGTCCTAAATGGCAATCCTGCCTTCAGGAATTTCAGAATGAGACTGACTGAGAGCTGTCTCCTCCTATTGTATTCTTCTCTAGCTCTGAGATTAAAGGCGTACACAACCACCACCTGGTTTCTATGGCAAACTAGTGTGGTACTGGGATTAAAGGGGTGTGTAAACATTGCCTGATCTGTAAGGCTAATCAGTGTGGCTGTTTTATTCTCTGAACTTCAGGCAAACTTTATTATTAAAATACAAATAAAATATCACTGTGTGTATACATACTAATATATAAACACACATATACACATAAATGAAAGTAAGTATCTCTTAACAAATTCAGTTTTGTAGCTCAAACTTTGAGGCCATCAGCAGTAGTAGAGGAAAAGGAGAATTATCTTTCAATTTGTCATAATTGAAATTACAGGTAATAAGCTTAGGTTTCAGAATTTAGACACAGAATTTAGAACTGAGAAAACCACAATGAAATTCCAGAGAAAATCATGTTCAATATAAAGATCACTGATGACAGTATATACATGACCCACTTCCATCTATTTTCAAAGGGAGAGTGGAGATTGAAAAGGATATATATTAAATATATATAAATATAATAAGAAAGGGTAAAAAATAAGAAACAAGAAAAAGTAGAGTCAATATATCCAACAACACATTGTTCATTGTATTATGGGTTAACTCTGGGAAGATCATGCTTTGAACACTTGGCAGTGACCAGTGGGTCTGTGCTGGGATGCTGTGGAACTTGGAGAAGTTGAGGCCTAGAAAGCAGAAGGACATCACAGGGGAGGCTTTTGGAAGTCACACCAGCCCCTGCTTTCTACTGCATATACCGCTTCCTAATGTGCTGTGATAGGAACAGCCTCCGGCCCCCAGGCTCCTGTGGCATGTGCTAAAGAGCTCCCTTGTCTTTGTCCCCAGGGTGGACTGAAGCTCTCTGAAATCAGGGGCCTAAATAAATCTCTCCTCCTTCAAGTTGTCTGCATGCCATAACCATGCAAAAGGCAGCCAAGAGGCTCTGCACACAGGTTAGACACCGAACTTTGGAAGTGCCACCAAGACTCACACACTCACTATGGCCTCCTAGGCACCAGGGGCTTCACTGGAGTGTGACTACCCACCGGTCAACTCTGCAGCTCTGAGAGTAACCTGATGATTTCAGATTTGAGAAGAGAAGGTTCACGCAAAGTTCTCTCCCTGTTCACTCTCCTGATACTCTGAAGAAGCAATGAGGGATGTTAAACAGTGGCAAAATCATGGACAACCAAGGCTTTACACACATGAAGACCTTAGAAAGTAACCCAAGGAAAGAGTCACAGCCTAACTCTTGAATATAGTCACTCTTCTTTGAGTTGCCACTATTGTGTATGTCTATCATGTCTGTGAATACATCCCTCCTTTAATCCTATTGATGGGAAAACCAAACCATTAGCAATGTGCTGCAAACATTCTGATTGTCACACACCAAGCTAGAGGATTCTGAAGTAAACAACAGCCTCCTCCACATGGAATGCCTGCAGATACAGAGCTAAAAGCATGAGTGCCCCACATACATACCCACACTGCTCAGAGTCCGGTCTTTGTCAATGCAACTTTTCAAACACTTTGCCTTTATCACCCACTGCGACCACCAGTCAGGTTCAGTCATCTCTTTTTTTTTTTTCTCTTTTCCCATGGAAACAATGATACCAGTGATCAGCACGTCAGCACAGCAACCTGGTATCACACCTCACTCCATGAGCCAATGTATTCTATATGCCACACTTTCCTTTCTAGATTTCATAATGAATGTACTGCCCAGCACATCAATGTTTTCAGCCTCCTGGGTTCCCAAGGAAAACAGATTGTTTTCCTTGTACAATCCTTTGAATAAATACTACCCAGCCATCTGAGCGCATGTATTCATTACACATGTGCTGTAGAAAACCACCAGTGAAAGATCAAGTTCAGTAGTTTCAAAACACATGACGTAGGCATAGTTTATACAGAATCCTTCTAGCAGATTCTTTGAGAAATAATCTGAACATATTGCACGGACATTTTGTGATCCTTTCGTCGCGTTGTGACTATATCTCCGGGATCAATACTTGTCCTATGCCTTTGTAACTCATCAATGAACTCAGTTCCCAAATGGTGTTGCGGTTTGTCTAGCATGTTAGCAGAATGACAATCTGGACAGATGAGGTGACCTCATGCTGAACCTCCTGAAAGAGGAACAGGACTGTTTATAAATAAAACCTCACGCTGAGGTTCTTTGCTTCCAAAGGAAGAACGCAATCGCTGTCCTTACAGGCAGTGAGTGTGCTGCCCTTTTCTTGAGATATATAATATCTAGACTTGCATCAACAGTTTTGAAAAATGTTGTTCTGACTACAGAATCCTGGGTTTTGTTCATGCATATCTGGAAACTATTCTCTTCAGGGAATATCCCACAAGTAGCGAGGTTGTAAAAGACACATTCTCAACTATGCTACTAGAAAAATACTTCCCCTGTCTTTGATCAGTCCCACGACATTCTCAAAGGGGCAACAGATGAAAGAAGAGCTAAACACTTCTAGGATGAATAAAGGTATTTTTAAAACACTCCCAGAGAAACTTAAAGTCAAGCCAAAGATAAACTATACCAAAAACTAACTGAAGACTTGAAGCAGCATAACTGGGTTTCAAAGCACATTATGAACCAAACAAAACCAAACTCTGACACAAGCTAGATGACCTTAGACAGGTTCCTTGACTTTTCTGACACTCCAGATGGAAGTAATTGAATGCATTATGTGAATAAACTCAGTCTGGCCTTTGATATGTACAGACACTCAGTACTGCCTTCCTAACTAGCTTTCCACTTCGGGTCTGCAAAATGACAGCATCATTAAGGAATTCCATAATTTTCCATTATGTGCATGTGGTTGGCACTGCAATGATTCCTTAGAGGTCGGTAAACAAAGAAGAGCCCCAAATATTTCACTTGATATATATTAAGAAACCATCAAAGGAGATTTCATAAGCTGTTGTTTTGAATGTTTGTAATTTGTAGAGCCTATGTGTTCACAGAACAATGAAATTTTTAAAAAGATCTATTCAAATGCAGACATGTTTAAAAGCATGTATTTTGTTACCATCTATGACCAAGGCTCATAATTTCATTTTTTCCTGGATCCTAAGCACATAGGGTAGATTGTTCCACATAACAAAATTACCAAGTATGAGCCACATCCCACTTTTTCATATTGCCAATTAAGCTGGATCAAATCCACAACACTCTTCAGTGCAGTTCTCCCCTATTCCATAACTTGGCATCTGATGTTAAAATGAAGGCCACGTCCATTTTTTAAAGGCTCTTAAATAACAGGTGAGAAGGCAACCATGAGGATATGGCAACTCTAACTTGTTGAGAGGAGAAATGCTGAAATCTTTGATTCTCAGTTGTAATGATCCAAAACTATCATATTCACATTCATAAACATTTTTCATCTTCAAGCTGAACACCACCTGTTTAGAGCTGAAAGGAACAGGAGCCAACACCTACGCAGAAACAGCAAGAGTGTGTGTATTTTCCATTGTGTATTTTGGCTAGGTCAATATTCAATTTATAAATTCTAAGGCAAAGCCCTACAAACTGCCCCAGTTCTCCCAAGGTGCCGCATTCTTCAGAGCCACACTGCATGTATTCAACATAAGCAGGAGTGCCATCACTGGGCTGCAGTGCCCAAGGCCTGGCAGTTTGTAAATCACTTTTTGCAATGGGAAGGGGGCAGCAATTCTGTACTCGGTAAATACTTAACTGGTAATAATAGACTCCAAATGTTCTAATGCTCTTTTATTCACTTTGGTAAAATAGCATCTGTCATACTTACAGCTTTCTGCCAGAGTCTGCATGGGTCAACCTTAACAATAGCCGACTAGGCTAAAGAATATATTGCCCAAGTTTTGACAACAAGTTTTCACAATTTTCCACTTGTAAAAAGTAAAGGTACGAGCTAAACTACTCTGAAAAACCATGGCAACTTAAAAGATAACCACATGTTAGGTGTGGTGGTTCATGCTTCTAATCCCAGCACTTGGGAGACACATACAACCAGATCTCTGCAGGTTGTACACAAGACTGGCCTGCACAGTGAGTTCCAGATCAGTCAGAGCTACATACAGAGATCTTGCATCAGTAACAATGACAAAAAAGAAACAAACAACAAGATAAACTTGGCTTTTAACTCCCATCCTGCTCACAGCCCTAACCACCATTACTTCAGTACAGCAGCCTCAGGACAGGGCCCTCTCCTTCCCTGCTAAATGAACCCTCAAAACTACAAGTTCATAAATTAAATTACAGCCAACATTATCTGAATATTCTGAGCCCCACACCAATAACATGAAGGCTAACAAACTCCTCAGTTATACCTTCTATAGCAAATAAAGTCTCCAAAATCTAACACGGTGCCTGACACCAACGGAGTGCACTCATGTGCAATAAACCTGCTTACATGACTCACTGAGTTAGTCTACAGAAAGCCTGCTGAGCCCGTTGTTCATGGGTTACCAGTCTAGGATAATAACTGGGAGACAGTTACATAATCAGCCATTAGAAGTTTCTAAGGAGATTCTTAATTGAACATGTACCGTGTTCATTTTGTGTTTCCTTTTGTGTCCTGAAGATTGAACTATGCCTCTGCACAAAACCAGTCAAAGCACTCTACATTAGGCTATATCCCTAACCATTTTATCCTTTGTTATTGGTGTTGCTTTAATTTGGTATGCAGTCTCACTAAGTAGCCTAGGCTAAGTCTTGAACTCACCTGGTTTAGTCCAGACAAAACTTTTACTACTCTTGCCTCAGGCCTCCACCCAGACCAGCTGAGAATTCCAGCCTGTATCACCAGGCTCAGCTTGATGGTGTTTGGTTTGGTTTGGTTTGGTTTTAAGAATTAGAGAGCCTATGACTGCAGAGACTCCAGCATCTTTCAGTGATGACATTATAAACCATAGCTACCCCCTGGTTAGTACATATTAAGAAAAGCAGAGAATTAACACTACAGCAGAATACCCTTTCAGATAAGTGCTGCACTCCATGAAAGTACCAGCATATGTGTGCTATGATGTATAAGAACTTCCAGAATAGATGACCACTTTGTGTTCAAAATAGAGTGAGATCAGTTTTTCCTTGATAAGAAACTGAAAGATACGCAGTCTTCCATGGGATTCGGGAGACTGGCTTTCTCAGGTTCCATACAGACACTATATGCGAGGCATTTCCTAGTCAAATAAAGATAGTTGATAGAGTCCACAAAGCAAAATTATATATACTATAATATTATATATTGTAATATATATATATATAGAGAGAGAGAGAGAGAGAGACAGAGAGAGACAGAGAGAGACAGAGAGAAAGAGTATTTCTTTTCATTGTCATGAGTAGAACGAAACGACAGTGCGTCCCACTGGCAGTGTTTCTGTGTTCAGTTAGCAAGTATCTCATGCTCTATCCCACAGAAATTCATGCTAATTTAATAGAGTGGAATTTTCCTGCCTCGTGGTAGAGTTCTTCCATATATACACATATGTTCAAGGCATGCATATATCTACATATCTTTAAGGATAAAACTCCGCCTAATCAGTGGTTACTTCTGATTGGTTGTCAAGTGTCACTTTCACTTTCTGTCAGCCCCACTTGCAGTACAGATGGAACTGCCATCACTGGCTGGACACACACCTAAGCCTGCGACTTTCTTGTGATGTCCCCTGCTGCTTGCTGGCCCTCATCTTCCCAAGCCATGCCTTATGCTCATTACTTCTCTATCTACTTTGTCTTAGCATCTTTTTACTTCCCTTTGCTTCCCATTCTACTTTATCCACTTCGCTTTCTGCATTAATTCTCCTGTCTCATTTTCTCATCTCAAATCTATCTTTCAAATTTCTGACCTATTAATAATGATAAATCATAGAGAGCCCTTGTCACTATCTGGATCTCCAGGGTTTGGGAGTGCTTATTCTGTCCTAGAACTTATATAGTCACTAAGAAACTCAAATGTAAAGGAGTAATACTGACCCTACATATTGAAAACACACACACGTGCACTTCCACAGCCATATCCTATAAGCCTTACAAAGGAATGACCAGCCAAAACTTGAGTGAATTAGAGAAAATAAATAGATAACAATTAAAATCATTTCTGGGAGCTCTAAAAATGGTTGTTTGTATATTTCATTGATGAGGATATTTATAACCTCCTGAAATCTGCAGGAGTTTGTCATTGTTTCAAGGAAAGAACACAGTGTAAATAATGGTAGGTGACTGACTGCCGTGGTTATTTCTTAAGAGACAAACATTGATGTTGATAAGATCTTCCTTGTGGGCTGTGAGAAGCCCCAGCCATACAGTAAGGACAAACACACCCAACACACTCAGTCTATGACTTCAGTGAAACCTACCTGTAGTTTTCGCTACAAACCATGTATGGGATAGAGATGACTCTGGACCCTTGCCATTAAGGCTAACTGACATTGCAACCATCACTACCCAGAGATTAGATATTGCAGAGTCCGGATCTCCTGACCTATAAAATATGTTGGCAAAGAAGCCGTCTCATAGCACTAAGTTCTGAGGTTAAGATGTTTGGTGTCAATAAAACTGGAATAAAGCCCACCTACAAGATAGAAGACATTTTTAATATTTCTGCCCAAGGTCTTCCTTAAGCCAAAAGTAAACTGCTTTATATAACTGAATAGAGACACATGTTGCTATATACTTTGGTTTTTGCCTGTTTATAATGTGATTTTTAAATAATTAAAAGTAATGTAGGAAGCCATCGTTGTACATTATGACCACGTGTGAAGTGATACCAGGAGAATACTCTGCAGCTAAAATTTGCTAAAGAAAATTAGAAATAAATATATGTCCTAAAGATTCATTTCAAACAAACTTTGTGACAAGAAGGAAAGTATATTGTTCACATTTGTTTTGAAATGACAAACCTGATGTTAATGAGTTAACTCTTAAGTACGCAGCTCCTATTTTTCTCCACTAAGACAGAAATCTCACATTAAACCTTGTCCAAGTTCAGACAACTCCCCCACTTGCCCTCTAAAATTATGAGTCCTTTGCTCTGGATGTAAAAACGCTACATTTGGTCTTTATCTAAGTTCATATTTACTGCTAAAATATTTCTTTTAAACTTCTATTTGCATATCAGGGAAAATAAACAAAACATCAGAAAGAAAGAAACTGATTCACTTATTTCCTTTAGGCTGGCAGATTTCATAGAAAGAGTTTTGTACTAGAAAACATTAATGAAGAAGCAATGCTTTGTGCAGACACTTGCTACTTTGTCTACTTCGTTTATAAATGTGTTTTAATGAGGTAATGGAGACTGCACAGCTCTGCAAGTGTTCCTTTCTCTAACATTTGTTCCGAATTCAAAGATTAGAATGGCTGATCTGCTGGATCTGGGGGGCACTTATGCACATTGTTTCAGCAGCTGCAACGCTAACAACTCATAAATAGCCCATCCTCCTAAACATATGATTAGACAATAAGGGGAATCTGAAAGTTGTTTGAAATCAGTAGCCATAAAGTAGATACAGTGTTCTACAAATCGCCCCTCCCTCCTTCCACCCCAGAGTGTATATTGACATTCTGGGACTTCTTCATGCGCCAAAAAACCATTCAGAGTATAGTTGTCTTTGTACAATTCAATTATGTGTATTGTCAAACCTTCTCATTTAAGAAATCTATACTTTACTGTGCTAGAGCCACAAATTAATTCATGTCTACCCTGGGGGTATACAATATTCCCTCAAATGTGTATATTTTCATGTGTTTGTATTTGGGAATGTAATCACAATTGTGACAGACTTGATAAAACGGAGTTATAGGAGACAAAGTGTACCTTCTAATCAATACACCGGAAAAATACCAGATATAGCACAACTCCAAAAAATGAAGCCACTAGTTTTACTGGTGCCCTGTACTTACAGAGAATATCATTCTTGATGACTATAGAACTCCATAATTGTCTTGGAAATTTAAATATTCTATTATGGCATTAGAATCTAACACTTTCTGAGTGATGACACTTCTCAGGTACAGAACTGTGAATTCTACCCACGTGAATGGTTAATTTGTCCCTCAATGCCAGGAGATAGGCTGCTGTCCTTTCTACTGTACACAAGAGGAAACAAAGTATATTTTATTCTTCAGGGATAGATTTTAAAATTTTACCCATTTTGCTTCACTCAATTTATCCCCATCCTTCCCTAAACTTACTGTGTATTCTTTCAGCCAAGGCTTTAACCATTTGATTCAGGCTTGTTTGTCTGTTAGGAGGTATTTTGTTGCTGTTTGGATGGTTTCTGGTTTTGAGACAAAGGCTTTCTTAACAGTCATGGCTGGCTTGGACCTGACCTCAAACTTGCAGAACTCTTCCTGTCTCAAGTTTGCCAGGTGTTAAGTTACAGGTGCACCACACATCAGACTTCACTGTTTCTTGAACAATAGCTTGTTACAGATGTCCGCAGTAGCAGATAAAGAATTACTTTACATATGTTTGTGTTATAACCTGTAACTACTTTGTTTTTCACTCAAACTTTGAAGTATCATTTTCATATAAGTAAGTGTATGTATTTCCAAGTAATTATTACTAATATCTAGACATGCCATCCTATTAGCATAGGACATTGCTATTTGTTTCTGCTGTTTTTCACAACAGTGCTACAGTTATTATTGTGGGATATATTTCCTTGGGTCTGAGAAGCTTCCATAATTATTCATTCTCAACTTTACTAAAGATGGTCAACCTCCTCCAAAGTAATTCTAAGAATTCACACAACCCTACACTGTTGAGAGAGACCCTCCATCACTATCAGGTCTTTTCTACTGCTCATCACCAAAATCTGGTATCTTTTGAGCATGTGTCATAATATTCGCACCCATAAATATGAATTTTCAAGAGAACCACAAGTGCATTAATTCAATTGTTTAAATTTTCTTCTCTTCAAATTCAGTAAGTGTTCACCCATTTTCCATTGGAATGAGTATATTTTTTCCAACTGATTTATTAAAGTTCTTTCCAGTTACCTACATTATTTTTTCCCACAATACCTTGACTTTTAGTTTTTTGGTAGTGATCTTCACTACACAGGAAATTTAATCCTGAGATGGCAAAATTTGTCTACATTTTCTGTTATGGAATAGAGTATTTGTTTAACTATGTAAAGAGGTGTTGCATTAGTTAATGCTGTAGAATAATTTTTTAACTATGTACAGATGTGTTCCTTTTGTTTATGCTGCATTTGTTTAGCTAGGTAAAGATATGTTGTGGTTTTACCTTGTCTGCCTAAAGCACCTGACAGGTCTAATAAAAAGACAAACGGCCACTAGCTAAGCAAAAGAGGGAAAGGCCGGGCTGGTGGGCAGAAAGAAAAGGAGAGTCGGTAAGCCAGAAGCCAAGCAGCCTGTACGCAGTTAGTAAGGCAGCCAGGGGCCAGGGAGCATCAAGGGGCCCGTCAGCTAGTGAGGGGCCTGTTAGATACACAGGGAGAAGAAGGCAGCAAAGTATGACGTATAGAACCAGAAAGGTAAAAAGCTCTGAGGCAAAACTAAGTTATAAGAGCTAGTGGGGCAAGCAGAAGATAAGGCCAAGCATTCATAACTAATTATAAGTCTCTGGGTCATGATTTGGGGGCTGGCAGACCAAGAAAGTCTTCTAAAATTTTCCTCTTGTTCAGTACAAAGAAATCAAACATATGAGAATGTATCTTTCATCTACAGCTTTAAAATGGGACTATTGTTAGTGATTTTCTCAGAGAAAATTGAAAATTAATGGAAGAAAAACTGAGCTAACTCATTTGTTTGGGGCAAAATGCCTCAAATGACTCTTTCAAATTTTGAATAATAAAATAATTGTAATTAGAATTACTTTTTCAATTTATACTCAAGTAAATGCATTTGTATTTTTATTAAAATAAGAGCATCCACTGTGAAAGGCTTCTAGTAGTTTGCGATATGACACTAAACTTAGCAATGGGCCCACGAGCGTGTTTCATCTTTTTACTTTACAAGCTGGCCTCACACTAGAAAAATGGTTATTCTTTCCCAGTCAAGTTTGATTTTTCTAATATTTTAGTTTCAGTTATGTGTATGCCAACATGTGGGCTCGAATCCTGGAGGCCGTAGAAGGTAGAAGATCCTCTTGCAGCTAGAAATACAGGTGACTGTAGGCTGCCAGAAGTGGGTACTGGGTATCGAACTTACGTTCTCTGGAAGAGCAGCACGCACTGCCGATCCATCTCACCAGCTCCAGGGTTTTCTTTTTGTTTTTATTTCTGGGATACGGTAGATTTTTTTCAGGTTATCCAGGCATTATAAATATAAGCTTACTACTCAATTGAAGAATATTATCTTTAAAAAAACTAAAAAGACAAGGTCAATTTTTCTCCTAACCTAATATCTCTAGCTATTTCTATCTCAAGAGAACAGTTTTGAAGGTGACCCTTAGTATCTTACTCCTTCTCAGCATTATTCATTTGCATAAGAAAACTACTCCACATCTAACAACCTTCCATCATTGCCACCCACAAATACTGTCACTTTTCCTGTATTGTCCTTCTGTGAAAAACAATTAGGCAAAATGATCACCAAAATTATTTCCTTTATAATAAATCTGTCCCAAGGCAAAGGCTTACTCAGGAACTAGGAAACTAAAGTTTCCTTTTAACATTCAGCTGCCCAGATGAGACAGACAATGTCCCTTCCCTAATAGAGCTTCTGAAATAAAAATCCATTACTTTCAAACCAGAGACAGGGTGTCTCCGAGGAAATGGATTCGGATAATGTCAAATACATTCACTGTCGCATCCAGAACAGAGAGAATGGAACAGCCTTTCCTTCCCATCACGCAGGAAATGCCTCAGATGAGAACACAGGTAACACACGACTCCACTTTACAAGAGACTCTATATCCATTTTCAAGCTATCACCAAAAAACTTCGGTAGATTTAGCATCCTATACATTGAAATCACTACTTGTTAAATTCAACCAATTTCTGTTTCATATACAACAAAGCAATACCTTCTATTCCTCTATTTTCCATCCATCAGAGCCATTACCAACTCGATAGCAGTGACTTTATAAAAGAAAGAAAAGATGAAGAGTCTCAAGAGAGTAACTCTTCAAACCTCCAGCCACAGCTGAAGAAAGATGTACAGCACCACTCCTAAAGTGCATCTCCTCTTCAGACTTGTCTCTTCCAGTTCCACAGCACAGACCGACACTGCCTCTGCAGAGCAATTACGCGGACTTGAATGCTAATTTCTGTGCTGCCATAGAACTTTCATTCATTCTCAACTGTGGACGTTTTCAAGCAGGGTTTCTCAGTAAAAGCACTGCTAGGGAAAGTGTCAAAGTGCTTCTGCTACAGAGCCTAAGGCTCATTGCTATTCCGGCGGGGGAACTCTTTCATCCCCATTGTGACTTGGGCAGAAAAGAAGCAGTACCGTGGGCAGTTCTGTATGGACACACTGTTGTGGAAGTTACATTTGTTCTCAGTTCATTCGTTTTATAAGTGGATCTTTCCCTCTGGTAGAGCGATAAAACACATCTTTCCATTCACATTTTTTGGAAGATGAAGTTTAAAGTATGACCAAGGTACAAAAAAGATCAAGACAGGCTTCACATATATCACTAAATCAGGGATCAGTTAGCCCAAAATTTCAGGAAAAAATATAAACAAACACATTTTCAATAATTTAATACTTTATTTTCCAGATTATAGATACTATGAAATCAATTGCCCACCATTACTATTTTATCTAGGTACCTATCAGTGACAGTACCTTGTAGCAAGTTAGTTTAAATGACACTTGTGTTAAACATCCCTTATCCAACTGCTTAAGGCAGAAAGTTGTGAGTTTCAGATTTATTGAGACTTTGTAATATAATAATTGCATATATTCATTGAGATAGCTTCCAGTCACTATTTAAATCAGAGCACAAAAGTCGTTTTTCATGTTCTTTTACGCTCTTTTTAGTGTACCTATGACTAGGCTACAAACTTTCATGTGTTTAGTAACTAGTGTGTGTGTGTGTGTGTGTGTGTGTGTGTGTGTGTGTGTGTCTGTGGGGGGGTATCACGTTGGCACTCTGTAAAATTTAGATTTTTAAAAACTTTGGATTTCAGATTTAAGTTTAGACACATTCAACCTGTAATAGACTACAGGCAAGACGATGCAATTTATACAGCCATAAGAGAGTAATGACTATGACTTAGGCACTGAATTAAATGTTTGACAAGAATTATTTCCTAGGATGCTCAATATGACATAAGCTCTCGCTGTTGCCCTCAGTGGCCTCTTGGTTGCTTTGACGCAGTAACGTGATTATGCCGGCAACACCAATGATACTTTCCATTTTGTGCTCCATTCCTGCCTTTATTCCTGGCTAAATTAATGAAAAGTATGTGTGACAGGCTCAATGTTTGTCATTGTTTATGGGTTTAACAACAAAAAATGACCTTCTAAGTACACAGTAGCCTCCATCAACAAGCATTGCATCACAGACCTAAAGAGTAAATTCAATTCTTAAACCAACTTTGATTAAATTTGCTACTGTTAATTCAAATATTCCTTTCACAAGAATCTACTGGCCAGACCCTCTGAAAGATTTCCATTTTGGTGTTCAACTATTTAACAAATTACTTTAAGATCCAGGTATATATAATCAAGGTACATATATTTCTATAATCCATGACTTCTTTTCACATTTCACATCACGAAACACAACATACCATATTGGAGAAACAAGTGCATGGGACATATAACTAAAACTATATGAACTGTGTGTCCAAGGAGATCAGAAAGAAAAATTAACACAGACAGACTGAGATGGCTCCACTAAGGAGATGGAAGCTATGCCAGGCTCTCATAAGATCATGGCTGAACTGGGAAAAAGAAAAAGACAACCTGGAGGAATAGGCACTAGGAGAAATGTTCTGGTAAATACTTAGTTTGAAAACTAAGGTTCATGGAGAGGAAAACAACTGAAGAAGCTGAAGCAAGGCTTTCATGCTAAGGCTTAGTACACTAACCGTGAAGACCCTGATGTTTTGAGATCAGAGCTGGGAATAAGGAACCTTATGGAGACAATGGAGAGGCAGACAGAGGCCCAAAGCTGAGGCTGAAGAAGAGGTCACTAGCACTGATGAATGTATGGAACTACATCAAGCAAAGGTCTCCTGGGCTGATGGCAGGTGACAGGGACGAGACAGCTGTGAGCAGAGAGCAACAAATAGAAAAGTATCTGTGACACTCTTCCAAGCAAGATGGCAAAGGCTTCAGCAGCCTCCCTAGTTTGAATAATCTAACTACACGAAGGATTTATGGGAAAATAAATGTAATAATATATAACAATAATATTATGTATGTTTATTTATCTATTATTGTGTTTTGTGTGAGAAAAGACGATCAGAGCCACAGCTGAGGAGGCACCACACCACCAGAGAAAAGCAGCCTCCCTGAGAGTGGATGCTAAGATAGCATGGTCTCATCAGATCATCCAGTCACGGGTAAGGGGAGCAGGAAGGAAGGATGAAGGCACTAAGGGGTTAGCAACAGAACATATCTGGTTCAGGGCCAACAGAAAAGCCAATATAATCAAAAGACAGCTACACAGGCAAGACAAGGTTGGCTTAGTGCAGCTGTGAGGGGAAAAGAAAGGTGACGTGACTCCCCGAGAATGGCTGAAATCCTAGAATAGTTACCAGAAAACATCTACCATTGAATGTACAGATTGTGTTTCCAGTGACAACGGCTACAATAATCCCCTCTAGGACTCTGCACAGCAGACAGGTGAAACATCGTGCTGCAGGCCTGTCATCCCAGCACTCTGGAGGCTGAGGCAAGAGGATGAAAGTTCAAGGCCGGCATCGGTTATATGATGAGTTCCTGTCTCCAGAAAACAAAGCAAACACTATTTTTAAAGACTTTAAATAGATCTGAAAACTAAAAAAGGTATTACCTCAAAGTCATAGGTACTTCAAGCAAATAAAACTCATAAAGTTTAAGACTCCCTAGTTTGAATAATCTAACTACACGAAGGATTTATGGGAAAAGAAATGTAATAATATATAACAATAATATTATGTATGTTTATTTATCTATTATCGTGTTTTGTGTGAGAAGCACGGAAAATATTAGATACTGAATTCAAAGTTTCACACATACTAGGCAAGCTCTCTCATTGAACTTCATTCCTAGTCCTCTTTATATTTTATCTTATTTCTTTTTTGAGACAGGTTTTGATATCTCACCCATGTTATCCTTGAACATGCCCTATATCCCTGACCAGTCTTAAGTTTGTAATCCTCCTGCCTCAGCCTCGTGGGTGCTGGGATTACAAACCTTCTAATGATATATACTGTACTGACTGCTCATTAATAAATGTTAAACACTAACAATAAGAATGTCTATTCAGTTTTTTTATAGATATTTAAATACACTCAATATTTAACCCTGAAAGTTGTTAAGTAAACAAATTAATTTGTACAAATTCTGGAGAAAATCCTACTCCAAGAAAATGTAATTCAATGAAAATACAGGAGAATAATAGATTTATTTGTAATGGATACCTACAATCTATAGCCTTGTCCAGTGTAAATGAAGAAGGAAGTCTACATTTTATACCTATCAATAAGAGTAAATGACAATATCATCATTAATTACAGTAACATACACACTGATGAGAGTTCGTGAGAACAATCCTTAAACACTAATCTGAAATCATCAGCAATGTTTTGTTAGACATGATTATTGGGGTACATAGTGCTTCATGCCTATATTTTAGAAAGATTCTACTGAATTTTTAACAAATAAAAAACCTTGTGCCATATATGCTGTGAAATAATCCCTTTGTACACTGTGAAGATTTGGCATTTTGATTGGTTTAATAAACAAGTTGACTAGCCAATCGTTGAACAGGATAAAGTTAGATGGGAAAGCAAAACTGAGAGTGATGGGATGAGGAAGGGAGGAGTCAGAGAAGATGTCAGTAAGCTGCGCAGGGTACAGGACATGCTGGAGGACCGCATGAAAAGTCAGGAGTCAAGTGGTAGAATGTAGATTAATATAAATGGGTTGATTTAAGTTGGAAGAGCTAGGTAGTAACAAGCCTGAGCTACTGGCCAAGCACCTATAATTAATATAAGAATCTGTGTGCTAATTTGGGAAATGGCTGCTGGTTATCTGGGATCAAGTGGTTGGGACAGGAAACCTCCTTCTACACACATTTACCGCCTCAATAAAATATTCAGTAGAGAGTACGCTTTCTCTTAGCTGCTGCTGCCTTGTGAAAGCTCCATGGATTTCTCAACAGAGCACAGAAAGTGACGTGCATTCAAACTCTGGAATTTAGAAGAAACCTAAGAATACTTCATGAGTGTACACATGTATATACATATGTGGTATACATACAGACATCCATATGTACAACATTTTTCGAGGGAAAAAGGTTAAAATAGAAAACTGAAGAGCAGAATAAAACAAACACATGGAATCACCATCTCAGTGTATCTATTCTAAACAACATGTTGGTGGGGTTCAAGGCCCTGGTTGGTTTATTAAGAAATTAAAATTTGCAGATAGAGGATGAAGTGGTACAGTATTTGCCTAGACCGTGCCCTTGATTTTCTGCAACACACAAATACACCAATTTCTTGGCTTTTTATGATCTGTTTTGAATTCAGTTGAATGATGATCATAAATGTTGTCTTACAAATCAACAGCTGGTCCTTACTGAGTTGGCTTTATAACAGTACATGGCCTATTTGATAAACACCTCTTGTTTAATTAAATATATGGTTTATTATCTAATTATCAGTGCCAGGAGCTACATATGTGCTACTTGATCATGTCTGCTAACTGTTCTCACATCATCTATGTTCTTACTTATTTCTGATAGTTGGGTTTGGTTTTAAAAAGGGCTGTATCAGAACTCCCAGGGAAACTGTGGCAATGCTCAAACCCGACCCCAGACCAAAAACTCAGAAATCCTGCAGTGAGAAGTAGGTTCAGCAATCTGTTTCAGTGAAAAATTCAAGCCACTCTGATGTGTGCTAACGTGTGAAAATCACTGGCTTGCTCTACTAATTAGGGAATAAAGTGTGCTAAAATCCCACGTATCCCACTGCGGATTTGTCGGTTTCTCCTCGGGATTCTGTTTGTTTATCTGTTTAGAGGATGTGCTCTTTAGAAACACACAACACTCAAACCATGTTATTACCCTGGAAAATTATTTCTTTAAAATATAGTAAAAGTCCTCTTGTCTATACCAATTATTCATCTATGACCCACATTGTCTTCAAAAAATCAAATCTAACTGGCATGTCCATGGGATTGCTATGTCCATGTGCTTTTGCAGTATTTCCTTCAAACAGTTCACTGAAAAGCACTCGGGGTGTAGATAGGCAGATGGCTAGATACCAAGAGGAAGGTAGCAGAGAGTAAGGGGTGAGAGGCCAAGTCAAAAGATGGAGAAAACATCACCAGAGACACTATCGAAAAATGAAACTAGAAGACTCAGAGATTGTCACACTAACTACCTTTCAGATCAGGCCAGGGAGGTAGAAAGTGTTAGCAGCTCAACTGTGCCCCCACATACACACAATGTCATATATTGTCATCGAAACCCTTAGTACTTCAGATGTTCACAGCAGAACCTTTAAAGAGATAATTATGGGAAGTGAGGTTTGCAGACCCTTATCCTATCTGATGTCCTGAGGAGAAGAGGTTACCACAGAAACAGAGGGAAAACACATGTGAGAACGGAGAGATGTTCACATACCAGACAAGTGAAGACAGAGAGAAGACAGCCATGAACCAAAAATGAAAAAAAAAGGATCTTCAAAACAAGCAACCCTACTGACACATGGATCTTGATTTGCAGTCTCCAAAATCATGAGAAAATAAACTCTTGCTTACATCACCCTCACTGCGGGCCTCAGTAATGGGTAGCTGAGAGAACTAATACAGCCAGTAAATACAAGATAGGAGCCTGGGGCTGCAAACTGTATGTCTGCAGCAATCATCAATAAAGGGCAGAGCACAGACCCTGAAAACAGTCCTTGGTGGCTCTGAACTGTTATAGATGCTCTCAGACCACAAACAGTGCAAGAGCTGTGGATTGCACCTCAAACATGTTTATTCATGAACACACCTGAAAATAACACATCTGCCCAGAAAGTATTTAAGCACCTACTCGTTGCCACTGCTAGTCTAGTTCTGCCTGGTTCATAGACTACTATAACATACAATATGTATACAAAGTAATATACAATGAATAGATCTCATACATTCATGGATCATACAGCATGTTCAAAAATGATGAAACACGGTACACAGTATTAAGAGTGGAGGATGAAGTCGGTTTGCAGCTTAAATATAGCTTCTGAACAAGCTTTTTAAACTCCAGTACTTGAAAGTCTGAGGTAGGAGAACTGCCATGAATCTTAGTACTACCCAGGGTACACAAGACCCTGCCTCAAAATTGAAAATGGAGCCAACAAGATGACTCAGTGGTGTAGGCACTTGCCATCAAGCCTGTGTTTGATCTCCAGAACCCACATGGTAGTATGAGAAAATCAAATCCCCTAAGTTGCCCTCTGACCTTCATGCATGTGCATTTCTGCATGTGAATGCCCCCAAACACATACAAAATATGCAAGTTAAGATCTTTATGGTGAAAATTAAAATTGCGTCAAATATTGGGCCAATTAAACAAATTATGCCATTTATATGTCAAGGGGTATAAGTATTTTTAAAAAATAATTTGATAATATGAAAAAATAACATATCAGTTGGCTGAAATATTTCAATAATGCTCAGTGTACTTTTCGAGTTGAGTGTTCTGCATGGGCCTGTGGGTAGAGACACAGAAGCTGTTATTCTTTGAGAGCAGGACACCCAATGAAAATAAAAATAAAAAAAGGCGGTTTCTCAGGAAACTGGGAATCAACCTACCTCAGGATCCAGCAATACCACTCTTGGGAATATACCCAAGAGATGCCCAAC